>JAYDZK010000001.1:2278305-2289957 GCA_034509185.1 Euphonia xanthogaster
AACCAAAAAAAAAAAAAGGAAAAAAAAAAAAAAGAAAAAAAAAAGGGAAGGATTAAAGAGAAGAGCAATTTTTAGAAAAGTCCTGGTTTGTCTTGAAAGACACTGTCCAAGTAGGAACAAAATCAGAATTCCACTTGCATGTACTCATAAATAATTGATTAGAAGGAGTCATGTGCCTCTAGATGATAACATGATTCTAGGAAAAAAAAATCATGACTGTTGCTTTTTAGGACCTAATTGGTATTGGTGCCACTTTGTTAACCTTTTAGTCCCTTTATTTAGTTATAAGTTTTACTGTGTCTTGGCTCCTCATTTATGCTAAGGCAGTTTTGATTATGTAAAAGAATGGGTTGCACAAACATCTCTCAGGATGGGGATAGGTATGAGCCTGCTCTTTGCTTGGGGATTGCAATAAGTCACCTTTATTGATTCTGTGGGGCTCAATATATTTTTAAAATTTTTAAAATTATTATTTATTTAATTTTTTACATTTTTTTATTCTGTATCTTCCTTTAGTGAGCTATAGTAAGATGTTGTCTGGTGTGCAGTGTATCAAGCAGCCTGGATAATGGATTGCCATCCCAAATATCAAGCAATTCAAGTGATGGATTTTCATCCCATGACAAGTCAGGACCAATTGCTCTCGGGGTCAGAATAGAACTGGTGGTGCAGCCATAGTTCAGAACAGCACAGGGATTTTATGAAGTCTTCTGTTTCCATGAAGTTCCTCATTTGCTCACAAAGTTCCTGATTTATAGTAAATAAATGTGTCTAGATATTTCCCAATATTTGAGTGTTAAAAAAAATCAGTGAAAATCTGATGTGACTGAATTACTGAATTTTTTAGCTGAGCTACTTTGAAGCACATGGATAGTGAGGGGATTGCTCCTTAGTTCTTTTTGGAGTGATGGATAACAGCAACTGACCAGGGATGCTATTGCTTGTCGGAATGGGTTTGGCCAGGAGGAAACACATTCCAACTCCAAGACCAGGTTTCTCTTAAAAGAAAAGTCCAACCAGTTGGGTGTCTCTAGCAGATGCTGGGTGTTTTAGATGTTCAAACCCCAGAGAGCACATATTCAGGTGTAAAATTGTGTCTGTGTGTGCTGGTTCCACTGGAGACTCTGGACTGGGTCTCCCTTAGCTCAAGTTAGTGTGAATGTGTGTGTTTCCTTCTATAAAGTGCAAAGCTATCTCTAAGAATGATTGAGACGTTCACTGTGGCTAAGAAATGACCTAAGGAAAGGATTTTGAGAGACCCTGATGAGTGTTTTTAGTGTATTGGTGTACCTTTTGTACAGAAGAAATACATATTAAAAACAAATTGCAAACCATTGTGAACTTCTGAGCTTAAAATGTAATTACAACATTTCTATTGCTTTCTTCATCAGGTTGTACTTTAAACTCCTGAGATGCCATCAGTTGTGGGGAGAAATCTCTATCAAGGTCGTTCTCTTGGCTGCATCAGTCACTCGCTCACGTCGGGAGGACCCCGCGGCGCACGGCGGTGCCTCGAGATGCCAATTACTCTGATTGGGAGTTTTGTGTACAGCAATTAAAGAGCCAGGTAGCAGCAGGCATGTGTTACCCCGAGATAACACGCTCCTTGGAAGGATCATGAGGCAGGAGGTGGAGTGAGTGCCTCCAGTGACCCGGGGAAGGCATTTATCTCAGCACTGCACGGGCCTGGGGAGGCATTGCCACTGTGCACCAGCTATCAGCACTATCAGCTGCTCTGTGATTGATTGCAGCATGTCAAACAGATGTTTAAAACATGTTCTGCCTTGTGCATCATGTGATAATTATGTCTGACTCTGAAGGACCAATGTAGCAGGTGTGAGGAGATACTAGCATGAGGTGTTTGGGTTTGGTTTTTTTTGTTTTCACTGGGATATGCATGACTGGCAAAAGTTATCTTAAAGGGGCCTTTGAGCTCCAGAGTGCCACAGCTTCAGCAAACACAACATCCATAATGCAGGAGAGTGCTCACATGGAACTGGCTCAAGTGGAGCATTCAGAGCTGGTGTGTATTATTCCTTGTTTTCACAAATGCAGGTGTGCATGAGCGTGCGTTTGCACACCTAGAGCGATCTCCATGGTGTTGATTTTTAACCCATGATTATTTTTCCCCCCTGCCCAGAGCTGTGAATTGGTTCATTTTTCAGATGACTGACAGGGAACATTTTTCCAGCAGCACAGAGCAGCCTGGCACTGTCCCTGGGACAAGGGTTGGCTGCTCAGCACAGCCCTGGCAGACAAAGGGCTTTGTGCTGCCTGCTCTGCCCACAGGCACCACATGACACCCAGGAGAAAGGTCTATCTTTAATCTGGGCTGCTTGGGAAATCAAAGTAGGGGGATTAAAACAAGAGCAGTGACTGATTTCCGTAGGAGATCACTTTCCTGTTTCATTTGATAGAATGAACAGCAGAATCAAAGCAAGGTTAGAAGCCCCGTGTACCTTTTTTTTCCCAGCAGTTTCTGTGATGTCAGTTCACAAGGTGTTATAATAATGGAACACATGTGCAATAATGATTTTAGAAATTTTCCTTATTATTTTTACCTTAGAATAATTTACATATAGCTGCACTGACAAGGTGTGTGCTTTCTGAGTCATCAGGCTTGTAGTTAAACACTAAAGCTGATTGAATCTGCAGCTGTTTTATTCTTTGCATTCTCTTGATCTCTGCTAAAAATAGCCCCAGTGCCTTCATAAGGACTAAATTTCAAAGGTATGGTGGGATGTTGCTTCAACATTGGATTTGAAGAGCCAATAATGAACGGCAAAAATCTGGTTTGTGCTCAGAGGAAAGAGCAGTGAGAGGAAGGCAGGAGCTGTTGAAGAGTCCCCAAGCTTGGCTGGGCTGCCAAGTGCTTTAACAAGGAGGGAGATGTTGTGCCCTTTACTGGCAATGCAATACAAGGGAAATGTGTGCTTCTCTCATGTGTTTCAAGCTAGTGAATTTTTCCCCCCTTTTTTTTCCTTCTGTAAAATGAGGTTAAGGTGGCAATGCAGGATCTCAGCTTATTCTGAGCTGGCTTTCTTTGCACTTCAGTGGAATCCACATGGGATGGTGATATCCAGCTCTGCATTGCTGCTATTTCTCACTTTAATGACCCTGGTAAATCTTTAATGATTGCCATCACTGTCAGAAGGGCACAAAGGGCCCTCATCTGTCTTGATGCAACCAAAGAAAATATGCTCACAGATGTCAGTTAAAATGATGGCATTGGTGGTAGGTCACTTGGATTTTTATGGGTACCCACCTCTTAAAAAAAGCAGCACAGAAATCTCACTCTTAATCATTCTAATCACTTAAAAAACCTAAATGTCTATGTCTTAATTTTTGTTTTTGTTTTTGCTTTTTATTAACAAGGGTAGCACATTCCAGACAAAAAGAATTGAGACAGGTACCTCACAGGAATGGGCCTCCTCATTTCTGTATTCCAGAGCAGCCGAGATACAAGATCTTATTTTAAATGTGGCATTTCCAAGTGTGAGATTTTCATCCAAAACTTGCTTGAAAGTCCATGTTAGAAGAATCCATTCAACATTAGAACAAAGCTTTTTCCACCACTCAAGCATTCCCCTATCATAGCATAGCCTTTAAGACATAATTCTCTCAAATTATGGGGTGTGCTGGCAGCCCTGAGAGTCAGGAGCTGGATATACACATCTCCTGCTCTCATTAATAGTGCTTGCCTGCCTAATTCACTGAGCAGCACAGAGAGGATGGAGCCCCCTGGGTCAACAGCGATGGGTTCAGTGAGGTCTTCACCTTCTAAAAATGTCATTAGTGGGAGTAAGAGCTGGCTGTGGGCCCTGGTGTTTGCTACAGCCCTCTGGAGAGCATAAATCTGACACAGAGATGCTCAGGATTGCCTGGGGAAGCTCCCACCCATTTCCAGTGCCTACCACTCTTGTTCACTCCATTTCTCCTATGTCAGCAGCTCATCCAAGTGTAGGGACAGACACTGAGCCCTTGCCACCTGTCAGCACCCTTCCCAAAATTAAATGTTCATGCTAAGCCAACTCATGTCTTTAAATGAGTTCAGTTCCCACCAGAAGTTGTCCCCATATAGTTTTTCATGCCTGGTTCAGTTCCAAGGCTCAAACTGGGTTTGCAGATTGATCTGAACAAAGAGAAGGTTTTTCTGGTCATCTCTAAAGCCGGGACTTGGTGGCACTTCTGCTTAGTTATGATGGAGTGGAGGATCAGATTTACCTGTCTCCTGAAGCTGGGCATTTTTGTTTTCCTTGTTATAATGTACTCAACTACATATTAAATCTAAATTTTTCTAGCTTTCCACAGAAATTTCAAGGCACTCTCTCTCTGAACCTGATCAGTAAAATTTGTGTATTTAAGAATGCTCCTTCTTGGGCTGTTGTTCAGAACAGAAAAAACTTGAGAACTTTTCTGCTCTATGTGGTAGTTTATGTATGAATCCATTTAGCATCCAGAGCATGAGATTAGGAAAGTATGGATGACCTAGAAAACCACAATGTAATCTTATTTAGAAAACTAAAGAAGTATTCAAGCTCTACTAAATCATTATTTTATTCATAAACCATATATTCATAGCAGATTTTTATTACACTTCTATGCTCACCTAACTTTGTAGTCTCTTTTGATTTTGTTTTTGTCTGCAGTTATTTTGCACTTCTAAGACATTTGATCTGTGTTTTCCTTTAGACCTCTGCCTCTTTGTATAGATTACTAGAAAGGAGCTCAATTACAATTTTGTCTCTGATGTGGATATTTCTTTATTGAAGGTTGTACAAAGGCATCCTTTCTCAAGCTCTATTTCAAACGGGCCTTCAAATATAAACTATAAAAAAATAAAAATAAATAAACAGCTAATCTGAGCAGGCCAAGACATGCTTAATTTTGGCTTTCATGGCTGTGTGCTTGGTACAATGTCAGCAGCAAGAGTTCATAATCTTCTGTGCTACGCAATTTGAGCAGTCTCAGGCTTTCCAATATTCTATTTGAGGATTTTATGTTCAGCTTCTTGAAAAAATTTAAGTTTTTGAAGAATGTATCACAGTACTGGGTTCAGCTGTAATTTGAGGGTGCAGAATTCCCAGTTAAATATGCATTTTCCCCCCTTGGATGTGGGATTTCCTGTTGGCATTTTGTGTTTTCCTCCTGCAAATAAACACAGCACAGAACTTTACAGTCTGGGATGAGGCAATGTGAGAGTGTTCTTCTGGGAATACATTATTTACATGTGTTAATGTAAACGATGCAATGGTTCCTCAGTTAAAATTTTCACTTAAATGTATTTTAACCCACTTTGGCAGATATGGATTTATAGAAAGACTGTTCACCCTACACTTACAGCACTTACTGTGATTGCTGGGGGAGTTCTGTGACAATTTATGAGCGACAATATTAATTAGCCGAGTTATACATTTTATTAGATACAATTTTCCAGCCATATAATTCTTGGAATCTGAAAGACAAAAATTGACCTACTTGGGGTTTATTCCACAGTCAAGGCTAGAGATTTTTAGTCTTTCTCTGTAGGCATATTTTTAAGTAATGATGTAATAGTTTGAATCCATTTCCATGTTGTGTTGGAATCTTTTCTTGATGCTATTTTGTCTTCAAACGTCTCTGAGATGAAAATTCAATTGATTTAGTGCTGCTGGTTTAGGAAGAGAGAGATGAGCAACTGAGTTTCCCTGATGATATAAAGACTAGATCAGAATATTTTTAGTTAAAGAGGGCTTGGATTTCAAGTTTCTAAACATAAAAATCTTTGAAAGTATTTGAACATTGATGGACTTGATGCTAAGGAGGTATTTCAGAGACAGCTGGTATTTGTGTTTGAAGTTATGTCCTGACTGCTCTGCAGGACACAGGACTGTTCTCTATAGACTTCTAACCTCCAAGGAACAATCTTGCTGCTAATATTTCCTTACTGAGATGGATGGAAAGCAAAACAAAAAACGTTGTGTCTTCCCAACCTCTGAGGGGCAGGGGATGATGGGAGCTGAGCTGCACTTGATGGGAACAGGAATTGCCACACTTGGCAGGAAATGTCACCATTTTTCAAAGTATCAAATCCAGATCTGGCTGACAAAGTGAACATGCTAAATGGTTGCTGGGCATGGGGGAGTGGATGTTTCAATAGAACACAGATTGAAGAGGAGCCAAATGTCATTTGTAAGCTGTGGGCTGAAGGTGCCTGGTGAGCCTGAAATCCCCCACACTCTGAGACCTCCATGGGGCCCAGGAAAAGACTCAGATGCTGCAGCCACCTCCCCAGCTGCCATCTCAAGCCCATGATTCTCCTGTAAGTTATATTTCTTTCTGTATCTTAGCTGTGTCATTTGAACTGAAGATAGTGAGGGTTATGCCCACTTGCACAGGAGATGTATTTGGTTTTTCTGGTCATCTCTAAAGCAGGGACTTGGTGGCACTTCTGCTTAGCAGAAGCATCTTAGTAAGTATTAGTTCTGAAGAGAAGAGTGAAATTATCCTAATTACATTCTTTATTATTTGGTTTTTGGGGTTCTAAATCAAGAAATATGTTTAGTCTTTCATTTTCCCCCAGGTCTTGTTAATTGTTGGTTTTGTGCTTCCTAGAGGAAAATTGCTGTTGTTGCTCCTCTTTTTTTGTTAAAACAAGAAAAACTTTTCAGTATCTCACCTTTAAGACAGCTTGGGGAAATTTTTCCTTTTGATCTTCATTCATTTTTTTGCCCTTATGTAAACTTGAATTTATACTCCCTCTCTTACTGGCAATCTGCCATGTCCTTCTGAGTTCTCATTTATTTGTCTCTCTTTCCGTGCTATCTTCTGCTTCCTTTCTCACTAAAATTAACAAGCTCTTGCTTACACCACAGCTCTGAATTTGATCCACTGACTGATCCAAATATGCTGCTTGTTTCTGCATGTTCTTTGTGTCTAGAGTGAATTCTGCTTTAGCACTGCAATTACCATTACAGCTGATTAGAAAAATCAAATTTTTTCATTTGGAATGATTCACAAAAAGCAAGTTTCTAAAAATGCTTCTATTGAACATTGTAGGAATGTTCCCATTTTCTCTGTGAAAGACTGCAAGCAAATGTTGGGAGTTTTTTTAGAATTTTGTTGAGACTGGCATGAATGAAAAAAACCTACATTAGCTGATTTTTTTTTAATTATAGAAGTCATATGAATGTGGTCTCATACACTGAAATACCTTGTTTGTATATGTATTTGTATGGTGCTGAAAGAAGTTACTGCAATTTAGAAGTCAGCATTATATGCTATCACAATGAATGAGAGTAGTGTGTCTTGCTTACCACAGACTGATTTTGGTTTTCCTAAAGAAATATGTCACATAAACTCATGTAAATAATGTCCTGCTCCTGTGCTTCTGCTTGTAACAGTGACTCATTGGCCCTGCCAGACCTTACATTGTACACCCCAAATAAAGAGCAGGCTTTGAAAATACTGCATTTAAAAACTGTCTTGAAGTTTGAA
This sequence comes from Euphonia xanthogaster, assembly GCA_034509185.1. Taxonomy (NCBI): domain Eukaryota; kingdom Metazoa; phylum Chordata; class Aves; order Passeriformes; family Fringillidae; genus Euphonia; species Euphonia xanthogaster. Next base: position 2,285,782 of record JAYDZK010000001.1, read on the forward strand.
ATCAGAAGGGATTTTGTGAGTCTTGATCCCTGCAGTGGTAGCAATGAAATAATGGAAATCATCTGGTGATCTGGCAGTGGGAGGAGGAATTCCAAGGAGGAGTTTGGTGTCAAAGCCTGCTGGTGGTGCCAGAGCGAAGTCAGGAGGGGAGGGCACCTCATTCTTCCTGCCCACACCACACATTGCTCCTGTGACAGAAATAGCGGTGCTGCTATTCCTGAGTCACTTGGGCATGTTCACTCTGTGCAGAAGATAATGAAGTGTTATTATTTCCCCAGCTGATGAGAAGGAAGCCTTCCTGGGCCTGTGTTTGCTGAGTGCTCTGGCTGTAAGGGCACCACTGCAGGCTGAGCAGAGAGATCTAAGCCAGAGCACATGCACCTGAGCCTGATCTAAGCCTGGGGGATGAAAGTGCTGATTTGATCATGAACCAGCCCTGGCACAGAGATAAACTCTGAAGAAAAAAACAAACCTAGCAGCCTTGTACACTCGTCCTTTCTGTCTCTGATTCAAGCACTGAATCAAGCACATTTATGTTCCCATTATGCAAACTGCCAGTGCAGCCTTACTGGTGCTGTTATTGAAGCCACTATTTGCCATTTCCTTAAAATTTAATACATGTGGGAGTCATCATAACACAAGCCCTGCCATGGCCAGCCTTCAGATGATGTTTTGTCTCCTCCTGGCCTTTGTCACATTCAGAAAGCTGTGCAAATATCCATCAGCTCTCACAGCAGAGGGAGGAATTTCTGGCCTCTTTCGCAGATGGGAAAATGAGGCAGGGTGGGAAAGGACCTGCTGAAGGTCATGTGCCCAGCAGTGTCAAACTGCATCAGAGCTCATGGCTCTTAAATGCCAGCTGGGTTTTGGGCTTTGTTTTTGTTCTCTTTTTCTCCTTCAAAGTCAGAGTGGTTTTGGATGAGGTAGGTTGATGTGACTGAGTTATCTTTAAAATAAATAACTGGGCAATCTGCTGTGCACTACTCAATCCCAATTCATATTGGGTCATCCTGCTCCTTCATTTTTTCCAGTAGCCCAATATTGTGTATTTAGCCTTTATGCTGCAGTGGAATTTGTGACCAAACATTTCAGTGGGTTGTCCATGTCCTGGAACAGTGCAGTTCCAAAAAGATCCCATGAATAACTCCAGACATTCCAGTTTGGATCTGAAGAGCCCTGGGTGCTGCTTTCAGCTTTCCCTCAGATGTCCTGTGTGACCTCAGGGAAATTATTTATTGCCTCCTGTCTTGTTTCTCATATCTGAAAAAGGGCAATAATGATTCTCTCCTTTTGAGGGCCTGGGTGAGGGTATCAGATACTCTGATCAAGAGGCGAGTAACTAAAAAAAATCATTTAGAGTTCTTCAAGGAAAATAAGCCAGGAAGTGAAGAATGTCCTGCACAATATAATGACAGCACCTGTCTATGTCTGCTGTTTCCCCTCACTTTTATGTCACCCCACAGAGAATTATGAAGACTTACCTCTACTTTATCTCCATCCAGGATGTTCTGGACCTCTGCTTGCATACTGGTATGTGACCCTTTAATGTTGAAATTTTGAATTAATTACCATCTCTTTTTTTTTCTTTAAATGCAATTCAGACTGCTGAAATCTGCTTCTGCAGTTCAGCAACAAAAGCAAGATCTGCCAAATTATTCAAAAATAATTAGAACAGATGGCAAAATATGGCATCTCAAACCTCCCAGAAACATTTAAAATCCTGATTACATTTCACAGAATAAATGTTGACTGAGATAAGTGCAGTAAGGCACGTTTTATAACTGCATTGACAGTTTTGGTTTCCCATAGACAGAATTATGGTTTAGTTACATTAGTAGAGACACTGTGATGTAAATTTAAGGCAAATCTCACAAATTAAGAATGTACAAATGGTAGCACCTGTATTCTTTATTTTCCAATTGTTTGCATGACCACCAAGAGAGAAGTAATCTGTCACAAGTGAATTTGTTCTTTTATGTGTTTTGTTTGGTTGTGTTTTGGGTTTTCTCCCCTGCTGAAATGAATTTTAGTTCTTTCAGTCCAAAAACCTGATGGAAATGTCTGGCCAAGTGAGTCTACCTGTAATGAGAAGACTTGTGAGGAGCTGAACCACGCCCTGCAATCTGGAGGAGCTCTTTGGTCCCTTTTCAGACCTTTCCAACCTCCTGCTGTGAGGTGAAAGTCGATCAGCACCTGTGAAGGGGCTCTCCATCACTGCATGGCCAGAAATGGCCTTTTTCATCCCGATTTGGGGGGCATTTCAGCTTGCCAGGACTTGAAAGCTATAAAATAGTAGGGGGAAGGGAAGAAAAAAGGGCTTTTTTTTTTTTTTTTGTCATCTTAATGGCTTTAAAGCTCACTTCTGGAACTTTTTCAGGCTTACAGGGTGAGGTAGTGGTAGGAATTCCCAGGGTGAATGGTAAGTGAAAATGAGAAAGAGGAAGATGAGGTTTTTACTTCATTGCTAACTTTTAGGAACTGCAATTTTAGGGAAAGTAAATGACCCAAGATCCACCACAGAGGTGCTGGTGCTGTCAGCAATAGACAGATTCCATTCGTTTCAGTACACTCTCAATCAGGTAGTGCAAAGAAAGCCCACTTTATTTGTGGGATAGATGGAGGTGAAAAGATAAATTCTGCTTACTGCTGACTCCTGTTTGTAGAGTTGAAGAAATCAGGCCATCACCAACATTTCAGCCTCAGAGAAAGATTTTTGCTATGAAGCCCCAGGGGCAAAGAAGAGGGGGAAAAAAGAGTCAGAAATCAGCAGTTCAAAAACTGTTATGAAATCTCTGGTGTTTTGAAGAGATGGGCTGTAGAAAGCTGACACCATGGATGGAGACCACATCTACTTCCTTCTCATGATGGGAACACTGAAAGCAGAGATAACAGCAATTCATTATTTTTTTAAGGTTTCAGGAATCTTGAGTGTTGTTGATAAGTTGAATTCTGTAAGCTTAGTAAGCAGTTTAATTTCTCACCTTGACACAAATAGATAACAGGAGCCAAAGGGCTCAGGTGAACATTACCAACCTAAAGTTCAGACCTTCAGTGATGGAAGAGGTGGCAGTAGTCAAATTTATGCAAATTTATGGGGGGGAGGAGAAGAAAATTTGAACTGATCCCAAGTTTTTCTCTTATTCTGGTGGCGCTTTGGCAAATTTGGGCTGATTCCTGAGGTGGTGTGCTGCTCCAGAGCTACCCTTCCCTGGAGAAAAGCCATTTGGAAATGAAGAGTTGTCCAAAGGAACGTTGTTGCAGGAATATGTCACCTTGGGTGATGTTTTTAGCCAGAAAATTTAGTTCATTTTGGCCTGGAAATGAACATGGAGTGAAATGGGAACAAGGGAGAGTTAAATTTTCCTTAGGGGTGTTTCGAGGAGCTGCTTTGAACTCCGTGTGCCTCACCAGGAATTGCAGCGTGTGCACGTGGTAAATACAGTGCTAAATGCAGAAGAGTTGCTTACAGGAACGGAGCAGCCAAGCTGATTCTGGCAGGGCAGAAAGAACACATTTTGGGATGTCAGAGGCCCCTGTGCTCCCAGTTTGCTCTGAATCCAGAACAGCTGGAAGCATAACCCAGATCCTCCACACTGCAGGCAGGTGCTTTATCGCCAGAAAATCAAAAGCTGCTCTGTTGCTATGAGATGACCCCTCAGTCAAATGTCAAAACTTTGAAATATTTTCTTAAGATGGCATATTTCTCTTCTGATATTCTGGAAGATGTGGAGGCCAAAAAGAGTTGCTTGGGGCTGATTGTTTCATTGACTGACAGTTTGTGAAGGCACCTTTGGTGTCCCCCTGTACAACCACACTCCTGGGAGGCAGCACAGGAGCTTTCAAAGCTCTCTGCTCCCCTGGCAGCAAAAACAGAGGGGTAAAGGTGGAAGCCTGGTCTCAACCTGGAACACACTGAGTAACTAAGTAAATAAGTAATGAACTGATTTCAGAAGAAAATACTTTAATGGAGAGCATATAATAGTACCCGAGCCTAATTTCTAAACTCTCGATTAGGAGGAGATTGGGAAATCTCTTGTGTTTTGAAGAGCTGGGTTGTAGGAAACTCCACACCATGGGTAGATGCACAGCTACTTCCTTCTCATGATGTGAACACCCAGAGAGGAGATTATGGCTTTTTTTTTTTTTTTTTTTTTTTAAGGTTGCAGGAGCCCTCAA
>JAYDZK010000001.1:2290057-2308766 GCA_034509185.1 Euphonia xanthogaster
GTTTTTTTTTTTTTTTTTTTTTTTTTTTTAAGGTTGCAGGAGCCTTAAATCTTGTTGGTAAATTGAATTCTATAGGCTTAATTAATAGTCATTACAAAATCCAGGGCTGGTCCTCTGAGGGACTGAGCGGCGCAAAGGGAGAAACTGCACACCTCAGAGCTGCAGCAAGACTAACCTGACTGCATTCCATTTCCCTATTATTTAACTTCAGGTGAGTAAATTGATGCTGAAATTGTACAATATGTGTGGCAGGAAAACTGACACCACTGATTGCATTTAAAGTTTTCAGTGTAACAGCTTGGTCCCAGTGGTGAGTTCCAGGCTCTGGAGACACCATGGTTTGCTGTACACACAAAGAATGCTCTCAGGTTGGGTTATTATTGTTTTGTGGTGTTTAATTATTGTGTTATCATGAAAACTGCTCAAATTGTTCCCTAGAGTGAGTCAAGACAGCTGCCAAAGTAACATCACTTTTACATTTCACCAAGTCACCACAATAAAACTGCCTTGCCCTTAATACCTTTAAAGAGTAGTGAAAGGAAATTTAACTTCCAGAGAGGAGAGCAAGTGCAGGTTCCAAACAGGACAGGATTTTGTGCTGCTAAGTGGATTATACCTCTCTCAGGGTACTCCAGATTTTACAGACTCAAATCTGCATTTCACATATGGCCTCAGCCCTAGGCCAGGGTCCTACTTGAATTATTCCAGACTTGTACATAGAAAGCTGTGCTCCAAAAGTGAATCCAATTACCAGCTGCAGTCAGGCAATTGAATGGCTACAGAAAAAATAATCTGAGACACTGGGGGGGTGGGAGGGAAGGGAAGCAGGGGGAGGAGTGGGGAGAGGACTGTGATTTGTGTGGTAATCAAGAGGAGAAGGTCAATTGTAATAGAACAGGCTGGTTTAGGAGACAAAGCTAATGCAGGATGCCTTCCACTCTGTTGAGGGATGCTATCAATAGATCTGCTGCTTTCATTACAAAAGATGTCACTAGCTGACAAGATGAATACAGGCAGGGGAAGAAGGGCTTCTGATGGATCAGGTGATTAAAACCTAGACTGCAGACGGGCAATTAGCAAACGCCAGGCTGATGACCTGGACAGGAACTCACATGAAGGGAGGAGTGGAGAAGGTGCAGCAGTGCACACACGGAGGCAGCTGCTTCTCACTGATGACACTGAATGGGATTTTCTGCCTGTTTTTTTCCCACTGGGAGCCCCTGAATAGGAACCCCAAAACACCTGCTGTCCCCAGAGAGTACAGGGGTTTGCTAACAGCTTGATTGCAGTTTAGAGAGCCAGCATTCTGCTTTTCTGGAGGCAGCAGGACTAGAAATTAACACCTATTGCAGCCTTTGTGAGGTGCCTGTGGCTACTCAGAGCCTGGTTTGAAGTGTCAGTGCACCCATGCACCCATTAAACATTTCCCTGCTCATTTGCTGACAGCAGCCCAGGCAGCTGACACCCACATTCCTCGAAAATTGCTTTACTTTTTTATCCCTTCTGCATCTCACGAGATGAGGGCTTTTGAAAAATCTGAGGGTATGTTTTCTGCTAGGATTGCAAAATAGGGAGTTAAGCCTTCAAATGCATTCCCCCAGCCTACAGGTCAGCCTATAAATCAGAAAGAAAAAGGGTTTGGATACTTATGTTTGTTTTACTGCTGTTTGCATGATATCATATGTTATTCTTGAGATATGGCAAAGCAGCTTATGCTTTCATCAGTTTAAAATACAGGCACTTATCAATTACAAGAATTGATTGTCACAAAGCTTGTAGAATACTGAATTTATGATTGACAGAAATGCTATGGATTTCTTCAACTGCTTCTGAGGTTTTAATGGTGTCTTTTATGACATAAGGTGCTGAGATGCAGCCCTTAAGGAGAACATAGAAAAACCTGCAGGCTTTATTGGAAACATCTACGATTTCATTTCAAAAAAAGAAAGAAAAAAAAAACCCAACCCAGATTTTGAAAAATTGGGGCATCAGAAGTTATGACGAGATGTCAGGAGCTATTTATTCCATAAAAGCTTATGGTGTTAATGTATCCATCAGTGCTGATAAATCCATCATGGCTTAATCTGTTGTGCTCAGTGTGGTAACAGGACAAGGAGCAGCCATCTGCTTACCGTGTTTGATTGCTGTTTCTTTGCACAAATACAGTCCTGCTTCCAGCACTTAAGAGTGATTAGCTGTAACTTATGGAGCTCGCTGTGACATTCCCACTGAGTAATTACTGGGGAAAGCAATCGAGAGAACACGGGGGTAAATGGTTAGCAACTACATTTGTGACAAGTTTAAGGTCTAACAAATCTCCCCCCACACGTGTGCCCATAAGGGGAAGGAAAAAGGGCAGAGCACAATCTGTAAAGGACGGGGATGTCTGCTACAGATATTTTCCAAAGCCTACACTGCAGAAGCTTGAAAAGCCTGATTTCCTATCCCTCCAAGCCCCCGAGGCAAAACAGTCCTTGATTAAAAAAAAGGGGGGGTGGGGGGGGGAAATTTAATTGCTCTTTCTCTCACATTCCTAGCTTGGTAATTTGTTTTTCCAGTAGTTGCACAGGATCAGGGATGAGGGCTTTGTGCTCAGACTCCCCTCATCAGGAGGTGGTGGGGGCTGATGCACAGGCATGACAGAAGCTTCTGTCCCCCTGATTGATAGTTTATTTCATTTAGTGTGTTAGAAGGGGCTAGCTCTCCAAAGCCTGACTTGAAATTACTGGTTTGGAGAGATCTGCTCCCAAAACTGAACCTTCCTGCATCCCTACCCTGTCCTTGAACTTCACTCACCCAGATGTTTGTTTATAGAGGGGCAGATTAAATGTGCACTGAAAGAGAGTTGATTTAGCAGCACAGACTAAGATATTCGGAACAACTCCAGCCCCGGTTTTGTCCTATTTTAAGTTCTTAAGGGGGATTTGAGGTTTTCTTAGAACTACTTATGGTATTTCAAGCAATTTTCTTTTTGATGAGCTTTAGCTATTACCCTTCTACTTTTGTAGTATTTTATTACCTTCTTTCCCTCTGACCATAGATCCCAACTCTCCTGCCTTTTCCCCACATCCTCTCACTCTGAGAGGGAATTAAAATGAAACTTCATATTGGCTCCCCTGGGCTTCCCACCAAAAAGAAAAGGCTTGACTGTGACTTTAGATTTGCACTGGCCTGGCACAAAAATTAATTTCTGAAATTAATATCTGAAATTATGTAGCTTTTTGAAGCACTTGGGGACATGGGAGAGATTCTACATGTCCTACAACTGATGTGAGTGTATTTTACCTGCCCTGATAATGGCCAGCTGTACCTCAGGATTGTGTTCTCAGCAGTCACTTAGAGAGACTTCTCCTTCTGGGGAAGGAGTACCATCAACCAAACTTCAGAGCCCTTACAGCTGCAGCTGTCTTTTTGGCTTTTGGAGAAAAAAACCCGTTCATTGTGCAGTTCTCCCCATGCCAAGTGACTTGAATTTGATGGTGAAGATATTCCCTGGTGCACTTGGGCTGTGTGCCAAATCTGGGTGACTTGCTGAGAATGCAAAGACATTTTTGTATAGTTGTGGACAAAGGTTTTTATATATATTTTTTGTAATCAGGTGAAAATGCAAATGTTTCCTCTGAAAATTCCAGAGCACAGCCTTTGTAAGGTCCTCCTTAACAACAGAAAATACTGCCCAAATCTCCTCACTGTGGACTGAACCCTGAGCATCCAAAATATCCCATGCTTTGCCCTGAGTAGAGCAGGGACTGAGGGGTTTGGGGGCCAGGCAGCAGATCCCAGAAAGGCATAAGAAATGTAGCACATGTTCAGACTGGGAAAAAAGGCAACATGAATGTTGCAGTGAATTTTGCCAGGAGCAAATAGATGGAGTTCTTCAAAATAGAGGAAACACTTGTGAAAGAAACCTTCCCTTCCTCACTTTGTCTTCTTCTGGAAGGGTTTGTGATCCTAAGTCCTATTCTGCCTTCTGGTCAGCTCTTTTCATTCTGAGTCGAATTGGGATGGGACAATTTTCTTTCCATGCCGTAACTTGTGGCAGCACTAATTACATCTTTGCTTTAAAGCTGGAGTCACCAGTAGAGGGTGATTGGGTTGTTCCTCGCCTTGAATGAGAAGTGGTGACTTTTGTTTGCTGCTGCTGCTGACTGGATTTGTGCCAGAGTCATACAGCAAATTGAATATTATATATCTCCCGTATAACCCTGGCTAATTTAGATCCAAAGTAATTGCTTCTGGAGTAATTGATTTACATCTATAGCCAATATTTCTGTGTGTCTTTTGTTGTTTTAATTATCTAATGATCTGATTGTGCAAGCAATACAGAATAAAGATTTCATGTTTATTTCATTTTGCATTGCAGAAAGTCACCAATTTGAAAAGCAGAGGTTTGCAGTCCAAATCGCACAGGATCTTTTAACCTGGACATCTCTTTGACCTGCACAACTCAACGATAATGTTATTTTTATGTACAAATATTACATGTGAGAAGTATCCTGCATTGTGTTGCAAGTAAATACTTAATTCCCTCATTTTATATGTGATCATAGGACTTGCTTTTTCTCAAGGAATAAATTTGTAGCTTATAAGCAAGACTGAGAAAAGACTGCCTGTGGGTTTTAGTTGGGTTATTTTATTAGAAATTTTTATTTTCTTTCCCCAAGTATTACAATGATTTGGTGTTGTTTGTGCCTGCTTTTGAAGGCTGATTACAGCATATGAGGATATAGGATGTGATCAGTCCTTAGCTAATTACTTTAGCTAGTTCTTTATTAATTTGCAATGCAACCTCTTCCAATCCAGCAAGTCACAGTCTATGCCATGCCAATGACAGTGAAAAATGAAGCAGAAAGAGCTTAGGAGCTCTGGAAGGATGGGAGGTGAATTTTATTCCATCATTGCTGGCTGAGGATTTGTCAGGGGAAAGTTTTCTGCTTGCCATCAGAGGGGGACTGGAGGGTAGGAATCCAGCTGCAGGTCACTTACCAGAAATGGTGTCAATCTGAAGATGAGAGCAAGAAATATTGATAATGCCTTTGTAGAAACCAGTCAGAATGAAGACCAGAAATCCACGGCATGGAGGAATAGAAGATATGAAAGAGGAGAGTTGGGATGAGAAATGGGTGGTGCTGTTAACAAAAAACTTTTATAAAATGCACGAACAGAAAGCAAACTCTCTTCAAAGGCTTGGAGTATGTACCCTTAAACACCTCGTCCATAACCTCATCTGAAATAATTTAAATTCTCACTGTGTCAGGATTCATTGGAATCAAACATTTCTCAAAGGAATGGGTGAGGCATTTGCTCCTGTCAATATCCTAAATAATCTCTCTTATGTTGCTGCAAGGGGAAAATGAGAGTAGAATGCTGAGAATTCGGCACCATTAGAGGATGTTTGCAGGAAAAATTAAGCATGAGGTTGTCAGAGTCACTGAATTTCATCAGATTCTTTCAGATCATGTTTTTGTTAAATAAGAGATTTGATATTATTTCCCCCTTTGTGCCCTTCTCCCTCTCTCTCTCACGCTGCAGGATTTTTGTTGTTTGCACCAATATTGGACTTCTCAAAAGGTTTCCCAGAGATGTTCCATAGCTTTGCTGCTGTTTAATTTCTTTGTCCTTTTAAGTAGATGCTTTTAAGTTACTTTACTACCACCAGAACTTCCCTCTTTATCCAATACAGTTCCCCTGCCTAGTGATTACAACCATATTGTCACTTATTTTATTGCTGTTGAATTAATCATAGTTTTTTGTGATGAGGATTATTATTATTATTTTAGTAAACACTAAGCTTTTGTACTGTTTTCCATTGTTCTATATTGTTCACATTTTTTTATAACCTTTACAAACTCTGCTTCCTGGGCTGTAAAATCCATGAAATGTGGAGATTGAAATAGAGTCATGTAGTGCTTGAAAAAAAATGTTATTCTCATTTTATAGCCATTTGTTAGGTAATCAATTTAAAGGTCTTCTATACTGACCTTTAAATGTGTAGGTGTAATTCCTATAAGCATTAATAGGATTTACATTTCCTGTTCACTGGAGCCCATACTCTTTAATTTGCTTCTCTTTCTTTCTATACACAGGTAAAAAGAATTGTGTAGATAAAATACTGCTGCATATTTACAATTATTTTCAACATTTGATTTTAACAACTTTGTCTTCAAATTTGTTTTGGTCAGAGGGGAATAAAACCATAATAGCATTGTTTTTATTGCACCTCTTTCCTGATAATACAGCAATGGTTATTTCATACCTAATACATGTAGAGGGACATAAATCTGACTCTCAGTATTGATCACCCGCCCCAGAGAAAAAGACTCAGTGGATTAAAATTCTGAAGTGGGAACTCGGGCTCACCCCTGAGGGAGGTGCTGGCAGAGCAGCCACCCAGGTAAATTAGAAGGTGGCAGATTAAGAGGAAAGGTGAGGCAGGAAGCATCCAGAGAATGGTGGGCAAGCAAAGAACTGCAAGCAAAACCTGTGGGCATGCTGGAAACAAAACCCCACGAGGTTCAAGAAGAAAAAAAATTTGGAACACATTCTTTAAAAGGGAATTACTTCCCCCCTCCAGCAAGTTGTCTTGTTGGACATGTCTCTGCTGTCTTGCATTTGTGCTGAAATTGGCCCTGACATCTGGAAGCTACTGCAGTATCCAGAGTTTGGAACTTAAAAAAAAAAAAAAGAGCAAAATCATGGTTTAGTCATGTTTTTCTGTAGTGGGAAAAATCTTTTGTGTTTGGGCTGCATAGGCAGGAGTTTCCTGAGGCAGATTGAGCTTTGGCAGATATTTGAGATAGTGTGTGTGGCAGTCAACAACATAGTGAAGCTTAGATGGTGTTAAAATTGTACAGAGACAATGTTCAGGTTTCAGCAGCTTCATCAGAAATGAAATGTAACAACTGCAGGGATTTCCACAGACTCTGTTTAGTAAAATCCACTTGTAATGTTCACCAGAACCTAGAACACAAATTCATTGAAAGTTTTGTAGTGTAATAGCTCCACAGTTACTGTCAAGCAATTTCACTTGATATCATAAATGATTATTTAAAAGTAACTTTTCTTTTGGTGCACAGCAAAAAAAAAAAAAAAAAAAAGGCATTTTCTAGCTGGCTTTCCATCCTTGCCTCAGAGCTTGACTGATCATTTCTTTCATCAGAGGTCATCTGTGCTTCTAAAAATGAAACCTGTGTGGCCACTGTTTGTTCAGTTGTTGCATATTAGCTCCTCAGTGGTTAAAAAGATCTGAACAAATAAGAGGGCTTACCCTACATTATATTACCCTTTATTAGTAGGAAATTGAAGTCTAGAGATTATTATTAAGCCTCAGCCACTGAAGGCTACCCAGGCTTGGATAAAGGCCCCTCGAGCTGACCCTTGATCAAGCTGCATTAGGAGGGTTTTACCCTGGTTGCTAATTAAATAAACAGTGCTGATGGTATTATTCCTCCTCAGAGGCATTCCATGACATCAGCTCCCCGTGGCACCCAGGGACAAAGGGAATCAGGTTCCTCTTGGTGACTCCAGGCTCTGGCATGGGCCATCCTGCCCCACTGTGTTTAACCACAGCTGGATCGTGTGTCAGGGGACTTCTCATTGAAGTTTGGGCAGAACAGGGACAAGGTTTCTATTAAAACAGAAACTTTTGTGGGTTTTTGCTTTCCAAGTGGAAGACAGGCAATTTAATTTTTGCCTTGGTGTGCCAGGAAATACAGGAGGAAACAGCTTGATGAGTCTGAGAAGCACAGACATCTAAAGAGAGGGTGTTTGGGGAACTTTGGTGCCTTTCCAGTGCTTAACTCAGATTTTTACTAAGAATGTGGCTTTACATTTCTTCACTTCAAGGTAGGAAAAAGGTTAAGGTAAAGAGCTCTTTAATTGTTTCAGTCTTTCATATGGAAATTTCAATTGAAGGGCAAAATCTCTCTGCCAATATCACCTAAAAGTAAATAAATTCCAAGCAGAATATTTATTATTTTCTGGGAAAACAGTCATCTCTTCTTTAAACAGACAGAGTTCACTGGAAACAAAATAGAGATGGAACTGGGGTTTATTTTGTTTTTCTGATTTTGTCTGTGGGAAGGAAGTCCTGAGGTTTACACAGAGCTGTGGTGAGATCAAAAGGTCCAACCTGGATAACAGAAATTCTTGTCACTCAGGATGACATAAAGGATCCCCTCATCCCTGTACTATGGGCTGCACTGCCTCCCAGTCCTGAGTGTTGAGAACATCCTAGCAGGAGCCGTAAAAATCAAAATAAACACTCAGCTTTTCTTCCCAACAGAATCTGGGGGGGTTTTACCTTTGGTACAGTCTGCTCTTGGAGAAAACACGTGGGCCAGGGCCTTGGTTCTCCAACTCCAGCTCCAAGAAGAAAGAAAGGCAAAGTAATAAGAAAATACTAATTTGGCTAATTAAGAAGCTGCCATTACTTGTTTTTGTTTGGTTGTTTCACAAATCAAGTATCTTAGGACTTAAATGAATCTCTTTTGAATTAGAGTATTTTCAAAATTTAAAACTATCAAGTTCAAATAAGAAAATTTCTAGCAATGAAAAAATCCGCTTCCACTTTTTTTGGGCAATTTGAGTTATCATCACCATTAAAGAATTTGTTGCAGCTTTTCTTTCCCTATCGATTTTTTTTTCCAATAGGCTTCACTAATTATTTTTCTTGCACTTTGGAAGTAATTAGTTAATGAACATCCTGATCAGCAGGACATCATCCTGTACCAGGCTCACAGGGAAGTGCCACCAGGTCCCTTCAGGATATCACTCAAGGATTTTGACCCAGCACTGTCCCAATTGTTTGTCTGCCCTGTCTTTTCCTCTTTCCCACTGCTGTGAGACCCATCCTAACACCTTTTTTGTTGCAATAATCCGTTCTTAGAAAGAGGGCAGAAGCTCCCTGCCCGCTCTCCCTCTCCCAGAATCTGTATTTTATTAGCCTTTAAATTTAAAGGATCACAAAATGTGTTTTTCAAAGCAGCTGCCACTGCTTAGAAGTCTCAGCGTTTCAAACTTCTCTGTGAAAGATGGATTTGTTGGAGAATTACTTACAATCTGTAAATCTTTGTGAAACCAAGATTAATTCTGAAGTAACACTGTTTATTTTATTGCTCATCTGTGTCATGGTGGCTCTTGATGACACAGAAACCTGAGGTACAAGACAAGTACTGTTTGTCAAACCCTATAAATTGCAAGCAGTACTTGAAAATTTTTTATTTGAAGTGTCTTCTACCAGGAAATGAAATCTTGTGAAAAGCAAAGCATTTTGCAGAAAATTTAACTGAGATGGATATTTTTATTTTCTGCAGGAGAATGGCTAAAACCAGTAAGCTTCAAGATTTGTAATATTTCTATAGTACTTTTTTCTTCTTTTTTTTCTTGCTTTTTTATAGTATGTAGCTTTATTAAAGATTAAAAATTTCATAATGAAGTTTTAATTCCATAACAGCTAAAGTTTTATTTATTCTAAGCAGATTTTTAATTGTTTGGCAATTTTTTTCCATTTTGCAACAGAAAGTTCTAAAAAACTGCATAAAATGCTCTTCATGGAAGCCTTTATTCACTTGCATTGCTGACACCAACGCTTCCTTGGATGCAAAATTAACTCTTTCCAACTTTCATTTGATCATTCATCTTTTTGTTTTTCTCCTTGTTCTTCCAGGCTAATGGTTTCCCCAGAAAAATCAGCTTTCACTCACTGATAATGACCAAAACGTGGTATCAGAGATACAATTGTGATGATTTTTGTGAATGCAAGCTGCCCTTTGAACAGCAACTGTCACAATCAGTGATAGAAGTGCTACAAGGCAGGAAATACCTTCTCCAGGGGCATCACATCCAAACAAGGAGCAGCAGTGTCTCTTTTTCCCAGCTTAAAACCAAGCCCATAGATTATGTCAGACGAGGACATAAATTCTTGCTGCGTGCCATGGTGTGTCACAGAATAATGTCACACAGTTTATACTGACATCACATAAATGTCAGACTCTGTCACAGTGGAGAAAACAAGTGGCCTTGTCCCAGGGCAGCCTGGATTTTTAATTTTTTCCCCCCTTTTTGTTAGAGAGGCAGCCCCCCTGCTCCTGGTGACCTTGCAGCACGAGTGGAATGTGCATGTGGGGCACATCCTGCCTTCTGGTGCTGAGAAATTTGGTGCCCTGTGTGCAAATCTCTGCTTGAAATGCAGCTGCACCCTGAGCTGGTATGACTGATGGAATGTTGGGAAGGCAGGATGAATCATAACAAGGCAGTTATGAGGGATGGGAGAGTGTAAATAAATCAAAGCAGAGATATTAAAGCAATCTTTTAACAGTAGCATTTTCAGGGAAAGTGGAGGAGGTGGGGAACTCTGCTGGAATGGTGTTTCTGAGTTTTCTGTTAAGCTGTGCTCCAAGAAATCCTCAGGTGTTAGCATGTGCTCTTTGAAAGAGCTCAGCAGTGCCGTGTTCACACATTCAGCACAAAGCAACATGTGCTGTGCATCTTAGGAGTGGGAGAAATCTCTTTTCCTAAGAGTTTCTCATAGGAGCAGCACCTAAAGGAAAGAGGAATTAAACAGTTGTGCATAAGTTAAGAGATTTTATTTAGTAAGAATAGGTTAGTTTGGTATGGATGTGGATCCTTCAATTTGAAGCCAGCTCTGATTCGGGAGAAATCTCCCTGCAACTCTTCAGAAGTCTTTGATTTACAGTTCTGTGGTACTTTAGGTTAAGAACTCCTGTTCAAATGCTGCACTTGAGAAAGCACAAGGTGTGGAAAAATGGGTAAGCACAAACCTCCACATTTATAGCAGTTACCTGAATACATTTTTTACTTGATTGCATATCTCAAAAGCAGCAACAATTCTCACAGTATCCTGTATTCTCGTGCTGTGTTAGATCAATAGATGTCTTACATTTCCTTTTCCTTTTTAGCTGGTTTAAGAACCTATATTCAAATGTGACAGACAGACTTAAAACTATGAGACTTTGCTATAAAATCAGGTGTCTGTTGGTTTCTATATTAAAAAAAAGATCTGTGGATATTTCTCTGGGCTGCATGCAGTAGGTGGTTGGCAGGGCCATTTCAATATCTTCAGTTATGTTTTCTCCTTATCCTTCCCATACTGGACTTCTGCTTTTATCTGTTTTGTCCTGTAATGAGATTGGCTTTTGCCATCTGTTAATTTGAGTCTGTTCCCAGCTAAATCATTTGGGGAAAGAATTTGGGTTTTCTCATCTTAGACTGTTAGAGAAATTGACAGAGAGAAACTGCATTAGTTCCGTTGCTGTTTATTTCTCTGCAGGGCTGTCCTTATGATTTCTTCCTTATAGGAAAATTTCAGTGATTCCATTATATTTTTTTAGCTCTTTAGTACAATCATGAAAAAAAATAATTAAATACGAGTGAAAGACTTTCCAGAGAAGATGATTTAGATTTCCTTTCCAGGATCAAATGTTGACTTTAGCCCAAGGGGCTTAAAAAGGCCTATGGATTTTATGTGACATTTTCAGGTGGGATGATTACCAAGATACTCAAATAACAGGAGAGAGGAAAGGCCTTGATGTATACACTCCACACAAAAACTAAGAGTGACTTTATGATCATGAGGAAACCCATATGTTATGAGTTACTTTAGTTGCCCGTAACAGTTTGTACATTATTGGCTTCATTTTTTTATTGTGTTGGCCTCGGTGCATTAATACTTCATAGACCTGTAGAGTAAGTGATGATTGACAGATGTTTTAAAACCCTGATTCAAGAACCTTTTTTGGCTCATGTTGATGCCTATTCAGGTGAAAGTCAAGTGAGTTAAAGCCCTGCCTTGGATGGAGTGAAGCATGTGCTTAAATGCCTCCATGAATCATGATCTGCATAATATTCCCTCAAGGCAAACCAAACACATTCCTTATTTTCTATTTTTTATTTTTTTTTTACTGAAAAATGTAGCTCCCCAGACCTTGTCAGTCTGTTTCTGAGTGACTTCTTTGACTTGTACCACAAAAAAACCCCCTTTGCTTTCCTGCAAATTACCACCACTGGAAGGAGGACTGAGCAGGAATTTGTGAACAAAACAAGCAGGAGAATTAAAATGAATGACTTCCTAATGAAGTTGCTATGGAAATGTCAATAAGCAGGGATGCAAATTAAATGATCCCGCTGGCACTTTTTGTTTCTGTTGTTCTTTCCTCTCTGGCTGTGGGAAGGAATTACATTCAGGATGTCTTAATGTTGCATCAGTGACTGTCACTTGGCTGTCTTATAAATGGCAATTAGATCAGTAGGTCTGCCATGGAAGGGGCAATTTTCTCCCATTCTTAAAACGAGGGATGGAGGCACAGTGGTTTCCATTCAGAAGATAAACCCCAGAGGGAAACATGCAGTGCTCTGGGATGGCACTTTCCAGGCCTGGCCCCACCACGGTGGCAGCCAGCCTTTGTTCTGGCCTGCCAGCCATGCCCAGCCTGGGGTGTTTTAATTGCTGGCAGGGGCTGCCCCTTTGTTTTTGTGTGTTCCCTCTCTCAGCATGCCTCCCATTCTGGGTTGTTGGCAGCTCCGAGCAAACTGGGGGTTTCCAGCAGGGATTGCTTTCACCAGAGTCATGAGAGAGTGCACCTTTAATATCATCTGCACCGAGGAGAGCAGGAGTTATCCTTGGCAGAGAGCCCGGGAGCACAAAGTGACATTTCTAATGGCCACTACTGGAATTAAAGGGAGGCTTGGAGGAAAGGCTGGGATGGGAAAAGCCCAGCTTGAGTTTGTTGTTGACAGACAAACACACCTGGTGGGATGGGGACAGAGCTGACGGCAGGGCACAGTGGGAATAAGGAGCTGCTGCATGACAAGTGCAGCTCTCCCAGGGTGACATCAGCCACTCCTTGCCTGTGGAGATGCACAGGCTGAGCAGATTCTGAAGTGCCACCAGCAGTGCCTGGGGGTGCTTTGACCAGGGAAGAAATTTCTGCTGCTTCACAAACGGAAAAGAGCCTCTTGCAGCTCATTTCTAGATGTTAGCAAAATCAAAAGAAAAATGTGCAAATGCACAGAGAGCAGAGTTGAAAGATAAAATCAATCTGGCATCCTACCTTCACTGAAAAGGTAAAAAAAAATAAAAAAAATCAGTCTTAAAATTCCAGTTAATCCTTTTACACAACTCATAGCACTTGCTGCTGAATGCTAAAAGGAATTTCTGGAAAAATATTTGTCTTAAAAGTTTAAGGGATCTTATGGGCATTTTAAGAAAGTTGAGTTCTAGTCCCTGTGAAGTGAGTGGGGTTTCAAGTGTTGGCCTCTGTGTGACCATGAATTGGATCAAATGGAGTCTCCAGTAAAATAGCTCTGCTTTCAGCAATATCTTAGCTAGCACAGTCAGCTTTAAATACAGCTATTTTTACAGACATTCAATAAGATTTGATTTTGAGAAAGGTAATGCAATTTCAATAATTTATTTAAAGGTTATTGCCCTTCTGCATTTATTTTTCTCAGCATTCTCAATTTATTGTTTTTTTAATGCTTGCACTTATATACAATCAGAGGTCAGTGTTAAAATAGCAAGAAATAGAGGCAGGATTTTCAATGCAAAGTTTCCAATGCACGGATCCAAGCTGGATCTTCAAAGGCATTTCCCAAATATTAGGAATGAAGATTAGGTGTGTTCTGGCATTTATGAATGCTAAAGCAAATACCAATCACAGTCTTCTCCAGTTTCCTCAAACCTTTTAGGAAGTTATGAGTTAAAAATTGACCTGCCTGTGAATATTTTGGTGAGTGAAATATATTGAGAATCTCCTCTTCACACTAAGAGAATAGTTTTAGATGCACAGCTCTGCTTTTCCTTGGTGGGGTGGATTAAACCAGGTATTTGATTCAGCAGTGATGTTTTTGTTGGCAGAGGGTTGGTACTTCCTTTGTGGAGCTGCAGGACTGGCAGATGTTGAGCTGTTGGGGGTCTGTGAGCTCCTAAAAAATTGCGGAGAGAAAACCCATTCCCATGACATCCTAAGAATCCTGCATGGTTATATTCACTATTGGTTTATGCTTTGAATTTTAATCAATGGCAACTTCAGGGAGCCACCAAAAAAAAAAAAAAAAAAAAAAGATAAAACCTGCTGAAATACAGCTATTGCTAATAGAAATTATGGTTTTGAGACAAGGTGTGAAAGAAATTGCAGGTATGTTCTTATTTTCAAGCAGCTTCATTCTTCCTAGTGAATTATTTAGGATCACATTGTTGTGATTGAAGAGTTCAAATTCAGAAACCAGGAGGCCAACAAAAAGTGAGAAACTGGGGCTTCAGGATAAATGTGGATTTGAGACTGTAGTGGGTTCTTATCCTGTCTCTTCCCTTTGCTTGTGAAACGTGTGAGCATGGCTGGCACTTGGGAAGGCACTGCTGAGAGTGATGATTCAGGGGTTTTTGACCTTATGGCTGGCTCCTTTTGGAAAGGCCAGATGCTGAGACTGGGATATTCCCTGTCTGATGTTTTTCTGAGGCACTGAGAGAAAATCCCTTCTTGATTTCCTTGTTCCCTGCAAAAGCAGGGGAGCTCAATTCAGCTTGGTCCAAGAGGGGGAAGGGGAACAATGCCAAATTCCAGCCTAATTTTTGAGCCAGCTCCCTGCCAATGGCAAAGAAATGGCTGAAGATTCTATCCCCAGGCTGCTGGAAAGGGGAAAGAGATCCCTGCCTTGGGAAGGGAAGGCTGTAAGAGAAGATTTAGGGATACATTTCTGGAGGAAGCAAAATGGGATGGAAAAACTCCTTTCCTGCTGGTGCCTGGGGCAAGATGAATCAGCAAAGGCAAAATTTCACCCCTGGGTTATCATAATTATTCACCGTATCTTAAATTGTGACTGTAACAAAGATTGAAAGCCTTCCTTAACAAGGACAAGCTTCCCTTGCTGGAGCCTGGACTAAGATTCACACAGTCCAGCTCTAGGATATGTTTGAAGCTCAGGATTCAAGTAATGATGCAGAGCAAAGCTCGATGGTACAAAATTTTGCCTCTGCCACACCTCAGCTCTTGGATTATTTTGAAATGCAGATGGATTTCTGTGACTGCTTTCTAATTACTTGACATTTTTAAGAGTGAACTGAAATGTTTAACTCAAGCTTAAGGCAAACATGATTCTTCCTGATGCATGCCTTGGAACTTGGGAGCTCTGTAGGGTGAGATACCATTAATCCACAGTATTTCAGGAAATACAGAGACTGAAAATCTGAATGAAGATATTTTCACTGGTAGAAAACAGACTTGCATTTACTGAAAATGATAATTTACACTGCAAATTGCCAAAGGCATGCATATGTACCCACTCTCTCTCCAGCAGCATAGCTATTCCAATTGAAATTTGTAATGGATTAGGTAAATTTCTTAATGATACAGAAATTCCAAGGCATTGAAAATGCTGTGAAAAGTTGGCAGATGGAAGACTCTTAGGAGACAGATTGTTCAAATTGGGCTCTATGTAACTCACAGCACCAGAAGACATAAATTTGTTTTCAGGCAAACCAGGTAGGAGTTGCCTTCCTTTGCAATGAAAGCAGAGATCCTTTCTCAGCACACATAGCAAACTGAAGGTTTGCATGCTTATTTACAGGCTGAAAAGACTTCTGTTTCTATTCTAAGTCTATGGAGTGCTTGAATGTCTGTGAGTAGAAGGGAAGCAGGAGAATAATTACCTGGGAAAAGTAACTTGAGTCACCTACTCAGAGCACTTGAATTGCATTTCCTGTATTTTCCAGATGTGTGTCTTTCCTTGTGTGTGTTCACTTCTTCCTAAATCAGAAGTAATTTCATTCAGTGAGAGTGTGGGGGTTTTTTGATGACCAAACCCATATTTAAAACAAGAGGAAAAAACCCACAAACCACCCTCTCTGAAAACAAAACTTTAAGTAATTCCACCTCATAAGCGAGTGGAAATATTATCTGGATTAAATCAGTGCAGCACAAGAAGCTGAACCCATGGCTTCCTAGCAGCATCCAGGAGCTGCAGAAACAGAGTCAATAGGAATATTCAAGTCTTGGAAAAGCACCTCAGGATTCCAAAAGCTGGGAAGGACCCCAGGGCAGCTAAACCTGTTCATATTTGTAGGACAGGGAAGGTGTAAGGACACTTTCTC
Source organism: Euphonia xanthogaster (assembly GCA_034509185.1). Lineage (NCBI taxonomy): Eukaryota > Metazoa > Chordata > Aves > Passeriformes > Fringillidae > Euphonia > Euphonia xanthogaster. The sequence continues at coordinate 2,306,166 of JAYDZK010000001.1, forward strand.
TGTGCTCCATGCACCACATTCAGCCCATGTCCATCTGCAGAGCAGATCCAGGTTTCAGAAAAAGGCTGTGAGGAGGAAAGAGGAGAAGGGATCTGCTGATTCAGGAAACGACAGCACAGAGAGCTGATGGCTCCCACGGAGATCTGAGAGCTCCTGTCTGATTCTCTGTGAGAACAGTGGCAAAGCCTAAGCAGGCCTGTGGCAAAGGGGTGGCCTGCTGGTGTGAAATGATCAGCACAAGATGAGCTGTTACGGAACAAATGTCAGTGAAAAGCGCCAAACAAATTTCTCCTCATTTGAGATTCCTCGGTGTCTCCGATTCACTCGGAGTTTTTCTGGAAGGAGACCCAAGGAGAATGTCAGTCACAGCCTGATTAGCATGAACTCCTTAAACTAAGGCTTCATCTTTGACAAGTGTGATATAAACTTGTTCTTCCAAGAGTAACCAGAGGACAGGTACCTATAGATGTCATCCATCACCTTCAGATCTACTGACTTCCTTGCAACCTGCCTTCCTAGACTCACTTTGTATTCCTTGACCTTGGCTGGAATTGTTTTTTAGAGTTTGAACTCTGCTGGACAAGTTCTGGCCTGAATAAGAATTTTGTTCACTTTACATGAAGCTGTGGAGACCTAATAATTGAAATGAAAGCTTCAGCCAGATGTGTAGTTTGTGTAAAAAAAAAAAAAAAATAAAAGAGGCAATAAAAATATAGTGCTGATAATTTTTTCCATGCTCTGACTGAGGTAGCAGCTTTCCATGAAAGCTGAACAGAGCTAAATTGAGAATGCAGGAAGGAAAACGATTCTGAAAGCAAGGAGGTTTTTGAAACAGCAAGCTGGGCATCTCACAATGTCACTCCCTTTCTCCTTGGGACAACTAATTTCATAAAAGTTTGGAGACAGCCTCCTTTATCCACAGTTTGAGTAAATATCTGATGGTAATCTTGCCTTGGGATAGGATTTTGCTGTCATTTTTGCAGTTGGGAAACATCCAGACTGTGTTGTAAAAGCCTGATTTGTGGGGTTTCCCTGGTGTTCACCCACTTGGGTTTTGTTTTGGACTGTGTTATTTAAGTCTTTAGTTTAAGAGCACCAGGAGCTTCTGAAGTTCTGGCAGTCCCACATGATCTAATCCATTAAACTTCAGGGCACCCCAGAACAGTGAGGATGTGGAAATTTGAGCTTGATTAATCTAAACCTCCAGATTGGGTAGGACCCAGAAACGGGATTGCAGTTCTGGGATTTCACATTTTCTTTGTTCAGGGCCTTGTTCTAAGCAAAGTGATGAGTGGAAAAATTTGTGCCTCTTTTGTGGAGGGCTGAGACAAGTCGTTGCAATGCTGAAAACACAACACAGCTCTCAGCACCCTGCTCTCCAAAATTGCCTGCTAGCATAAGTTCTCTGGCATTAAATCCTAACTCATAACATTATTCATTCTTCCAGCATTTCCACAAGTTATCGTGTGACACAGAAGTGTGACAGAGGGATGCTGCCAGGGTGGGGATTTTGGCTGCTTCCTGTCCCAAACCCATCCAGCAGCTGGTGTGACTGGTGCTCTGTCCAGCTCATCTGAATTTCATAAATGCTTTATCCCATTGATAAAATAAAAGTGCAGTCACAATTAAAATTATTTGTTAACAGGGGGAGCTGAAGTGCCCTGCACTAGGACATGGTGAAATCCAAGCTCTGTCAGCTGCTCAGGTGACTGAATCCTACAGACTTTCCCCAGGTATGTAAATAGGACTGGACAGTTTCAATTTCTTTTTGAACAGCAAATTGCTGCATTGAAAATGTTTATTTCACATACACACCATGTAATTCTTCCCAAGACCTCGGCCTTTTTAGCTTGCTTCACCTCTCAGCCCCTCTTCTACTTTAAACACTGCCAGAAGTAGTCTGGATAGGAAAGAAAAATTAGTTGGAAAAGGAAAACAAGCATCTGTACACGATCATATACTCCATCAGTGTGAGTACAAGGCACCCGAGCCTTATACAAAGCTGTGAACATTATGTGCCAAATTTGTTGCAGATGTAGGCAGAAGCAAGAAAATATTGAAAAACAGAGAAAAGTCAGTTAAAACAGGCATACCAACTTTTATGAAGAAAATAATTATTATGAACGTGTTCCTTAATATTAAATTCGACGCAGCTCTTTTTTTTCCTGTCTGCTTATGAAGTATTTTGCTGCCAATATTTAGAAGAAAAGTAACACAGCAAGAAGTAGCTCAGATGCCTCCAATGATACAGGTTTTATCCAGATGTAATTTTTAAAAATGCATCTTTGCAGACATGAAAGGTCCTCATGGGCTCATTTTTAGAGAAGTGAGTTTCTCAGCATGTTCCAATTTGCTGTGAGTAGTGAGAGTGGTCAGCTTGATTTTCTTTCTGTGATTAATGTGAGCATGTTGCGTTATTTTATCAAACAACCTATGCTAGATATAATTTCTGTACATTAAAAAATTCCTTAGAGGATCTGCTGACTTTAATGAAGAGAAGATTTAATATTAGTGTCTGCAGACCGCCCAAATGACTCTTTATTTTTAAACTCAATTTTATTTTAAAATTACTTTTACATGGACCTTACCTCAATGAAAAAA
>JAYDZK010000001.1:2316551-2372804 GCA_034509185.1 Euphonia xanthogaster
ATTTTATTTTATTTTATTTTATTTTATTTTATTTTATTTTATTTTATTTTATTTTATTTTATTTTATTTTATTTTCAGGGGGAGGAACAGGCCCTCAAAGTGCCTAAATGCAGAGGAATGGTGCATGCCAGTGTGTGTGCATGTGTATCCATTTTCCTGTCCATACATTTAGGAATCATAATGGGAAATATATCCTGAAGTGGAAACACCAGAGAACTTATTGGTGACCCTGCAGTGATATAACTCTATCAGTGTCACAGAGATGGTGCTGATTTATACCAGAGTGGAGTCAGAGAGCAGAGTCCCTCAGCACCCAGAGCAGCAGGGATGGTAAAAAATCAGCCTGAGGCTTTTCTCCTTTGCTGCTTTGCTTTTTCAGATCTCTGCCATGGATGACTTCTGCCTCTTCCTCCAGCAGGACATGGATGTGGCAGCTGCTGAGGCTTTGCATAAGTGGGAAGGGTGAGCAGCTCTGTGGAGGGCCTGTGCTGACAGAAACCACATCTAATGCAACACAAATCAGGATGGATCCCTTCCCACAACGTCCTTCCTCTCATGAAACTTGACAGAAAAGCACAACAGAGGCAGCTGGGTTTGCTGCTGATCCCTTGCCTTTCACCTGGGTTTGTGTTTCCTCTGCCCTAATGTCTCGTGGCAGCTTTTGCTGGGTCCATCCTTCCTTTTCTGCTGAGCCTCTACCATCAGGCAGAAGAGGGGATCTAATTTAGGGCTCAGCCATCAACAGAATATAAATTTGGCAGCATGTCACGAGCATACTTCAATATGCTGTGTAATTTATAAGGCAATGCATCCATTTTTAAGGCCAGCCCTGAATCCCAGTATATCAAAAAGCAGAAGAATAGATTGCTGCTGCCACTTATAATGATGTGTCCAGAAATACATTGTGTGAGGGGCCTTGTATCTATCAATGAAAGTGTTTTAATTCTCCTTTTAGTGGCTATGGACCATGTATTTAGTAGAAGTTATGGCTAGGATGACTTCAGTGATAAAGCTCTATTTCATGTCGCACAAAGGGAGAACAAAAGATGTAATAATCTCTGGTGTATCATGTGGGTTCCCATTGTGTGGCATTGACTTCAGGGGACTGAAATTTCTCTAATTAGGGATTTTTCCTCTGTCCTGAGTTCCTGGAAGAATCAGAATTCAAAACTCAAGAATACAGCCTGACATGGGTTGAACATGTTTGATAAAATGGAAGGGATGGAAAAGTTCTGGAGACAGCTTTGAAATGCACCCATTGCTTTCACTGATATTTGATGGGGGAGATTCTTCCCTCTGGGCAGAGCAAAGAGGGAGGTGGGCAGGTATTTTCTCTCTGTCCATGGGGAGGAGATGGAAGGTGACCTTTGCATTTCCATTCCTTTCCTGTTCTAGTCTGGTGGCAAGCACTGAAGGGCAGAGCATGAGATTAATCCGATTGCTATAAAACCCTTGGCTTTGCTAATGAATTTATTTATTAATTGTTTATCTCTTCATTGTTTGTCTAGTTATTTATCTGATATTCTGAACTGAGGAACTGCAACTACAGCTGAGGATTGTATTACCTGGTGGACCTGATCTTGAAGCCAGGCATAACTTGATTTGAGTATTCATAACCTGAGTGGAGAAAAAACAGTTTAAAACAAAAAACCCAAACGTACATCATGGAGACTCACAAAAACCCCTAAGAATGTGAGCTACAGACCAGAATAATTGAAATCATAAGCACAGACAGAAGATGACTCCTCTGTCTGTGTCTCACTGCCTGCAGAGAAACGTCAGATCAGTGCAGAAGCCAGCACAAACATGAAAATTGCCAGAATGCAGCAGAGATTAAACACCAGACCAGTGCTGGGGGGCATCTGAGCCCTCTCATTCACTGCAAAGCAGGTGGCAGAGACCTGCCATCTCCAGAAGGCAGGGGAAGGGTTTGCAGGGCAGGAACTGAACATGGTATCAGGCCTGGGAGCTGCTTGCCAGGCTGGAGAACCAGGGTCAAGGTCAGCTCAGAGCTGCTGCACTGGTGGGCTGCTGGTGAAGTTTGGGCCCTGGCACCAGCAAACTGCATGGAAACCAGAAAAATCTCCAGCTGTTCTGGGAATTATTGTCTAGGAACTTAACCCTGAACTGGTCCTGCTTACTCAGGCAATGCCAGTGAAGGTTTTCCATGAGGAAGGGTTAAATGAGCTCCAGGGTCCTCTCAGCCTCCTCAGGAGCAGCACACATCTGCAGCCCTGAAGCACAGCTGTGAGGACAGGTCACTTGTGGCGTGTTCACCCTCTTTTCCAGCAGCTCTTGGGGGCTTCTGGGAAGCCAGGGCTCTGTCTCCAGGGGGAGAACAAGTCAGATACTGAGTCTGTGGGTATTGACTTCCTCTCTTCCAGCAGGATGTTGCTGTGTTTTCCATATGACATTGCTGCAGAGGCAGACAGTGCAGGGCCAGTGAGGGATGGAGAAGTATCTGGTAGACAATGATTCCTTTGGGATTGTACTGTCTAGAAGATGGAAGAGGGCCAGGGAAGATCAAAGGCACAATGTCTGCTAAAAAACAGTGATTACAGCTGTGCGCATGTATGGTGTGGGAGGTATTCTGTTTTCTCTTCTGTTTTCTCTTTTGATTTAATTATTAATCTGTTAGGAAAAGTAATTTCAGCTCCATTTCAAAGCAGATTTTTTTTTGTGAATTAAGAAAATGTTGCAGATTCTTTTATTTTCTCAGAAATAAATGTGGGGATGTATGTAGTTGCAGCTTCACAGGCTGCCACTGTGGCATTGTAAAGGTAAGCTCAGTTTCTTGTGCAGTTACATTATAAAATTGTGTGTAAAACCGAAATGGTTCACTGAAAAGGAAACCATAAAATTGTATAAAGATTCATGATCCCTTACTGGTCTTATTTTAACAAGAAACTATAAAAGGAAACATTTATTTTCCATGCTAAAAGTAAAGGTCACTCAGTAGCTTTCAGTTTTCTTTCCTTCTTTCCCCCTTCTTGGCACTCATGTCGGTTTCTGAAAATATTTCATTCTTTTTTTCTTTCATTTCTCCCCTTTCAAGCTCACGATCTTTCACTCTAACAGCTTCTTTCTTCTCTATCCTTATTTCCCAGCAAACCAATATCCTTAGGGGTTCTCCTGCCTTTTATTACAAAGAGTTCATCTCATCCGGCCCCGTGAACTGCAGGGCAGATAAGGAACTATTTTCAGCACTCTAATGGTTCTAGAGGTAGTCTGCAGACCACTTCAAAAAGACTCATTCTTTAGTCATTCCTGAACTTTCTTTTCCACAGAGCCTCTGTAGCCTCTCAGAGCAATGGTAGAGAACCAGTGGTCATTTGTAAAAAGTGCCAAGGAAACCTTAAAAATTGTGTGCCAGACTCCAAACGCAGGAGTTACTGACATTTTACTCCTGTGGGGAGACCCAGGTCAAGCAATTCTTATTTTTAAGAAGTCAGATACTCTGATTATTGAATATTTAGAGACTTTATGGACTAGAACTGTGCTTTCTCTTATCCCTGAGGTCTCTCTTGGGTCTGAACACCCCAGGAGTATAGCATGAAGTGCTCACATTCAAGGAGTGCCTTCTGCTCCCTGGCCAAATTCTATTCAGCCAGGTCCTGGATTTACCAAATAATTTTGCCTTTTAATGTACCACATTTCTGATGGATGCAGATCATGGCACCTGCAGGGCCCTTCCATGGACTTTATTGCAGATGTCTGCCCTGTATATTTTCAAGATGTTCTGTGCCATCCTGTACCATAGAAGTTCTCATGGGCTTTTCTCCACTTTTTACCACTAAGATTTTTACTTTTCCGTGGGCAGAAGAAGTCAGTGAACTACTGACTAATTAGGCATTACAAGAATCTTGAAACTCTACCAGTAGCAAAAGATTATTGTTTCCTTTCTCTCTTAAGGTATACTTGCTTTTAACTGGCTTTCTATTTGTCTTTCTGTTTATTGTTCCTAAATAACCTCTGTAAATAATACAGTCTTTCTTATATTTCCTAGTCTGGTGAATTTTTCCCCCTGTTTATTTTTGTGGTAAGAAATCTTTCTTTTAAAGCAATGCCATATTGTCTTTTCTAATTTTCCTTCCCTGCTCTAGTAACTCTAGTTGAGTGCTGGTGGCAGCTACTCCAGAAACCAGTCTTGTGACAGCTTCATAGATTTTACTCAGTAATTTATGTTGTGCTTTGTAAAGCTGCAGACCACTGGACCTACTGCAGGTGCATGTTCTTTTCTTCTTTCTCCATTTGGAATTGAAAAGCTCTTCCTTATTTTTAGATAATTTTTGTTAATTTTATTCAAGCTCCCTCTAGTTAATATTCTCATCATCTCTTTCTGTTTGTAAGTACCCAAGGAAAAAAAAAATCTTCTATTTATTCCACTGTTTGCTTTTCTTTAATCACTTACTTCTATAAGAGAAATGTTTGGCTAGTAATATAGCAAAAAGGAAAGTCTTTTTTTTTTCCCCCTGAAAGGACTGTAACAAATTTCAGGGTTATTTTAAAATTAGATATTTCAACCATCTCCAGAAAACCTTGAAGTAGTGTAATTTTCCCCCTTTAATTAGCTTAAATGTTATGTTTAAAAATGTGACATGAGATAGAAATGAAATTCCAGCAGAATTCTATCTAGGGCAAAGTAGCAGCAGATAAATCTGAATTTCCAGGCAGATTTTCTCCAGAGTGCTTGCAAAGCAGTTGCTGGATGTTCTTCAGTGGGAGCTGTGTGTCACCAGTGTGAGACTGGGACATTTTAAAATGTGTTTTACCCGTGGAAGGTGATCTGCAGGGTTTGGCAGGGCATGGAAAACTCCCCTGGCAGTGCCCAGCCCTTTCCTCCTCTCCCAGACACACTCCCAGAGGATGCTTTGGAAGGAGGAGCCTTGGCACTGGCAGGGTGCCGGGGTTGCCCTTTTGGGTCCAAAAAAGGGGGAATGTCATGGCTGGTAAACGTTGAGGATGTCAATATTTCTGAACAGAAAATTGCATTTGCTCCCAGAGCTCATGTGGTGTTTGAGGTAACTGTGTGCACACTGAAGGGACACTCCATTGAATTATTATTCTTGATTAATAGAATTATTATAAAAGAAAAGTTATCTCAGTGCAATCATCCCATTATTTGTTTGATGGGAGAGCCTGTTCTATGCACAGAACTTGAAATAATGTAGAGGTTAGATCTGAATCTAAGGCTGAGTTTGCAGGAAAGGTCGAGCACTGGCATGGCAATGGATGAGACTTCTCCAGGTGGGGAGGGTGGGGTGCTCCAAGAGGAGGGCCAGGCTCACAGACTCTCTTCATGCTGCTTTCTGCTCCTCCTGCACTGGATGGGGCATTGATGTGATCTGTTGCATGTAAGCCACTCCTCAAAGGCTCCAGTCTTAGGTTCAAGACTAGTTAAACATTTGCAAAAAGTGATGAAAGACTGGACTTACTATAACATAGCTTAGTGCAGAGTATTAAATACAGTGCTTTTTATAGATCATAGATAATTTATAACATTTATATATTTTCATAGATCATTTTTAACTCTTCCAAGTAGTAGAAATCTAAGATGTGAGCAACAGCAACACAAGGAATATGCTCCTCAATACTCATATGGAGTAAATCCAGGAGAGCTGCATCTCCAAACACTTGAGGAAATTGGGTGGGTGTGCTGAAGCAGAAAGCACTGACAATTTTGGCAACTCCTAAAATGCCACTGAGTGCAGCAGAAGAGAGCAGAGCAGCTTTCTTTCCAGCCAGCATGTCTTCTGTCTTTCTCACAGCTGCCTTTGTCTGCTGGTTATGCAAATACTACACGCCTCATGAGTTCTCTGCCCTTTTGTGTTTTTCCCAGATACCTCATTATTCCAGGGAGCTTGTGGAAGTGTTTGTGTCTGTTTGTGTGCACAGTGAACAATGCCATGGACTATTCACTGGAGTGATAAATTGTGCTTACTCCCATGTCAGGTACCTCTCATTGACTTCAGTTCCTTTCCTATTGGATGTGTCTTAGATTAACCAGGCATTAGGCATTAATCAAGGAGGTATCTACAAATAAATTTTTCATCATAATGAGCTGTGCAGCTGAATTAATAGTATTTGCACTCTCATTATTTGTCATGATGTATGGGTGTGGTAGCAGTGCAGTGCACCCAGCTTGGCTGTTGGTGTTGCTGTGATCTCAACATATAAGTCAGCAACAAATAAAATGCTCATGTAATTATAGGTCAGGACTTTTTTTTTTCCTGCTTGCAGAGTGTTTTGTAGTGTTTTAGACCCTGCATTAGAGTTTTCTCATAGTAGATAAATACTTTTTAGTTAATTTCTTGTATAGCATTGATAATAGAGTGGTAGGTCAAGGCACCAACGGAACAAGAGTAGGGGTTTGAAGCTTGTTATGATATGGATCTTACAAAACATCTCTTAGCAATAAGTGCAGGTGCTGTATTACACACATGCAGATTTAAAATTTCACTGAATTCTGACTCTGCAAATTCTCAGTCTAACTAGGAATAAAAAAAACCTTTTTGCTGCAATTTAATTTTAAAACTTCTTAGAGTGACTTTTGAGAGTAACTGCTTCAAGACATTTGCATTTGTATTTTTTCTGCCTAAGAACAGGTAAGACAACTGATGTTCTTCCTAAGATGACAACTAATGTCTTTTGCAAGAGAATGTAATTTCCCTAATGACTGTCTGAATTCTGGAAAAGAAGGATTTGTGTAAAGAACTGGTGAGTACAGCCCATAAAATAATTTTCTTGTGGATAGAAGTGTTTTATATAAGTTTAAAATTAATTTTAATAATATATACCATTGAAAGCAAAATTACTGCAAAAATTACCCTGCATATTTAGATCTGTTTGCTGTCAGTGTGTTGTCATAGATGTACTAGAGTTTTTTATTATTTTTCAGACTATTTTCATCAAAGCCTCATAGGTAGTAAAAGGTAACCTCTGAAAAGGGATTTGCATTGAATCCTAGAATGGTTTGGATTGAAAGGTAATCTAGCTCCAAACCCTCTCTAGTGAGCAGGGACACCTTTCACTAGATTGGGCTGCTCAAAAAAAGTCCTAGGCTGGAATGTGTCTGTCAAAGTTTATTCTGCCAGCGTGGAGAGTGGAGACATTTGGAAAAGTGAATCCTAATTTCAGAGGTGCAGCCTGTTCCAGTTACTCCCTAAATAATGATTAATAAATGACAGCATATGACAAAACTGTCCTGTTTGTAAAAATAAAGGAAAAACAATAACAGAACCACCAAAGCAAAGCCCAAGCAACCATGGAGAGCTCTCCCATGTGCAGGAAGAGGGAGGAAAAGGTACAGTTGTGGAACAGATTCACTGCAGCCACTTTTCCCAGTCTTTGTGTTGCATTATTGGATGCAAGGCAAAAACTGTGGCTCTCTGTTCCTGTGGAGTTGTGTGGCCTCATGACCCATTACAGAGTTTGAACATTTGCAGCAGTCTGACAACACTGACCATCTTCATCCTCCTCAGAAATTGCATTTACCCCAGCACAGACATCACAGGATGTCTTTGTGGACATAAAGAAGAGCAATGTGATTGAGGAGAGCTCATCCTGGGACACATTCATGGCAGGATTTCAGTCCCATCGTGGCAGTGAAAGATCTCTGAGCTGTTGCAGATGAGGCAGGAATTTCTAGTGTGAGGCATGGAAATTTGAGGTGCTCTTTGAAAAATATCCAGGCTCTGGATGCATTCAGCAGAAACTGACCTGTGGCACAGGAGGAGATTAGTTTCCATTTCTAATTAGTTCCTGCATATCCTGAAGCAGCTGGGCTTCCCAGAGCAATGTATAGGCTTTGCAGGATATCACCAAGTTGAAGTTGTCTCTCTGGATATGTAAAGATTCAATGCACACAAAAGTGCTGTGTGATCAAGTTAACTCAGAAAACACAGCTAGATACTTTGGGATGTAAATTAATCTCAACTTTCAGAGAGAATAATATGTCCCCTTAAAATTCACTGAATTAATTTTCTGACAAATCTTTAACTAAACACACAGAATGTACTATGCAGATCAGAGATCCCCCTTTCTCCTTGATTACAGCTCAAAGTGGGAATGCAATATCTGTGATTCCTCTGCAGTCATTCTCTGAGACTCTGAGCTGGTAATTTTTTTTTTTTGTAGCACTTGTCAGTTAATGGCACTGGTGGTGTTGAAGCCTCACTGCTCATGGTGTGTTTTTATTCTGTGTGTGCTTGGGCTCTTTTCCTGGTGCACTGTAGCTCCTGTGCCCTCATGCAGGAGAATTGCCCAAATTTGCCCTGCCAGATCTGCTTGATATGGAATGTGGAGCTCTGGAATGGCAGGTATGTTCCTGGAATTCTGCTTACAGCAGTAAAAGCTACAGTTCAGCAGAAGGAATAATAGTCACAATTGTCACTGAAGTGTTTTGACACTTGTTCCTAAAGCTCCTTCAGAACGTACACAGAGTGGATCATTTATTTTAATGAAATTCTGTCGAATGCAGGCTATTACTCACTCTCCCTCCTCTGATTTCTGTGAAGAGCCAGCTCAGAGGATGCTCTTAATGATGAGCCTGAAGAGGCTTCCTGGGATTTACAGCTATGAGCTTCTCCCAGCACGTTTGTGTTTTGAGAGAGAGCTATTACTGAAGTGGCAGAAATTCAGAGTGTGGAAGTTCACCAGCAGAGTGAAGCTCTCCCAAGGACATCCTTGTATTTTAGTTTTTTATTTTTTTTTCAGGGAAAAACTGAAAAAGAGAGGTTTGTCTAATATGTACATCAAGTATGGGTGGGAGAAAGAATGTGGAGAAGTCATTCTGCATCCTTTGAATCCTCTTGGCTTTGGGACAGAGCAGTGCCTCGATTTCTGTGCTGTAGTTCAGCTCTGAGCTGCGGTGTGTGAGCAAGCCTAAGTATGATAAATACCTTTATGGCTCAGTCACCACAGCAGCCCGCAGACTTTTATCCACACAGGAACTCCTGCCCTAACAAAAGCAGTGTGCTGTGGTCATTCACACTAAGCAATCTCTCTGTCCATGGATAATAAATATTTGGCTATGCTGGAAAAATCCCGAGTGCAAAAAGCGTGTCCTCGCTCTTTTGCCAGGGCATCTGGCCCCTGAAAAAAATGTCACCTTGCTGAACAGCATTTAAATCAAAGTGAAGTTTAGATTCCAGCTCTGATTCAGATATTTATAAACCTGTCATCTGCATTTCTGTGGAAGGAATGGGTTGACTAATAGCCAAATTGCTTCAGGAAATGCAGAGGAAGACCATTTGGAGGTCAGATAATGTTTAATCAGGAAACTTTTCAGCACATCTTTGATGTTCCTATTAATTTTATCTTTTCCCTGATTCATAAATAATATCCATCTGGAGAAACTTAGATGAATTTAGTTATGTTTTATTAAGCAGGAAGTAATTCACTGGTCACACATTTTTAGGAAACCACACTTGGCTTTATCTCCTCTTTCTGCGGAGAGTAGAATACACACATGGCAAGATCCCCTCCCAGCAATGTCTCTGCTACAATCAGAGATTTTTCTTGTATTTCTCTCTTGTTGGATCACCTGAGAATAAACCCAAGCACCAACAAATTTTTCTGTTTACCCTGGATGTCTTGAAATACCACGGCTCCCAGGAATTACTTTGTTGTTTTATTTAAAGGGTATGTACTGCAATTGATTCCAGCGCATCATGACATTTACAAAAGTGCTTTTTGCAAGAAGGCTAATCTAGGTGAGGAAAGAAAGCATCCAGAATTTAAGGTGATTCTTGCTGTTCTGCAGGAAATCTGTGTGTACCAAAGGAGGGAGATGTGGAAGGCACAGGGGAGAGGCAGAGCTGACAGCCCATGGTGGGTGCATGGTCAGGCTCATGACCTGCCTTTGGGACAGACGGACACACGGGTCCCAGAGGTGACACAATGCCACCCATCCAAGGGGGGTGGCTTAGGTCAAAGCTGTTTCTCACCTCTGTTCCCCACCATGAGGTCATGCCTGCCACATGCACAGTGGGAGGGCTCTGGGCACCCTCCAGAGTGTTGCTTTGTGTGGGCAATGGCATGGGGTGACTCTGAGGTATTCTGCCACGTGCTGTGGGATGTCATTGTCCCAGGGAACCAATATTTTTCTTCCCTCGCCAGAGTTCCTGTGGGAAATGATGCTGTGATGTCTCATCGTAGCTGAATTTATAAATTATTCCAGCCTCTGTAGTTGTTCATCGAGTACTTTGCTAAGATATCCAAACCAAAAAAAGGTAAGAAGTAAATGAAGAGAAGCTGTGATCATTCTCAAAATAAATCTGAATAGGGGTTTTATACTTTGGTCTGACATCTTCTGCAAGGCATTCTCCTCTTTCTGGCTGGTAGAGGGAAGATTGTAAAAGCAGAGGGAAGATTGTAAAAGCTTTTTAGCTTTTACATAAATGCCACTCAGCAACCCATAGCCTGAGGCTGAACTGAGCTACTTTAGAAACAAAAATGATCCACTGGATCAAATAATCTGAAGTTTTCTTTTTTTGTCTTTCCAGTTTAACTATTGTAAATGAAAGATAAATTTCAGATATGTTTCTAAAGTCTTTTGCCATCCCCAGGTATACTTTTTACTTTGTACAATTACAAATTCTGTTGCAATTTCAAACCAGTAAGCCTTTAAAAATTCCTATATTGTAAAAATTCTGTGCAAGCGATATTGGGAGACTCACATGTGTGATTTTTAAAAATAACTTTCACAGTGTGTAGATCAGGACCTGTACAATCCTCCCCTGCTGAAGACTTGTAAAAGTACCTGCCCTTTTTTAGATTGCTTTGTTAAAGCAGCAACATTGATCTACATTGAATTTGTGATCCTTTTCTTCCTTCTGCCCTCCTCTACGTAAAATATTCAACATCTCTGACCAGTTTTTGGTCTGATATTACAAGAGGTGTGTCCAGGATATTGTGTTTATTTCTGGGAGAAATAGCTGAACAATGGGAGAGATCCTATTAATGTCCCAGCAAGCAGCATGAGCTCAACCTTTACAAAGTCCACAAAGGAGTTCACACTGAGAACTGTAGGTACTGTAAAAAACACAGAAAAACATAATCATTTAGACAAATTGCAATTATGTTGGAATGGTACAAATTTAAATATAAGTGGTTTGTGGGGTTAGAGCCACTGTATGCTGTGGGTGCACACAGTGCTTTAAATTTGCTGATGAATAGCAAACAGTGCTCTTTGGGAAAACTGCTCTGTAAAATTGAAATTTAAATGATGGGGTTTTTTTCACTGAAGCACGTTTTTCAATTTTTTTTTTTTTTTTTTTTTTTTTTAGTGGGAGGTGGTTTGCCTGTATTCCCGCTTTTCCAGATGATAATTCCCTCCTTCCACCTGGCTCTAGGAGTCATTAGTGGGTGACAGCTCTCTGAGGCATCCATAGAGCTCCTCTGCCCTGCCTGTTTGAACTGCCATGTTTCAGATGTGTTATCAAGACATTGCTATTGTGCAGATACAGATTAGTTCTTGAGACTGATTTTTCTGCTTCACCAGTTCTTTTGTAGCTGCCAGAACTAATTGCTTACATTACATTACCAGTCTGGGCCTCCATCACTCCCTGGATGATGCCATCCATTGGAATACAGCTGCATACTTAAATGCACTTTTAAACTATATTTTACCATTTCTGCCCATGTTTACAACTGACAGAATTGTCCCTGATTTTTTTTCTCTGACCCCCGCTACGTGCCAGAAATTGTATAACAGCTGAGCTGATTCACTTGCCTTTTCTACCTCCAGAATTCCCAGAGTTTTCTGATTTAATGGGAGTTTAGCAAAGCTATGTATAAATCCTGTGTACAAATAATCTTTCCCTTCTGGGACTGGGTAAAGTTGCTCAGAAGCAACATTCTAGGGACTGCTGATACTTAGAAAACTTAAAGCTTCAGGAAGGCAGAATGAAAATCTGGAAATGCATCAAAGCCTATCCTTCTTACATAATAAAAGGGTTGGTTTTTTTTTGTTTTTTTTTGTCCAGCTGTATTGCATCTCCATTCCAAGACATAAAAACCTCTATATCCACTGTGCCGTGCTGTGCCACCAACACTGGCTGTCAATATAGATTCCTGGATGATGCCTGCACATTCAAATATTCATGGTAATTTTAGTTAAAAGTTTTCTTAAAATTCAAGAGATATATTCTGTACAATACTTACCATTCCTTCCTAGTATGTATTTAGAAGGAAAATTGTATTTTTGCTGAGCAGAAGTAAATTAATGTCTGTGTGTGTGTGTGTTTGTGTGAATATATGCATTTGACAAAAAACAATCCAAAATTTAAATATATCTTTTTAGATTTACAGGGTAAAGACAATAATTTTTATCTGTTCTTTATATCACTGTTGCTTAAATGTTGAAGATTAACTATTATTAATATTGTTAATAATAATTATTATGCACTTTGACTCCACATGAATAAAACAAAGGTTTATAAATGGCATAAGAATAATTTTACTTTTTGGTGACTGGAGTTTTAAACCCTTCATATTCAAACCAAAATAAAGAGGTGTAACTGATGAGAAGATTCTCTCAAGATTTGTAGCAACTCTTTGAATATTGTTCATTTTTGAGGGATAACATTTTTCATTCCAAGCAAAGCAATATTTTTTCCATGAAAATTGATATGGAATAGATTTTAAATGTTAAATGTGACATTTGTTAAAAAGCCCAGTTTTCATCACTGAAGGTTATGTGGACATTTTATTTTGAAGAGAGAACATCACTGTTCTACATGCTAGCCAATAATTGTTAAACAACCCCAAAAGGCACTCAGGGTGATTTGTTCTACTGCTGGCTTCCTTCAGACACATTACCCAGAGCAATTAGTGACAGGGCACACACAGCTGAAGGCATTTCACTGCTTTATTTCCTCTGCCTCTGAATCATCAGACTTTTGAGCATGTATCTGTCATGTGGAACTGAATTTGTACTTGAGCAAGGGTTGAGTCCAAAGTGACAATTTTGGGTAACTCACTTTTGTTCTTGATATTTTCAGTTCCAAAGGCTTTCAGCTTTCTTCATCACTCCTTCAGCTTCTTCTCACTTACCCCTTTCCCTATTTTGGTTTGTTAGTTGTTATTAAATGAAACCTGATGCTTTTCCTAAATAGTATTACACTTCTCCAAGCTGCAAAATCTTTGGAGAGTCGTGAGGTGAAGCACATCCTAAACTTCTCAGAACGTTTTGCTTCCTGGTTCTACATCTCAGCTCGCAGGAGGAGCGTTCCCAGACCTGCACAACTTCCAGAGTGGGATGTTGGAAACAGGGTCCAACTTTAGAGGGGAGATTGGAAGTTTTATCTCTGCCACAGAGAATAGGGGACAAATGCAGAGGAGGAGAGGGGCTGAGCAGCAGGAAAGCTGCTGAAGTCATGAACCAAAATAAGCATCACAAGCAAGTTGTACTGTGATTGCCTGCAGACTGTATCTCATCTCAGATCATTGCAGCTCTTTCCTTGTGGGAGGGGGGCAGCAGAATTTATTCCAGTGGTTTCAGAGTTAGATTTCTCAAAGGGAGAAAGGAGTGGGGAGGAACACAAACCACTGTGGCTGTATGGGATGCTGATTTAATTTACATTTGTGGTGATTGGATTGCAGTAATTTCCCTGGAGAGCAGCTTCTGAGATAATAATTTCCAAAGACAAGCTTAGCCATGGTGAGCTGAGGACTTCCTGAAACAGGATGGCCTACTGAGAAAAATGTCTTTTTAAACTTGTGTGGGTTCAGCCAAATTTAATAGGAATTCAAAGGATAGGAAAGCATGGAGAGACTGTCTTGTAGGCACAGCAAGCTCATTTGTGGAAAAAATTCTGTGTTGGTAAAGTTGTTTGCTATAAAATTATCTTTCACGCAATTGCATTCAGTATTCTTAAAAAAGATCTGTGGGGAGTTTGGGAGAGATTAATAAAGAGCCTGGTATATATTCAATTCTCCATGCCAAGTGTTCAAATATCTGCACACCCATAAAATCCTTAGAGCACAAGAGTGGACAGGGTTTAGCCATAATCACATGGCATGGTAGGAGAAGAATCTCAAGTTCTGACTGGTTTTGGTTTCTGTCCCACTTTTGTGCCAATGTTGTCACCTGTCTCCCTACAGAGAAGGAGTTTCAGCCCTTTTTTACCTGGAGGCCTTCAGTCCAGTCCACCATGGATCACCTCAAGAGATATTAGTAATTTTTTATGAGGAAAAAGAGGGAAAGAATGAAAACAATGAGTTCTGATTATATGCTGGGATAAACAAAGAGCGAAGCCAAAGCAAAACAAGAAAACCTTTTATTATCTGTCTTTGAGCATGGTAAGTTAAGAGTATTTATGGGCCAGGTTTGGGGTATATTTGAGCTGCTTTTTCTGGTTGCTTAACACAAGAGAGCTGCAGACTCTGAAGGCCCAGCATAGTGGGGATTCTGGCTCTGTTGCAAAATCACCTTTGGTGTCTCTATTAATTAGGCAGCAGGGCTGTCATGCTGCCTTAGCCATGATCCATTTGTTAAACTCACTTTGATGCTAAAAATAGTCCCCTCTTGTTAGCTCTGGCTTCCATAGGACAGCTCTTGCTTGATTTGTGATGCTGTGTGAACGGGCAGAAAGGAGCTACTGGACAGTCAGGTAAAAAACCAAGCCAGAAGTACTTGTAGCAAGGAAGGTGGGGGAAATCTGTGTCACACAAGAGAAACCCTCAGGGAGACCTTGCTTCACCCCTTCCAAGCTGTTTGCTTCTCCTACATCCACTGCAGAATGATTGCTATCAGCACACATCAACAAATTAAAATTAAAAATGTCAGAAGAAACATCAGAAAACATCAGAAACATCAGGAAAACATCTTCTATTTTCATTGTTCCAGAACTTTTTTTAAAACAAAGAATTAATAACAAAAAATTGAACCTATAAAATATTTCTGTGCTGTTGAATTCATTCTTTTCAAGCTTACACTCCAAAGCAAAAAAAAAAAAGAAAGTCTTCATATATAAAATTTCCCAGAACACTGTGGGTGAGACCTTCACAGGGTCATGGTGCAGAAAAGTGAGCATCCAGGAAAGATTGTTAGATCAGCCATCCTCCAGAACTGGGCTTTCTTCTGATCTTGGGTGTAAGCCCTTTAAACCCAAGCTGATTTTGCCATAATGAAAATAAGGAAGAATTGGTAGGAAAATTCTAGAATGATTTTAAGAGGGTTGTTTGACTAGGGAAGATAGTTTCAAGGCTTTAAAGCTTTCGAAAATGCTTTTTAATCCTTTGGTAACTCAGACCAAACAAGGACAAAAAATGTCCTTCATCCCAGCCTGGAGCCTCAGCTTTCCCTAAACACAACCCAGTGGTACCAAACAAGGACCAGGCCACCACTGTATTCTTGCTCTTGCAGAGCAGAGTTTGAGTCAGGCTGATTTTTTAAGACAGCTGATTTCAAGCACAGACTGCACTGGTATGTGGTGAGAAGAGGACTGGTCTTTACAGCATTTTCAGATTGTTTTGCTATTTGTAGCCCCCAAAAACCTGTAAAAAAATTAATAATTTGGCAGCCAGTGAAGTCAGGTGCTTTGTTAAGTGCTGACAATTTACCCAGTTTTGCTGTCACAAAGGCAAAGCCAAGAATAACTGGGAGCTCTCCTGAAGAACCTCCTGATAGTGCCAAGCAGAGGTGACAGTGGGATCTCCAACAGGACCAAGAGCACTGACCACGGGGCAGAGCTTGAACAGATTTCTCCTCCAGAGCAGCTCTCTGGATGACCAGGCCATGTAAAAGGCCATGATGTGGTTTAGGTGCTGTAGCAGATGGAACTGAAGCCCAGAGAGCAGATTCATCCCTTTGGTTGTGCTTGCAGGATCCATGAGCAAATCACTCTGGAGAGATCACAGTAATGACATTTCCAGTGTTACTTTTCTGATGGCTGGGGAAAATACTGACACTGGGGTGAAATAAAAGACAGGCAAAAAGGGGGAAGTGTTAGAATTGAAAAGTGATATAATCACTGTTCTACTTTAGGGTAAATTTCACAGAATTTTTTCCAAGCCTAATTCTAACCTTTGGGAAGAGTCCTCTCCATTTCACCCGGCTGCTCCAAGGAATTTTTACCACGAAAAACACAGTTTTGCTTTAACTGACCTCTGTTTTGTCAACACATTTGTTATGAGGTGTTTGCTGGCCTCAGCATACATGGCATGGAAATGATATATTTAATTGAAAGGATTTATTTCATCAAAAGCTTCATTTGTCTTATTTATGGAGGTGCACCCAGACAGCCTGGTCTGTCTAGGTTGTTGGAGAACGATGCTTAACAATTTAAAAAACCTGGCTATAAAGAAAAAAAGCCCCACATGCAATCAATCTCTCTTTGCCATCCTGCTGTCTTTTATGCTCTTGCTGTCACTTAAAAATCTTAAGATGGAGGTGTGACCCTTACTAATACATTCCCATACGTGTCTAACACTTCTTCTTAACAGCCCCAGACTTCCTCCTGCACAGCCGTCCCTGGAAGTGTGGATTTATTCTTTTATGAAATCTTAGGAAAAGGTGCAAACTGAAGTGTAAATAACATTCATCTCACCAAATCGATTGGAATGAGACTGCTGCTTTTAAGGTGGATTAGAGCTTAGGGGAAAGTTAAAATTTTCTCACTAATGTTATGTAAGGGAATGCTGAAGTACACGGGCCCCGTGTTAGCAGAGACCGATTTGTCTCAGCTTTTTCTGGCGTGTGGTGAATGTTATTTGAAATACTTGGCTGGGTGCAAGAATATCTCATATTATAGATGCAAAGTGTGCTACTTTTGTGACCCTGTTGCTTTTTGTTACTAATCAATTGTCATACACACAAAAGGAAAGCCATTTGGTGAGAGATGGGCTAGAAACACAAACACTAAAATGAGAAACCCACTCTGACAGCTCAGAGATAATTTCCTGACATGGCAGAGAATGAAGCAATGGTATCTCTTTGCCACAGTGGCCTATCAGACTCTGAATTTATTTTCAGATGGTTTCAGAGCATCTCTCTAGCTGTCAACGCATCAAGCCTGTTCCAGAGCCCGTTGATGTCAATATGAGCCTTTCCATTCACTCCTCTCAGCTTTGATCATACCCTTGAAATGTTCAAACCTCCTAAGTG
This sequence comes from Euphonia xanthogaster, assembly GCA_034509185.1. NCBI lineage: Eukaryota > Metazoa > Chordata > Aves > Passeriformes > Fringillidae > Euphonia > Euphonia xanthogaster. The sequence goes on from JAYDZK010000001.1 coordinate 2,333,662, forward strand.
CATTTGGGAGTTTTTTTATGTGTGGGGCTAGATCACTTCTAGTTTCATGCTTATTAGTGCTGTGCCATGGAGATCGTTCTAGAAATATACATCTTATTATAAGGGGGTTAAATATAAAGATATTTGGTATCCATTGAAACTTAGAGCTGTTGAAGTTTTTGCCAGAATTTATGACACAGTCCTAAATACCTCCCTGTAATTTGTCACTCCAGAATGATGTGCCGCTGACTAAAAATGAACTCGGTGTAGAAATCTGTTGATTGGCAATTTCCAATAGGAAATCTGAAACCCCTGTGACACTGTCTGAGTGATCTGCTGTGGAGAGATGCATCCCACGCTGCAGGCATGTTCAGCTGAATGGGAAATAGGCCAGTATTTATAGAAACTGAGCCTTCCTTCATGGCACCGAGAGTCTGCCTTTTCTTCCGCATGAAGACGCTCTGCCATTTCGTTCTGGAGAATGGAATTTCCAAGCTGTTGAATAGCAGAGACCCAGGCAATTGCAAGTAAATCTGGGGGAAATTCAGAAGTCCAAAGCAATTTCAGATAAAAGTTAGAACACAGTAATCTGACTTCAGACAGTTCTAAAAATGGGCAGAAAAAAATTATCTGTATAGCAGATCAGGATACCTTTACAAGCAAGATGCATTCTTGAATTTTATTACTGAGCTGTGGGACACATTTTTGCTGGACTTTCTGCCCTCCTGACCTTTATTTTACAGACATAGACACCTGAACTGCGTGTAAACATTGTTTCAGCCTAGCAACACTCTTTGCTGACTACTCCAACCTGGAGTCATAACCTCACCCTGTTAATGAGACTGATAATTGAAATCATTGTCAGCAACTTAGTTTCAAGTCAGTTAATTATTCCACTCAGAGCCCTTTTCATTAAAAAAATCCACATCTCCTCATTCAGTGCCTAATGAGGATAATTTGGAGATAGGTGCTCATGTATACACATAAATTATTGGCATTTTCTTGCTGTAACAAATTAATATCTCAGATTAAAAAACTATTTAAGGAGTTTGTTGAGAAAGATACAACATATTTAGTGGGTTTTGCCTTTCTGACAGTTCAGCACTTAGAGCAGAAACATCTTTGACTGTGGGCAGCATAAATTTATTATTTAAAGTTGTAACAGTAGCAAAACCAGGTCATACTATGATCAGAAAGCATAGTAAAAAAAAATCTCTGCGTGGACTTAAATCAAGGTTTAATTAGAATTTGTCAGCTGGAGGTGACAGGAAAGAAAAGACACCAAAAGTGTGTTGTCTGCTCTGATCACTTGGAGCTGCAGAATGGAGCTGCAAAATTCCAAGGACAAATCATGTGATTCAGGATATATAAGTGCAATTGTGGAATATATAGGAAAATATAGAAAGAAATCAGAATACAGATAGCTCCGGTCATGGTTTCTGAAGAACAAAAAATGAAAGGAAAACAGAGATAGAACAAAACTTGCTGGGATGATGAAATGAATGGATTATCTCACTCATGAAAAGAGAACTTTGTTATGAAAATAGCCAGAGGAAAGCTGAGTGTACAGAAGTTGGTAAATGCATCTAGGGCTGAGAGATAATTATCACTAAGGAGGAAGAGACAATTAAAAAGTAACTATTTATCATGGAGTAAGGAATAAATTTAGACTCAAAATTAGAAGGTGGCTAATAATCAGAAGAAGGAAGTTTCTGTTTAGAAGAATATGAGCCATTTTGAACTGGAGTTCTTGACAATGGGAGAAGAAATTCTGTTGAAAGGATTTGAAATTGTTGGGCATGCTGTTTGTTTCGTAATGTCCCATCTTCCAAGGTTTCCATTCGTTTCCTCCCTCATCCTTCACTCACATCCTCAGAACATTTCTCTCCCTATTCCCCTCTGATGCCCTGGAAAAGGTTACAGAGAGATGATATAAGGATGGAGCTTCTCAAAACACCCCAAACCCTAATATTTCTGTTATTTTTTTACCCAGTTCACACATTGTACCTATCAAATTTGGGGCTGGAGAAGAGTTCTTCCTTCAGACTGGTAGCATTTAGATTTTGCTCCTTTTTGGCTTCTTTCTGTGCTATGGATGCAGTAGCCTGCTTAGATGTAGCTGGGGCTTTTATTGAATTTTATCCTGCTATGTCAGGAATGTGGCTTATTGGTTTCTTGGCAATAATTCTAGTTTTGGAGATTTTATTGTAGTTTTTAAGTTTGTTAAGGAAGTTAGGAAAGTTTTTATGGCTCTGTCAAGTGAAATAGATGTTATAAAGTGTTCTACAACTAAACATCTATGGCTTAGTAGCCAAGGAGAGAAACAAGACTAGATTTTTTTCTGCTGAAATAAATTGAATTGGAGGATTTTAGAAAAATAATAAAAAAACCCTTTTATTTTCATCCAGACCACCTAATAACCCCCTCTTTCACTATTCCTTTTATCTGTAGAGCTCTGAGCTGGACTGCTTTCAGATTTCTTTGTATTATTCTGTCTGATACAAAGATTTTCTACATGGCTCCATTCCAATCTCCAGCGCATGTCTGACAAACTGATTTGAAGATTTACATTTGGTGAGAAAAGTCACAAACCAAAAAGCAAATAGTGAGAGGTAAGAATTTTTCAGTTTTGTTTCATTGTGACAAAGCTTTGTTTCCTATTCTCTGTGGCACTTGGGATACTTGTTAAGGACAGTGAAATTTCTTGTTGCCAAGGATTCTTTTTTACTAATAGGTACAAGAAAACTAAAAACAGAAAGAAGGGGATAAGGTCAAAGTGTAAAGAGGTTTGTGGTTAACAATCATCTCAGTATTTCCTGGGGAGAGGATGTGAGATTTTCCATCAGTTATTAAGATGGGAAGGCAGGTGCAAGACTCAAATTTGGGTGGAAGTAGTGGAGGTCTCAGGGCAGGAGATTCACACATTTGTGCTGCCTAGAAGGCTGCCCATAAAACTTGTGAACAGAGTTGCTGGCATGATAACAATTTTCTTTTGGGAAATACTAAAATTTTTAACCTGTAACTTCTACAGTGGGATTTTTCTCTACTTTGCTGAAGGACAAGGAGGCAGAATGTCTTGAATTGAAAAGATTACTTGTCATTCCAGAAAGCAGGACACAGATTGGGGCTACCAGGAATAACAAAGCAGCCTCTTCCTTTGATGTTATTCTTGTTCGAATTTTATGGGAAAGTAGTTTGAGAGTTTGGTACTGATGTCAAGGAAAAGAAATGAATTTTCAATCCAAAGCCCATGAAAGTAGTAGGCCCTGCAGTAGATCCTACAGAGTACCCTCAAATCCTTTTTTAGGAAAACAAGCTGTATGCTTTGGTGCGTGCTAGCTCGGAGTGGGATGCAGTAAAATACAAAAAGCACTTCTCAAACACACGTGTTACATTAAGGCAGCTCAGCCAGGAACCATGAATTACCAAGGTGAGATCACCATCCTGGTTCACCATGAGGTGTTGCTCTTGAAAGCTTTGACCAGCAAGAGTCCAACAGCTGAGCTGAGCAACAGTGCTGTGAACTTGACAAAACTTCTGATCTGGCTGCATTCAGCTGCCCGCTCCTCCTCACCCAAGGGCTTGGTCTGTATTTGTGCTTATATTTACATATGCTTTATATATATACTTTATATACAAGTAAGTATACCTATATATACTCACTCTATATATATAGAAAGTAAATCTATATTTTATGCTTTACTTATATTTATTTTGGTTTGGACTTGTGCTTATATTTGTTTGGTGTATTGATATTTTCTGACAGTATACCACACCTAGGTGGCTCAAGGAAATAAAATAGATCTTTTTTTCTTCCAGATAAGTAGTAAAGTGTGGAAAGCTGCATTTTTTGAGGAAGAAACCACATTTTTCTCTGTTCTGTGAGACAGCAGCAAATTGTGCTCTGCAGAGTGTTGAAGCCCAGGAGAAGAGGAAAGCACAGGTCTTCTCTTCATTATCACAAAAAATATTTCTTTTTCAAATCCATATCCTGGTCAAAATTCAGATTGTTACCTAAATCCAGAAGGCTACCAATTAGATGTATTTGTCAGTATTTTCTGCGGGTTTCCTTCAGGAAAGAGATTTTGGATATGGAGGCAGTGTTTGGCTGGGACTGCTGCATCCAGGCCAGGCTTTCAGATCCAGCCAGAGCAGCTGTATTTAGAAGATGAAAGGAAGAAAGCTTCTGCCAACGCAGATCTGGCACTTACCATTTGTCATTTTTTTACAAGCAAGAGAGAATTTCACAAGCCTTATAGTGGGACTCCATTAAAATAACTGAAACTTCTTGCTGAGTGAATGTACCAAATTTTTGAATGCAGGGAATCATCTTGACCTACTGAATTTATTCATTTTATTGACCATTTTTTCTCTTCTCTTTAATTTTGAAATTTCTGTTTTGGGAATATTTAGGTTCTGCTTTTAATAACAATACAATTTTAATGACATTTTTTTCAGCAGTTGTATTTATTTCTGTTTGAAGATATTTGTTTTTATTTAAAAATGAACTTTTGGTACATGCTGCATAGTTTAAGGAAAAAAGGTATACATATAAATTTACTTGGAAAATTATTGATTGTTCAGAAAAATAATTGATCTTTTAAAATTTTGGAGAAATTTCATGGTGTTGGTTTCCAGGTTTATATTTTTTAGGAGCTTTAAAAGAATTGTCTTTCTAAACTTCAGCTCAATCCTGTTCACTTTAGAGGTTGCTAGCAGGGAAAATAAAATAATATAATGTTACTTCAGTGGTTAAGAATCTTATTTCTTAACAGATCAGCTTGTTAAAAGCATTGTGCCATTAATATCACAGAAAGGTGTCTCCTTAAGATATTTGGCAGACAGTAAGAGTAAAAACAGCTTTGATTTAGGGTTTTTTTAGATTAAAAAGGCACACTATAAAGTGTAATGATCAAATCAACAACTGATGTCCTGGACAACTTGTACTTTGATCCATGACAGTGGAACATAACCTGGTGTTGTGCTGTTCATCTGTGCTGTGGTTACATTTACATTTCTCAATAAAGGAATAATTTGAGCTAAAATCAGCCATTATCTGCTCAGCCCTCAATGCGTGTGGTTCAACTATAAAATCTCCACAGAGGGCTGCATTTTCTTGGACAGGAGACCACAAACTCATTTCAGCCAGAGCTCTAAATTGCTGAGGAAACAGATTCCCACCCCCATGGCCTGGATAGCGTGTGAACAGCCAAAATTGATGAGCAGCCCACGAAACATTTCTGTGTCTCTCCCTTGCTGCGCTCAGCAACTGCCCTAAACATGGTTTTTAAAGAAGAAAAGAGGTGCAAAGAAAACAAAATGGTTGTGTCTCCACAAAATGAATCCCAACTCTCCACTTCAGGAATAATCAGGATTTTTACTCAGGCTGACTTTTCCCCCACCACCCCCCAGCTGGAGATATTAACTTATTGTATTAATCTGTGTAAACAAGTATTACTCTCACAGGACATGGCTGGAACAAAGACTGAGACAGAGACAACACCCAGTCAGGATAGGTTTCCTTTAGAGAAGCTCTAATTAATAGTCTCATTACTTTTCAGTCTGGGCTTCTCTGCCTCTTGGAGGGGGAGCAGTGAGGAAGGCAAGGTCTCAGACAAAAAAATGCTGAAAAGGAGAGGTTTGGCTGCCGTGTGTGTTAGTGATGCATCAGTGTGCCTCGAAATTGATGTTGATGTAGCTAGGAACAGAACCAAAGCCTGGTGCCAGAGGTGGCATATTTATAATGAGACTAAATGAAGGGGCTCATTAGTCTCACAAATGGTGAAGAGCTGCCTGTTCCCTCTCTGATTATCTCTCCTCCATCTCCATTAGGAGGGTGTGCATTCACAGGGGTGGGGAAGAAAAGCAAATATTCTCAGGTTCAGGCTGTGAACTGATCTGCATATCCCCACTGGGAATTAATGAAAGTCCTGGTGACTCCTTCTCCAGGCTTCCCCCACCCCAGATAAATGCAGAATTCCATTCCAAACCTAATGGAAACTCAATATTATGAATTAAACCTTTATATTTGGGAAAAAAATAGGAAACAACCCCCAAAATATGCAAGAGTTCTCGGGGGGGGAAGAAGAAATAAAAAAGGCACTATGGAGTTTGTGCTGTTTAGTTCAAATGTTTGATGATCTGTGGATGTGGGTCAGGTCATAACATGCAACAAAGACATCCTGGGTGTGATATATCAAAGCAGAAATGAGTTTTGACCCAGAGTGACTGGAAGACTGTGCAAATGACCCTTGGATACGTCAGGATGGCACTCAATAAGTAATTGCAAACATTTTTTCTTTTCCTTTTACAGTTTTTGTTCGGAGACAAGTCGGGCAAATACTCCATCCTAATCCCAACACTGAACAAATAGTAAAAGCAGCCTTTGCTGCTGGTGCTGGGAGAAAACATTCAATTAAGTTGCTGCAGTGGCTTAGTGACAGGAGCCTTTCACCTTTGGAAACCCAGCCTCTGGTTATCTGTCTCGGGTCACTAAAGAAAATGAGTTGATGTTCTCAGGCTAAGCCCCAGGGCACATTTTGCTCAGAATCACCAAACCACAGGATAATTTGGAGCTTTTGTCCCTGTGTACTTAGGAAAGGTCTAGGCCTGGAAAAAAAAAAAAAAAAAAGCTGAAATTCAAGATTAGAATGTGTTGAGAAGCAAGCAGCTTCCCAGAAAATTAAAATGCTGACATTCCCAGCAGTTTAATTGACATTAGATAACTAACATGTCAAAGCCTAAAGAAAACCACAGGCAACATAATGATGTATGAATTTGAAGCCCAGATGCTGGGACCAGAAGGGAGGGATCATAAATGGTGGGAAAATCAGGTGGAGAGGGATTTTAAGCAGCTAGAGGAGCAAAGTTTGGCCGCCCTCAGGACCAGAGTGATGATGTTTGCAGCACTTGCACTGCTGCTGGAATCTCTATGTTACAGGGCCACACCTTAATCCTCCAGTTATCACTGCCTGAGTGGAGAAAAGTGTCAAATGGAGGGCTGGGAGGGACAGAAGAGTTACATCCATCAGTCATCACCATCATGCATCATCCCCATGGCTCAGCCCCTTCCAGACTGAGACAAGGGATGGATGGGCTGCAGGGATGGCATCCCCAGGCTGCCACTGCTCACAGGGAGCAGCTGGGACAGCTGGTGCAAACACCCAGTGAATTCTGAGAAGGGTTTATGATTCCCTGAAGTCCTGCTGGGAGTCTTTTCTTCAAAGTGAGCTCATCAAGAATGATCAGTGACTTTCTAGATGTAAAGTCATATTTAGAGCACACAAAAGCATGGAACTGGAACAAGGAAACCTTGTTCAAAGGGCAAGAGCTCAGAGATGCTGGGGTGAGGCAGAGCCAGCTGGAGAGCAAATATTCCCAAATTCCTGGGGCATTTCTTCCCTCCAGGCTCACTTTTTACCTCAGCAGCTTTCAGCATCTTTCTGAGCTGCACAAACACTTGCATTGATCCTGTGGGCCTCTGCAAAAGCCACCTTGTTTTGTCATCTCTGACTTTTAGCTCTCTGCCTGCTCCCTGCCACAGACCAGTCCTCACCAGGCTCTCCCAATTTTGTTGCACCTGGCCCCAGTACCCTACACCTGCCAGAAACTGCAGCAGGTGTTACATTTAAAGGGAGATAAGGCAAAAAAGCCTTTTTTTCTCCACAGGGTTGCAGCTAACAAACAGCATCCAGACCTTTTCCAGCTTGGAACCTTTGCTTCTCCTAATTATTTCTTCATACACCAGTAAGTGCTCAGTGGGCAGGGGGAGTTGCTGACCATCCTGGGTCCTATTCTGTGTTTAATTGTTTCTCCTATCATTTGAGACCCAGAATGTTCTCATTTTCTAGATTGATAAGACACAGAGAGGCAGCCTGGTAGAGCCAGAAGACTGTTAAAATGATGGGACTGTGTCCCTTGTCTCAATTTACTCACAGAATTGAAATTTAGCAAGTTTTTCTCACTGTAGAATGTCCTTCAAGAGTCTTTGTTTCATTTATTCGATTTTTCAATAGTAGAAGAAAAATCAGTTTATATGTTGGTATATTACAGTGTGCAGATATAAGCTAGAAAGCAATATAAAACAATCTTGGGATTGCTTTTTATGACATTAAGATTCCCAAATCTTTGTAATTCAATTTTTTCCCCATGATGTCTGAAAATGTTCTGGTGTTTCCCTTTCCTTGGGGAGCCCAGCCCTCCCTCCCCATGCTATACACTGCTTTTATTGAAATTAGAGGCCACAGCAGCTTATTACTCTTAGGGGTGAATTTGAGTGGAATTTTGAAATGAGACACCAGTGTTTTCCAGCCGCTCTAATGGCTGAATTTACCCTTTCCTCTGAATGGGAGGTGTGGGAGAAACAGGCTATTAATGCAGTTCCTCGTTAAGCAATTGTAATGGTGAGCTTTTAAAACTTGCCAGCTCCACTCACATCTCACCCCACTTCCCAATGACCTGATTTTGATGTGCAGCACTTTGTGCAGAGGGAGCACTTTGGCAGAACCTGGCAGGGTAGGAAGAGGGGACCTGACTTGAGCATGATTATCATCTTGCCTTACGTTTCGACCACAGGTTGTCAGCAAATAGCCTTTGGAGTTTAATTATATGATGGAGTTTGCTGAGAAGTGTGAAAGACAAAAGAACAAATAAGTGATGGAAAGCAATTTTCCCCCCCTCTGCTTTACTCTGGGGCTGCCATAATTAAACTTAAAGTGCTGCTGCTTTGCTGGAAACGAAGTTAGGGAGGTGAATTGTAATTGCAAACACTGTTTGCTCAGTCACTCTTGGCAACAGCACCACGTTAACTCCGCCATTGTGTCTCCTGTGAGTCCTCCAGATTGACAAAAACATCTTTTCTTATCCAATTTGTTATCACTGTCTTCAGAAAGTCATTAAAGAATATCAGTGGAGCAGATTGGGATCTGGATTAAGAAATCAATTATTGCCAGGAAGTACCTTTGCAGACACTAATTATGCCTTGACTGGCATTTACGGGATTCTTTCAATGGGATGTGTGGTCATTTTTTAAAGGCACAGGGAACACATCACTGCTATGTGTGACACCCACTGCTTTTCTGCTGTGTGCCACCCCATGCTGGAACAGATGTGTGCAGCCATAACCATAAAATATCTACATGTTCTGCATTTTCATGTATGCAAAAAATAGTCATTGGCCTGTTGGTTCAGCCAGGAATTAAATGTTGTCCTGGCTCCAGGTAGGCAGGACAGGCTACGCTTAGCAGGATGGCTCCTGTCTCTCATGGCTGTTGTGCAGATTGCCAGAGACAGATAGATTAGGTCTCCCCAGGAAGGAGCTGATAGAAATCCGACAGGTGTATATGGGTTTAGACATCTGTGAAAGAGAGAAAGGCCACAGGATAAGTAATCCTGCTCTGAGAGATGGGAGCTGCTCCAGAGATCTGTGACAGAAGCAGCCTAGACAAGGATAATTTAATAGGGGGAGCACAGGAATGGGGCAGTGTCAGGGGACTGTCTCAGGCAAGGTGGGGACAGGGCTTGTTGGCACTTCTTGCTTTATCTGTGATTGATAAACACTGTCAGTGTGATTGTCTGTGGAGACAAACACTGGATCTTTCTGCCTCATGTGGCCTCAGCTGGGCACATTATTAAAGCTTAAGTTAAACTGCATCCTGTTCCCATCCTCCCCTCTGTCAAATCTTGCTCAGGGAAAAATTTGATGGGTGTATTTGTGTTTTAGGAGCCCTTACCACATCTAAAATGCATAATAACGTAATAACTGCCTTTACTGTAGGCAAAACCTCTTTGAAGGGAATGCTCAGCAGCTTCCCTGCCCCATGCAAACCCCCCTGCCCAAAAAAACCACCCACCAAAACCCCCAAAACAACAACAAAAAAAACCCACCCCAAACCAACAAAACATCCAAACACCCAAAGCCAAGATTGTGAAATAATGTAAGAAACTGGAGAGGAAAGCTCAGTAAAGAAAGATATAAAGGAATTGTGGATTGTGTCAGGGTAGATGCAATCAGTATAATTTGTGTAAGAACTGAGGAATTCCAGCACTCTTTTATGTGGCCAACATCAAAATGACCTACAATAATTGTTTGGGAGACTCGTACAGAAAAATTTAAGTCAATAATTTCTAACTCTTTAGGACTCAATCTCAAAGTATTACATTTGCTTTAGCTGTATTGCTGGTAGTTAACTGTAAGAGCATTTATGGCATAAATCACAGACAGATTTATATTTCTTATGGTACATGTAGACCATCCTGAAAAGTCATGTCATACATTTTATTTATTCGACCCAATTTCTAACACTGTGCACTGAAATGCACTTTTAGTGGTCTATGACTTAAAATCAGGCTCTCAAGTAATCAACATAGAGACAGAAATGCTGCTTAGAGCAGTTTAGAATATTGAATTTAAGGTCTATCTCTATTAATAGGATATGGACCTGAAATTTAGCTGTCTGAAGATAGATTATCCATCATATAAGTGCCAAATAGAAGGGAAAAGGCCTCATTTCAGTTCTGTAAAAAATTGAAATGAATAAAACACCTGTGAATAGTTTCCTCCGTGTTAGACTCCCCTAACCAAGAATGGTGAATGCTGCTTAATGAAAATTCCCAAATTTCTCAGCCTGTCTTTGCAGGGAAGTTCCATGTCCATGCTTTCCAGCAATGATTCAAGATTTAACCATGGAGGGGCTCCTCAAACCTCTTTATCTCCAGTAAGTTATGATCAGTTTTACATATTCTTCAATATAGATAAATATTTCTCCTGGATTTGTAAGTATAAATTATACTCAAGTTCTGAATGAAATCAAATTAACCCTTGAATGTTTCTAATCTATCAGCATAAATTGTATTTCCCCCCCCAAAACCACAAGTAAAAATCAGGGATGTAGGGCCGTTTCTAATCAATTCTCAACCTCAAGAAATCCAGCATCTTGCCTTTGGGATAAATTTTTAGCTCAGTGCCTACCCTTGATTGTGATTCTGAGACCTGTAATATATGCAAGGAGCACATTATCTCAGAAATGTGCTGCCAAACTCACAATGCAAATCCACACAGATATAAATGCACCTTTAAAAAGATATAAGTGAGAAAGAATTGTGAAGTCAAAAGGAGAAAATTAATCCCAGCCTGTGTGTCCAAATCATAGCAGTAGCAAAAGCTTTAATTGCCAGAATTATAAGATGCAAGATTAATGCAGGGTTTGTTTCTCAGGATCTAATGATCTCATGGAGAAGGAGTCACATGGATTAACAGCAAGTTAAAAATCCTGGGAAAAGTGGGAATTTGGATAGTTCTTTTTCTCTCCAGGGTGTTTTAGACTATCTATCTTGTCACATCTTGCAGAATGCTTGGTGGTGCAAAGGCACAGCTTTGCCAGGCACCAGCACCTTGGATATTGCAAGTGGGCAAGAACAAAACAAAAGAACAACAAAAAAGTTTGAGACTTTCAGCAGCAAACCCCACGTTACTGCCACGTCTCAAAACATAAGAAATTTCTGTGGAAGGTGTGATGAGGGGAGAGGACAAATACTCTTCTGCCTGGGAGGGGAATGGCACAGCTGTAATTACTCTTCCAGTGGTAACCATAGCTGTAACAAGTGTGATTAAGTGGTTGTGGCAGAGCAGAGGAGCAGAGTGATTCAGGATTCTTGTGGGCTCTGCAGGGATGTCAAGGTAAGGCTGCTGAGATGGATCCAGGTTCCTTCCTGTGCCAGCAGAGAGGAGGTGAATGAGGGGAATGCCTGCAGCTTCCTGAACTCCAATAGGTTCCATCTCTTGAGAGATGTTTTTCATGGATAAAAAAAAAAAAATGTTTGGGGCTCTGCTACAATTTTAGCAGGTACAGTTTTTCAAGAGAAACCAACAAAAGGAGCAGTCCTAAAGAGGTATAGTATTTCCACTGCCTCCACAAATACTTGAGAATAGGAGGTATAGCAATTTCCTGTGTCAGGAAAATCCACAAATGCCAGAGGTTTATGTCCAGAAATGAGACAGAGGAGTCCTGCAACTTTATTGGAATAAAAGGAGAGAGGAGACCAGGGCATAAGCCTGTCTGGGCTCTGCAACAAACCTGCTGCTTGAAGCTAACAGAAACACCAAGACCCATTTCAAGGACATTAACACCCATACCTTCACCCCTCAAATTGTTTGTAAACATATGAACTTTTCCTCTCAATCCTCCTCTTCTTATTTCTCACTTTGTCTTTAGAAATCCTAGTTATGAACTGAACCATTTTTAACAAGCTGGAACATTTGAAACATCCCTTCCTGACTTTTCCACTTCTGGTCCTGCAAGAGGTGTGGCAAGTAAATCCAGAGAATAAAGCAGACACTGTCACTTCTATTAGCCCATTAATCACTAGAGATCCTTGCTCATGGATACTGAGAGCTGAGGTCTCCCATCTTTTTCCTCCTGCTAAGAAGTCCAAATCTCCAGGGTTTTAGAGACTTGGTCCCAAGTGTGATCTGTCCACCCATGTCCAGCTGTCCTGGCTGGATGTTATGGACAGCAAAGTCCAGAGGCAGCATCTTTGTGACCGGGCTGCCATTTCAAGTAATCCCAAACTAACTCAAGTAAAAATTAAAAAAAATTAAACCAAATTATAAAATAAATTTTAAAATACTCAAATGACCTCAAGTAACCCCTGTGACATAAAGTAACCTCGATCATGACCTCAAATGACCCCAATGACCTAGAGTAACCCCGATCATGACCTCAAATGACCCCAATGACCTAGAGTAACCCCGATCATGACCTCAAATGACCCCTATGACCTAGAGTAACCCCGATCATGACCTCAAATGACCCCGAGTAGGGTCTCAAATGACCTAAAGTAACCCCTGGAAAAACCAAAAATTCTGAAATGACCTAAAGTAACCTCTGTGACCTCAAATGACCCCTATGACCTGAAGTAACCCTGATTGTGACCTCAAATGACCCCTATGACCTCAAGTAACCCCGATTGTGACCTCAAATGACCCCTATGACCTAAAGTAACCTGGATCATGACTGCAAATGACCTCTCGTGACCCCTGTGACATCAAGTAACCCAGATTAGGGCCTCAAATGACCTCAAGTAACCTGTACCAGTTTGAAAATAATCCAGAATGTCTGGCACAGCAGCCCTCAGTGGTGCTGTGACTTCATCCAGGCCATGGCACTCCAGTCCCCATTCCCCACTGGACTTAGGCACTGGCCCTATAGGGCTGAACAAGCCTTGCTGACCATCCCTTGGCTCCCCAGTTCCCAGACCATCTCATGGGAATGGGAATCACAAAGACAAGTTGAGACAAGTTTTATTTAGGGTTTTATTTTGTTTTAATTAAAGGGGGGAAAAAAATACACTTTGCCCTTGTTGAGCTGTTCTACAGCAAATTTATGTTATGGTGAAGTATTGCTGCTGGTGCTCTGCTGCTGTGATGATTGGTACCTGTTGTTCTTCAGCTCTCAGCAGTCCCACAGCAAAGGGCTGATCTCAGAGACCAGGCAGGGTATTCAGTTTTCTGTCTCTACAGCAGCAACCCCAAAAGCCCAACGATGTCCCTTTGGGTCTTTGAAACTCCCATTCCTGAGATGGTCTGTGCTGAGGATGCAGGGCCTCTGGGCCAGCCACCACGGGCTGTTGGTGCCACTCATTCCCAGATCAATTCACTTCAGCTGCTGGGATCCTCCCGTGAGCCCAGAAATGGAAATGGGTTCCACTCCCACACACCTTGGTGGCATCAGGGCACACGGAGTGCCAGTGTGCTCCAAAGCTGTCCCTCCGTGGGTCAGACGTGCCAGGCCATGGCATCCACACAGTCCAGCAGATCCAATTCTCCTCTCCCTCCACCTGGCTAGCAGCAGGGCCCCTGTAATCCTGGTCAAGGTACAGCAGGTCTCCTCCTGTAAAGGTGTTCCTGAGGTCCCTTCAAGAGAATAGGGAAAATATTATCGTTCCTGTTCCAACTGGAATTCTGTCCATGAGAGACCAGAGCAGCATTGACTCTAGATGAGCTTCCTGTGGTAGGTGTTCCTCTTCTCAGTTCAGGTCCCCAGGCTGCTAAGGAGGAGGGGGTTCTCCATCCCATGTTCCTGAAAGAAAAAACAGAGGTTACCTTGTGGAGTGTATCCTCTCTCCCTGGCTGGGAGACATTTGCTGCTAAAGGCAGAGACTTGGTGGTTCCTCTGAGATGTAAATTCCTTCCTTAAGCTCCTTTCTCAGTTTCTGGTGGCCTTCTTCAATCAAGTTCCAGACATGCTCAGCCAGCTTTGTTTCCGTGGACGAGACACGGGTGCATAACAGGGCAGTGACAGTGTCCCTGTAAATTATTAATTTGTTGACCATCGCTCCCGCCTTGTCCTCTCCTTCCCTCCACTGCAGCACCTCCAGCTAACAGGAGGATCTCTCTGATCCAAGGCATGCAAATCTCATCCACATCTGCAACGTGCACTGTACACCCTTGGGGCTCGTGGGGAAAAATGATCTCCTTGTTCCATTGGGCTCCATCTCCCCTGGTGCACCTGGAGGGCTTCCTTACAAAGGCATCCATCCCTATCCACACCTTACAAAAGATCCATCCCTCACAATCACCAGCAGTCACTGCCAGAGTCTGAGAGTTCCCTGGGTTCTTCTGATCCCCTGGGCATTGACCACATCCCAGCACAGGGATTCCAGCTGCCTGTCCAGAGTGCTGTCACTGGCTGTGCTGTCCCAGATGTTGAGCAGCCAGCCCAGGATGGACTCGTTGGTCTGGGGGGTGAGCTCTCTCCGCAGGCCTGGCAGCCCACCCAGGGACAGAGAGGCAGTGATGACCTCTGGCTCTGGCTCTTCTGCTGGGTGTGAGGGTCCAGCCACCTCCTCATCAGTCACTGTGTGGATGGATTTGCTCTTGGATTTCTTCTTCTGAACGGGGGCAGCTGCTGCTGCCTTGGGCTGCCCTGGCTCGATCTGTGTGGAAGCACTGACTGCCCTTGGGGCTCCTCTCCTCCCTCTGGCAGGCTGTGCAGATGTGGTGCCTGCTGACTTTCTCCTTCTCTCCTCCTTGAGATGTTGTGCCACACCAGGTAATGTTGTGCTCCCAAGCATGGTGTACACGGTGCAGGCTGTACAGAGAAAACAAAGCAGAACTAACAAGATTATGCCATCTTTGACACCCAGAAAGAACTCAATATTTTCAAAAACTGCTGTGTCAGGTCTGAAAGGCTGGAAGAAACCATTCTCTACTCCCACCCCCAAGGGCTGGGTGTGATTGTTGGGGAGGACCCAGATGTAGCAGCCCAGACTGGGACAAACAAACCAAACTGAATGTATATTATAAATGATGGTCACTGCCTCAGAGGTTATCATGCAATAGACATAATAAACCAATAAAGCAATTTTCCTACTATTCCCTGATCTCAACAGGAGCATTGCAGCAGGCAGGTAGTTCCCCATGTGCACAAAAATATAGAGAGCAAGGTATAAAACCCATGTAAGCATGTTGAGCATCATGGTGAATAGGTGTCCTTTTCTAATACAAAATTGTAATTCTGACTTCTCTCACGACTGGCCCCAAACAGGGTGCCAAAATATGCACTAGTCTGAAAATAAACCAGTGGGAGATTCCAAGTCAGAACTACAATTTAATAGGGAAATTAAAATAAATGCAATAATAGAAAAAAAAACTCTGACAGAGTCAGGATACAACCTGGCACCCTGTTGGTCAGGGTGGTGGTAGCAGTCCTATGAAATGGTGGCTGCAGTCCTCCTGGAGTGACAGATGTGCTTCTGTTGGAGCAGTGATCCTGTAGAAGGGTTCTGGTCTTCCTTTGAAGGGTCTGGTCTTCTTCTGATGTAGCTCTTGTCCCCTGGGAATCCTGTAGAAAAGGCTGCTCTGGTGTTCCAACACCCCCAGTTATAGCCAGGTAGGTGCTTGGCTCCTCCCCCTGGGTGGAGCATCTCACAATGGGATGATGTCATTTATGAGGCATGCAGTGACACTTCATGGCCCATTTACAGTAGACAGCCTCCCAGGGACTGCAGTGACCTCAAGAAACCCCAAATGACCTCAAGAAACCCCTGTGACCTCAAGCAGCCCCTGGGGTTCTGCACCCTCAGTTCCCAGGGAGGAGCAGCCTGCAGCAGCCCAGGTACCAGAACCAGGTCCCAGATCCAGGCTGGCAGGGGCAGGGGTGCCAGGCAGGCTCTCCCACAGCTTCCCTCCCTTCCTGGTCCCTCCATCCATATCTTCTTCCTGAAGAGTTGGCTCCTCAGCAGCAGGATCTGAGCAAGCCAGAGAACTCACCTGGATCATGGCAGCCCTTCAGTTTTGCTGCACACAGTCAGTACAAAGTCTTAAACTGGGTTCAAAAAACCAAAAGCAATTAATATTGTTCCACAGAGAAAAAGTGTAAAACAACTCAGTGGACACAAGACTGCTCATGTCTCATTCTTCCTGGTCTCTCCCAGCCCTGTACAAGGTCTTTGAAGGGAATGGGCAAAGGCAGCTGTGGATGTAACACAAACAGTGCTCATTCCCATCCACACACGTTCACCAACAGTGCTTGAATCAAATCATCCCATCCTTCCCACTCAGCAAAAGAACATGTGAACAACTGTTCCCCCTTTGGCACAAAATTCACATCAGACAGAGAAGTCCCTGTGCCTGCCAGGAAATACTTCTTGGTCCAGCAAGGGCTCCAGTGTGGTGAGCCCGGGTCCAGCAGCAGATCCTGACACCCTGAACAATCCATTTCCAATGCTCTTTTTTACAAAGGGCACACTGACTCCTTCCCAGTCACTGTCCTGGTGCCTGCCCCCTTCCATATTGTCCTGAGGCTCCCTGTGCATTTTCGCGTCGGGTGCTGTAAAAACTGTGCCGTTATCCTTGCCTGTACCTTTTCCTCATCCCTTCTTTCACATCTTTCTGAGATCCCTTTCTAACCAATTCCTGGAAGACTCAGCCACCCTTCCATCCCCTGCATGTGGGCTCTCACCCTCCCACAGCCACCAAATTCTTTGCAAGATCACTCACCTTCTCGAGGACCCAAACAAAATCCCTTGGTGTATCAGGCCAGGCTTTGGTGACACATCTCTTACAGGGCACACCAAAGGCAGTGCCTGTGCCATACACCACAGCCTGTCCCTGTACCTCACAGCCCCACAAGCTCTGTGCAGCACCAGGTCCCTCCACCGTGGTACCAAAATGTCCCAGGGATTGCTGGGGCTGTAGGAGAAGCACCTCCCTGCTTTCCCTCTCCTGGAGGCCAATGGCACAAACCACTTGCAGCTGGCTCTCTATTAGCCTGCAGGTTTTGGAGCAGAGATCTTCCCAATCCTCGCTGTTCTTTCCTTGCCCATATTTCTCCACACTCCCTTGGACAAATCCTTCCCCAAACCAGTGCCTTACTGCCCGCTCTGGGCGTGGGTTGCCGTGGCATTTTCTCTTATCGCCCCCTCTCGATACTCACTGGCTGAGATTTTGGGGAGGCACAGCCTTCCCGAGCCGCCTACCTCGAATAATTCCCCTTTGAATCTACTATTTTACCCCGAAGTTCAGAAGTTCAGGTTTGTGCAGACCCACTTCTCTGTTTCAGGAGCCAAGCTGTGTGGGCTCTGCAGCAAACCTGCTGCCTGAAGCTAGCAGAGATATTAAGATGCATTAACACCCATATCTTCACCCATCAAATAGGTTTTAAAGGCATCAGCTTTCCTCTCACCAGCAAGAATCTCCTGGAGTTTATTGTGTTAATACTTATTTATTTGTGAGCTTATCACAACGTGAGTGGGCTGGAAAGTTAAATGGCAATAAGTTGCTGGTGGCTTATTCAGTTACTTGAACTGGTTATTTGGTTTACATGTTTGTTTAAAGCTTGTTTGTTTTCAAATAAAATGAGCAAAACCTCTGAGTATCGCAGTCCTTCAACCAAATACATTTATCTGCATGGCATGAGTCTCCTTATCCTTTTGTTTTCATGTATTATTATTTTTGTGTGTTTAATGCTTCTCCAGCCCCCCAAGTGTGGAGCCGAGGCAGCGCAGGAGCGCTCCCGAGTGTTCTGAGCATCTCTAAAGAATACATTAGAGCTGCCCCGCACAAAAGCGGGCACCTCCCGAGGCAGCAGCCCCGTTAATTACCCCGCTGCTTTCCCTGCCATTCATCCCCCGGCGTGCGAGGAAGACAAGGATGCGATGACAGATGGGCGAGCACAAAAGCTGTGAAAAGTCAGCGATGCTCAGAGGTTTTGCAAGTGTGATAATGACCTGGAGATGATCTGATTTTTGTAAAGAGAGGCTTGTTCTGCAATTGTCATCACCACAGTCTCACATCAGAAAAGGCTGGCTTTTTAAAATGTATGCATCTCCTCTGCCTTTCTTGTGTTCTGCCAGTCACTTTTCCCATACTTCTAAACAACACAGAATACAAACACTAATTCTAATTCCCAGTGTGTCCAACAATCAGAGCACGATGAGTTGGGAACAAGTTTTAGTCCAGATTTTTTCTGCTGACTGTATGAAATTTAATTCCTATTTCTTCTTCTGCAAAACAGGAAAGATTCGTCATTGCAGATTATTTTTAAATGAATGGTGATGTACAGGTTGGCAGTGGAAATAATATTGTTTATCATGAAAGTTGAAGTTTGTTTGTACTTTGATGTTTTGCCTTTTATTGTGAATGCCATGATTTTGCATGCTTAGAAAGCTCTCAAAAAACCCATCCTTTTTTCATGCAAATTTATTTAATACATCTGAGTCAGTGCAGAATATATTTAAGAAAGCTTTTACTCTTCCAGTTTAATTATTTTTAGTCTGAAAATAATTTGAAAACTACTATTAGCATGCATTTTGTGTTCATTTTATTTGAACAAACAAGCTTTGAACAAATATGTAAACCAAATAACCAGATCAAGTAACTGAATGAGCCACCAACAACCCTTTAAAAATCTGCTGCCAGTTTTAGCTGTTTGTTTAGCAGTTGAGATGAACACGGAGGAAGTATTTGGTGTGAGGAGTTACCTGTGGTTTGACTTAGGTACAGCCTCTCCTGCATTTTAGACTGAATTCCTTTTCTTTATCCCAGACACATTAGACCAGGGTCCTAAAAATTTTCTTGTGGGGTTCCACATTAAATTTGTGCTGTTTTACTTCCCAGCTTAATACCTGTAATTTCAATCAAAGACTAAAAAATTCATCTGAAGCTGAAGAAGTATCTTAGAAACCATGTTAGGTTTTCATTTAGGCTTTCATTTTCTTCTATCATCCTGATTTATGGATACTGAATAGAGTTCAGAATATGAAATGCTTATATCAATAGAGTAGTAGTGAGAAAAATAAGTAAAAAGGAAAAAAAAAGAAGCATACTTGTGTTCTGAATCAAAGCTTTGCAGTTTTTGAGTTATATCAATAAATTACCTTTGGTGAATAATTTAAGCCTTATCTCCCAACATATTACAGTTAGTGTGGATGTTTAATTTTATGTAAAGTGAACACAGCACCCTTGTCTTCTGCTCTAGGAGGGATTTTTCATGGCACTGTCAGCAGTAGAGCAGTGGAGATCACAGAATCCCAGAGTGGGTCAGGTTGGAAGGGACCACAGTCGGTCATCTGCTCCAGCAGGGCCATCCCAGAGCACACAGCACAGGATTATGCCCAGAAAGTTCTTGAATATCTCCAGTGAAGGAGAATCTTCACCTCTCTGGGCAACCTGTCCCAGTGCTTGGTCCCTGCACAGCAAAATCCTTCCTGATATTCACGTGGAACCTCCTGTGCATCAGTTTCTGCCTTTTCCTCTTGTCCTTGCTTGGCTCCTGACATCCTCCTGACACCCTCCCTTCTGATCCTGGACTTCAATGTCAGGATCAGAAGGGAGTCTGATCCTGAAGTCAGGAAGACTGACTTCAGGATCAGACTCCTGAAGTCCCCCTCTCAGGCACCTTGATGTCCTGAGCTCTGAGCAGAACTTCCACTCCTAACTGCTTGCATCATCCCACCAGGATGTATGTTCTATACATCAGGGAATAATCCAACACACTTCGTGTAAAAGTACACGGTCTTGGCCATTTCCACTGGCCTTAGGGTTATGCTGTCATTTCATACAGAAGGTTGGAAATGGTATTTAGCAGTCAGAGCTTCCAAAAATCATTAAAATTTAATTTGCTTTTGGGGAGGGAGGCGTAAAGCACAGGAGATTATGTTCAGTTTATGAGCCCTGACCTTTCCTGCTTAGCCATTTCTCCAGTTTAATTTTGGTTCATGAAGTGCATATTTCATATGGCTCTGGTTATTATTACCTACTTCTTATTTTATTATTACTTGAATGTATATGGGAGGCTATCATTTCCTTTATTGCTGTGGGAGACAGCATCCTGCATCAGGCAGGAAGTGCATGGGGGAAACAGTTAAATGTTCTCCGTGCTGAGACTGCAGCCAACTTCAGGAGAGGGAGCTGAACAGATGCTCTGCACCTCCAGACGTGTTCCTGCCATCAGTGCTGAGAGGACATCAAGGTTTTTAATAGCAAAATGTCTGGGCTCCCTCAAGCCCTGCTGATTTCCCAACCATCTGAGCGGATGTTCAGACCAGTCACTTAAAGACTCTATCACAGCTGAGTGATGTTTCCCTTTCTCCCGGTGCTTTTGTAGCTGCTCAGTAATGATCATCATGGGTCACTGTTTATTATCCCAGCTTAACAGCAATGTTGTTTTTCACAGCCCCCCACACGACTGTTTTCATTCCATTCTCTCTTTCCTTCTTGGCTTTGAACTCTTCTTAATCCAGGACAGAGAAAAAGCGCCAAACAATCAAAAAATGCAACGTCCTTGGCCAAAACAGTGTGCCTGGCTAGTAGTCAGATCCCTAAAACTGAGTGGAAAGATTTGAGCCTATCTCTTAATTCCAATTCTCTTATCCAATTCCTTCCAAACTCTCTCCCCCAGCTGCCCCCAAGCAGAAGTGAGCGAGCAGATAAAGATAAACCACCTGATTAAAGAAGCTTTAAGCTGTGAAGTCCTTGTGCACCCATGGTCAAATCTCCCAAGATAAAAAGAGCCAGAGAGGGCTCAAGACTAATGAGCAGGTCTAAAGCATGCAGCTGGAAGAACACTCAGTAAATATATCGTGGTGTTGAATAAAATGTAGGTAGTGCCACAACTGCACTGCTCATTGTGCCCAGTGTGTGTATGCGTGGGAGGGTCTCCTTTAAGTAGAAAAGTAGAGAAGAAGAGTATCAGAACCAGCAGTGTTTGCAAAAAAATCTGTCCTTTAGCCAACAGGCTTCCATCTCTCCATTTAGCATTTCCCAGCAAATTAATGAAGGGGAAAAGGTGAAAGGAACTCAGTAAATAAGTCTGAAATCAACTCTCGCCGTGCCTCACGGAGCTGCAGGCAGGTGATTAAAGGCCTCCTTTCATCAATATTTGATTTACACCAGGGGTTCTTCATTTTAAGTAATTTCTCCCTGTGTCTTGACAGGTGGGTTGGCTGCACAACAGCCATCAGTACACAACCCTTCAGTGCTGGAATTGCGATTGGCAAACTGCATCCCTGTGCATGGATTTGTGCTGGGTTTGACCACCTGCACTCACAACAGAACACACAAAGCTCTTCAAAGCTGAAGCACCTATAAAGGTACAGATTTGGAGTTACAACAGGACAAACTGCACCAAAATCCCTTGGAAAATACTCTTCTTTGGGAACTGCTGTTATGATGTTCTGGGATCAGCCAAAACCCATCTTTAGTAAACTTCTGTGTGCCTGAGCTAGCCAAGGATGATGAGAGTACAGAGCTTACATAGCTTGGTTGAAAGGATTTTAATCAGGAATAGGCAGCTTCTTGGATCCAAATTTCTTTTTCTTAAAATCTCCCTGTTTCAAATGTGTCAGGAATTCATTCTCCCTCAGAAAAATAATTAGGTGTACAATTGGAGTGGTTTATAGTTCATAAGCAAATGTCTGAAGTGGGAGCTGACAGTGGAAAATTCGCAAGGAGCTAGAAGGCTTTGGTTTTCAAATCTAGTTTAGTAAATTCCATGTCACATTATAACAGTGTTTGTGGGCATTTTATTGACATCTAGCTCCTGTGCAGGGCTTGTGATGACAAAGCTTGAAGCAGCAGTGCCTTATTAACAGGAGCTCTTTTGGAGGAACTCAGAAATTGGGGAGCTACACAGGACTTGAAATTAGCCACTGATCACCATTTATTTGTGAGAACATTACAGGTGAACCCTAAGGAGGATTTTTCCCCACTGCTTTTGGCTGAGGCCGTCTTGGAGTAGGAGGAGAGCATGAACTTGTTTAATTCACTCCGTGCTGTTTGGTTTGAGCTGAGAGACTCTGCGAGGGGCACGGGACAGAGAACAAAGCATTCCTCTTCCCGTGACACTGAGAATGTGCTGCTTCCCTCTGCAGCCAAGTTCAACTTCAGCACAGATGTCCTCTGTAAATATAACCGAGTCCTTCTGCCTCTCACTCCCTGAGCATCTATGTCAACTGTGCTCACCAATTCTGATGTAGAAATCTCTTTGTTTAAGCAAGCAGTGGGAATAAATGTCTAGGAAGTTAGCAGAGTCCCCATCAGTGAAATTGTGAAGTTAAGTTCAAACTAACTTCTGTGAGGAATGGCACAGCTCAATCTGCTTTTGCAGATTTCTCTGATTTCAGGGAAAGGATTCTTTCCACGATGCAACTGAGCAAGCAACCATTGTCAAAACTTGTGATTGCTATACACATGAGGGGTAAGCAACACAGATATTTGGGATTCAAAATTGCTTTTCTCTCTATTAGCTGCAGTAGCATTGACACAGCAATGGGACACTTCTAAAAGCAAGCAAACAAACAAACAAAACCTGGAAATTGTCTTCATTTAAGCTGAATTTTCAGCATTGCTTTTCAAAGTTGTTCTCATCCTCCCCTGCCAGTGTGCTGTGCAGTCTCAGAGACTGGGTCAATGAAGGGGCACACTGTGTGCCTTCAAAAGAGATCAATTGCAATCCCCTGAAGACTGGGCTGCATTGCCATTACAGAAGATCACTAATCAGCAGCAACTTGCTATCCTGTATTGGGCATGTGTAACTTATCTCCCTGCATTAGCCCCTCTTTCAAAAATCCCACCAATCTCCAGCTACCTATGGGGAGGATCAAATCAGATTATGTTTTTACCCTGCTGAACCTGGGGTAAAGTGTGACTCAGACACTGGGGAATGCTGGAGTCTGAAATAAGCAGGAATTTTTCTCTTTTTTTCTCATTTTGCAAGGGACGTAGAAGTCGTGAGAACTAAACTGGCTTTTATTAGAGGCAGAAATTTGAGTGATAAAATTTATCCACATTCAGGGTGTTCTTCATATTAATATTAGGCAATGTTTTCAGGCAGCTGGCAACTATAACTACTATGTACTTTTTTGACTTTTAGTTTTGTTGTTGGATGCCCACGTGCAGGGACATTTTGCTGCCTGCTTGCTAAATATATTTACATTCAGCCATTTTTTTTTAAACAAGAGGAGAGAAAAATGGGAGGAGTACAAAGCACATCGACCTTTCAAGATCGCTGGGATTAAAATACAAACTTTATTAATCAGATGATTTGTTGCAGTCACCACAGGGACAACTGCACTGCCAGCTCACCCTGGCATCCTGTGGAATAAATAACCCCCAGAATCCATCACCCCTCAGCTGACTCACACTGTTCCCACCACGCACAGGCTGGGCTTCCCTGTGATTTATCACTGCTGCCTTAGCAGCCCTGGGCTCATGGTCTCTAGCCCTAGAAACAATATTCATGATAACTAACTACTAAATTACCTCCATGAAGTAAAATATGGATGTAGAAGGGAACCACAAAGAAACGGATACAATTCCAACCAAGGAATGGTCTGTATCCAAGCCAGCTTCATTCCCCCTTTTTCATTTCTCCTTGTCTCTTGTCCCTGTGGTTTGCTTCCTTGGTCAGGCAGCAAAAACTGCTGCCTGTGTCCACCTGGAGAGCCTACGAGGTTTAACCCACCCCTTTCCCATGGCCTCACCTTCCCACCACCTCTGAGACAGCTTTTAATTAATCTAGGGAGCCTTTCCATCCCTGAGCTACTACTCTGAAAAAGCAGGGAAACTCTGGAAGCACGTTCCCCTGACGGCAGCATGGAAACAAGATCCCCTGCACTACCAGACCACATATTCATAAAATAGTTACACAGCAATGCTGCACTGAACCCTAGATCAATAATGTTTCTCGTAGCAGACTCCTTGATCAAAAGAATAAATGGTTGCAGGTACAGCACTGATTCAGGATTCTATTTTCATCTCTGTACTTGGATACGTGCATTGTATTATACAGTGGATAAATGCAGTGTTGAGCTGGTGGGACCAGCAGAAATATTGTTTGTCTGTCACGATGATGATACCAGCAGATATTAAGTGGTTAGCAGTATGCAAAGTCCACAAGTACTAATCTGTCATCTTGCAGCAAATGTGGCCTCAATACCATATGTAAAGATTGTATCATAATAATTTCCTCTGTTTTCCCAGGTGTATGAGTGATTTTAATACCACTTGTTCTAAAAGTTAGGGAATTTGCTAATAAAAAGTAATCTTTATGAATTTATTCATAAGTCAGATATGGCACAGAAATTTAAGTTCTGTAGGAAAAAAAAAGTGTTTCTAGAAAAAGATAATAATGAATAAAAGAAATCCACAGTTATATAATTTTCTTAGTGAGGAAGATGTGTTTAAAAGTCAAAAGCTTGCTTCTGCAAGTTGGAAATTGATGTCAATTCTCTTCCTACCTCCATTGCCCTTAGGCTGTGGAAAACCTTATCCTGCTTAAAGTAGATGATTTTGAGAAAAGGTTTGGTCAGCCTTCTTAAGACCCAGTCTTTCTTGTGGGCTGAAGTTTATGAGTCAAGGAATGGATGCAGTGATCTCTTTTAGACAAAGACAGGGTCTTCTGTCTTGGGTAGAGTGTATTCTTTAAAAAAAAATATATTTTAAGTATAATAATATAATCCTTTTTAAAACTGAGGCTGTAAGATAACTTTGATAAAGTAGAGGTTCTGGGGTTTTTTCATCCTGCCTTGTAGTCACTGTTCATTTCACAGAGAACTTTCTGCAGTGCACAGCTGGGAACCGTGTCCTGTTTCTTGATCCTGTCCCACTTTGCTCTGTCTCATTGAGATGAGGGGTTTGTATTTTGTTACTACTCATGGAAGATAAGAATTCAAATTGATTTTCAGGTAGAATGGGAACAGGGAAGCTATAAATATATTAATGTCCACCAATTAAATTTCACAAACATGTTGCAATATCCCACATAGCACAGGCACACAGCTGCTGTTTTCGCAGTGGTTAAAACATGAGGCTGTGCTGTACCTGACGTGGTCAGAGCAGGTTTGGTGTGCAGTGTCTGCACAAATGGAAGGCCCAAAGCAGCCATAAAACAGGTTTAAAGCTTGGTAACATCTGAACACTGTTTCCTGCCTCTAGCTCTCATTTTTATATTTGGCATGAGCTGCCATGACCTCTGTTGCTGTCCTTTAAGGGGATAACTTTACAGCGGTGAGGCTGATTTGGCCTCAGATGTCTCAAACTTCTACTGAATTCCACTTGCACCATATGTGCCTGTAATTGTGCATGTTGATTTAGTGCTGTAGGCTCTAATCCCACTCTCTCCACCTTCCCATCCCAAAAGAGCTCACAGAGTTCACTTGCACTACTTAATTAAAGACTTTATTACACATAGCTGGCTGTAACCAGGGTTGTTAGAGCCTCTCTCCCTTCCCCCTAACCCTGATTTTTCTACCAGTAAATGTCCCTAAGTTTCTGTTGCAAGTGCCTGGAATAACTAATCCTGGTTTGAGCGTTCCAGACTAAAGAAATGCATATCTTAAAATTAGATATGTAGCTTTAGAGACATGTGGACTTATCCTAGTAGCAAGTCACTTGGAAAATCAGTCATATTTTAATGGGCTTAGTACACAGAAGGGCCTTTTTCCATTTAAAAGTCATTGGGGATCTGCAAGTTTTAGAACTTGAAAGCCTCTGAATTAAAGGCAGGTTCCACAAAAAGAGTACAAAAAAATTTTGTTCCTCTGTTTTTCTGTTTGAGATGATGATAGACCTCTCCTTCCCCACTTAATTCCTACATTTCTGTAAACACAGACCCTGACGCTAAAAATTTCATTTTAAAACAAATAATTTTGTCAGGGGAAAAAAAATTAATTACTCATCTTCATATTTAACTTTGCACACAAATATTCCCTTTCCTTGTCGTGAATAGGAAAGATGCTACTTCTACATTTGGTATTCTGGCACCTTCAAAACACACTCATCAGAATTAATATCTGTGTAATTACCAGCTTTATTTTAAGCTCTAGAAAAGTCTTGTCACTACAAATTCTGCAATACAAAATTTATTGTATTCATTATTCACTTTGTCAAGGAATGTTGGAGCCCAGCTTTCCGTACCAACCAAAATTAACCAGTTGTCTGTAAAAACTCTGTCCATTTCTTTGTTCTTTCACTATTTACTGCTCATTGCCTCTTTTGCTGCTTTAACCATCAATCCATTTGTGAACTTTCACTGTCATAGGAGCATCATTAATGCTGAGACATAAATAACCATAACAACCAGTGAAGTTTTTGAAGTTTTTCCCTGAAACAAAAAAAAAATAAAAGAAATGCTGTTCAATCTACAACCAACTTTGTATTGATTCTTTGCCATAAAGAAAAAGAAAAAAAAAGAAAATAATTTAACACTGGCTGTGCTGAATCTTTCAGTTGTGTACATATTCAATTGTTGACATACTCTTAAGGCACATCATCAGTCATGGCTTTCTGTATTAAAAAGGTGGGATAGTGACATATTTTCTGTAGGTAAACACCTTCCATAGATTAATAGGGGAGTCTATAGAGAAAAAGCATCTGCTGGGATATAAAAGAAAGGGTTAAACATGGAGAAATTTGGTTTATTCTCTAATGCTACATGCGGTCTCTGAAAATCAAAGCAGGAAGCATCATGGAGCTTGGAAAATGATGAAACCACAAGTCATTTTTAACTAACTCCTCTATGCCTTGCCACTGAATTTTACAAGATACAGCAGAAAAAAACACACCATGTGGTTTCATTTAAACATCTGTTGGCTGTCCTAGGGGAACCCCATGAAGCACATGAGTGCAAAGAGGACAGGATCTGGAGTCTTGCTTGGTACTGACATATCCCATGTCCCTTTCTGTGCTGGAACCCAAAATCCCGTAGTTCAGGGGGACCCACAGATGCTGCAGGGAAATGGAAATGTAATTCCATGGCAATGAAAATATGCAGGAAGAATTGGTGCTCTCTTCACTTTCTTGTCCCTACAGTTACCTCTGGCTGCTGTCAAGACCTAGATCTAGGTTAGAAGGTACCCCGGAGGTCTTGGCTAATAATTTTTTTCTTCCTCCATTAAATTAAAATATCTGTCTGCCTTGCCACACTTCTGTTTCATATCTCTGTGATGAAAATATGAATTTGTTCAGAGCACTTAGCACACAGATAAGCAGGTAATTTATATCAAGATCATGACAGCTTCTGAAGGTGTTTGTGTACAGAGCCTTTTGCAGGGGGCGTCCTCATTTCTGGGTGGGCCTTTGTGTGTGGTAATGATTTCGGAAGCTGCAGCACAATTCTGAATTAGGGTTATTTGGGTTTTTTTTTGTGGTATATGTCATTTTAGTTTGATTGGCTCTTGAGCTATTCAGGATTTGAGTCTCTTTTCAGTTACTTGTCCAGCATTTTGCTAGTATAAACCTTGAGTAAATAAGATAACGAACCTTCTAAATTTCTGAGGAAAAAAGCTGGATGGCAGGCAACATTTTAACAGTCATTTGTGAATAAAAATAGAGCTGAGATAGATTAGGAATTAGAAATTGCTATTTTCCATAATATACATTATCCTATTACTTTTTATGCCATTTTCCCCCCACCCCCCAATAAATTAACACAACAATCTAAGAACAGTCATGGGAAATTAAGTAAGAAACTATGTTCTTGACAACAATGCAAATGTTGATGACAACAATAAAGTCCCTCACTGGTTCTTAAAGATCACTGATAACATTTTCCCTCTGCCTGTGTTAAATTACCTGGCAGAATTATGGCATGGGCATCCAACTATGCTGCTGAGAAAAAAAACTCTGTTTCTTTTTTTAAAAATTACTCATTCAAAGATACTGAAAGGATCACTGAAGTTGGTTAAAAAATCTGAAGCAAGGATTTGGGCAGTTAGCCCTCTTCCAGAAGAATTGTTTCAGTTGTCTCTATAGGACTATGTACAGACATTTGCAATTACGTTCAGTCCTAAAATCTTAGAATATTCATTTAGAAATAATGCAATTGCCTTTTTGTCAGCAACATTTGTAAGATTTTTGCAGTAAAATATTTACCTAAACTTCATTTGTTACTTTGAAGCTTTAATGATTCAAGTCTTTTCTTTACTCTTCAAGTAGCACAAAATATGAATAATTGTGTCAATATGAATAGTTCTGAATGTAGCAAACAGGACTTCCAGAACAGCAAAAGCCACTTGCAGCCTTCCCTGTCATAAATTAGAGGGATATTTTCTCCTTTCCATATTTTGCTCAGGTCCAGTTTAAATGATGTAGGACTCATGCACTCTGAGCACCCTCCAACATCAAGGATTAAACTGTGTACAGCAAGTCTGTCAGGGCAAAAAAGGATGGAGCACACCCTGACAAACGCATGCCCTGCTTCATTTCCAATAATTCCAGAGGCTGATGAATTCTATTGCCAAGGGATTTTGCTATGTAAATCTCCCTGCCTACAGCTTTGCTGAATTTTATAAGAACAGAGCGTTGTCTTTGTGTTGCTAAACACAATAGTTAGTGGGTCTTGTGACCTCACTCTCCAGGGATTGGATCTTTAAAAAAAAACCAAAAAAAAACCAAAAAAACCACACCACGATGAAGAAAAGTTTCACAATGCACTAAACCAACTTAGGAGTTGACAATAAAAATTTGCAAATGCAAGAGGAATTTTGTCAGGGCCTGAATAGACGCTGGCTGGCTGTGGGGATAACAAAAGGAGCAGGGTGCTGGAGGTGACAGTTCAGCAGCCACACGCTGTCCTACAGGAGAGGGCCTGGCCCTTAATAGAGTAGTCAGGGGACAGCAAGAGCTGAGGGCTTAAAGGAGTTAATGCACCAAAAGGGTGAGGTCACCCAGGCACGCTGTGGGGCGATTTCTAAAGCAAGATGCAGAATGAATCACCAATTCCTTTGTGCAGCTCTTCCTCTCAGCCTCATAGCTGGAGCTTGGTCACTCCTGAGCAAATATCCTGGGTTTGGTGTGAGTTAATCTCCCTGGGGCTGCTCAATCACTGGCCATGCCTCAACTTCTGGGTTTCCCTTTCCTGACAGCAGCAAGTCCAAGTGTTAGTGCCTGCAGAGACCAAATCTTGGAAGTTGAAGCTGAGCCTTTGAATTTGAAAGCTGAAGGTGGCTCACTTTGTAAAAGCACAGATAAAACGTTAAAAAATATGCAATTACTATAAGGTAAAAATTCAGCTATTTCTTGTTTAACCTCTATTGTTTTGCAGAATAATTAAAGCTTGCCTATCTTATTTCTCTTTTTTTGTTTGTTTGTTTGTTTGTTTTTTTTTCTCTTTTCCCCTTTTTCCCTACATGTCTTTCCAGCTAAAGGAATGTGGGAGATTGGCAGACCTGGTGAACTCTTTGATAGGAGAAGGTCCTCGACGGAGGTAGAAGGAGAATCTATTTGCAGACAATTTTTGACCCACAGTTTGAGAGGCATCTGCTTCTGTTAACTCCTGTCTCAATTCTTGGAAATGCTGATTTTAAAAGGCTGGAAAACAGCACTTTTTCTCTGCAGTCTAGGACAGAAGAAGTAGGGACCTAAACCGCTTTCCAGCCCAAGAATTACTTTCAAGTCAGTATTAGGTTAAATATAAATCAAATTACTCACAAATAGCACATATTTGCATAAAACAAATGTATATTCTCTGAAAGTGTTGCAAAATCTAATGGATTTGGGTTTTTTGCTTTTTTTGCTCTTAAAAGTCTGTCATTGTCCCAGTAGAAGTAGAAGAAAGGGATTTTTCAGTCTAGAAGGCTGTATCCCAAATACCCGTATGAAAAGAGATGAAAAATTGCTTTACAATTTTGTTCCTGTAAAAAAAACCCCAACCCCTTTTGTTTGTTTTCTTTTCTTTGAAATTTTTTTCCTCATGAAAAAAAAAACTGCAGGAATATTGTGTAAGATGGTTTATATGGTAATTTCAAAAGAGCTGAAGAGAGCTTTTTGAATTCATAGGGACATTCAACTCATCCTGGGTCTCCTCAGTCCATGTTTTTTCTGAAGTTTCAGTCCTTTTCTCTGAAGTCTTCAGCTAAATGCACAGAACTGATTTGCCTTTTATTTTTATCCCCATCTATAGCATTGTTTGCTGAAGAGGCATTAGCATTTATCATGACAGGTTCAGTCATCAGAGTAAATATCTGCTGTGTGCTTCATTCTGGTTTTGACTTGATTTATGATGTTGTGGAAACACTAATATTAGTGTTTTAAAGATTAAAACAATGCTTAGACAGAATGGACACTAATCACTTTTGAAAAGGTTGAATACTGTGATTTATAGGATTCCTTGAATATAAAGATGTAATCTTTGAATGTTTTTATCCAGATGCCATGTCTTATGAATGGCCAAAATTAAGTTGTCAATATTAGCATATGACTGGCATTACAAAGAAGTTAAATATATTACAGATAGAGATACATCAAGCTGTCCTGAACGTGAATATATTATAGGAGCAGGTTTATTTTTCACAACACCTCTTTAATTTTATTCATCAAAGGTGTTGTACACTGAGTCCTTCCTTTCCTTTATTGCAGTGTGAATTTAGCATTCATGAGTCTTGCCAGATTAACAGAAAAATAGCTTCTCACTGTTCATTCTGCAAAAGTCCTGCACAATTTATTGCAGAAGAAACCAATATGGCCATATTTACATTTATCAATGCAATTTTTTCTATAGGTTTTATGAGCCAATGTGTGTAATTCAGCACTTCTCAGTGCTGGAATTCAGGCTATTATCTATCTGGTTCATTGAAACTTGTTCTTGGGAGGGCTCACACCTAACCCAGGGAGTCCTTCCAAAAATGGACAATAAATTGTTGCCTGAAATTACTGCGATAATTAATTTGTGGTCACGTGCCACCCCTTGCCAATTGTCACGGTGCCTTTATGGGACAGACAAATTTGGCCAGATCCCTTTGGCTGCTCATAACCTGAACAAATCCAAAAAGGTTCATAGTTCAGTACAGCTCTGCTCCCACAGTTGTGTCTTTCCAGGCTGGTGATTATGAACTGGCATTGAAGCCTTTTTTTTTAGTAGCCAGATAAAACTCTATCAGAAGGCAACAATTTTCAGTCCTGCATTTGTAATGGCCTTAACTTTACTCTTTGATTCGACA
Organism: Euphonia xanthogaster; assembly: GCA_034509185.1. Classification (NCBI taxonomy): domain Eukaryota; kingdom Metazoa; phylum Chordata; class Aves; order Passeriformes; family Fringillidae; genus Euphonia; species Euphonia xanthogaster. Next base: position 2,365,078 of record JAYDZK010000001.1, read on the forward strand.
GCTGCTGTTTAAACTGGCATTTTGTGAAGAGTTTCTCTGTGGTGTGAACAGTTTTTCTGTTATCCCTGTCCCATTCCTGTATTAGTTACTTGCTAGTCCTGGAACAGTCATTTCTACTATTAATTATCTGTATCACAATGGTATCTAAAGATCCTGGTGAGGACTGAGCCTGTGCTGCACTAAATGCAGTGCAAGGTCTCTACCCTTGCCCCGGAGATAATAGCTGTAATTTATTTTTGTATCTGAGATGTTATCACCCCGTTATCTGAACAAATGTTTATCTCTCCACACCTCTGTGAAGGGTGGGATATAATCCCCAAGTCAGAGATAAGGAACTGAAAGATTGTGACTTGTCCAAGGTCAAATGAAAAAAAAAAAAAAATCTATGGCAGAGCTAAGAGAACATAAATGTCTGATCCTGGCTCTCGTGTTAAGTACATGGCTTCTCTCTGGTTTCAATAAGAAATAGATTATCTCATATTGGCTTTAAATTAGGAAATCTTTAAATTGCAGAGCAGCGAATAAAGTGACCTGGGCATTTGTCTATTACAATTAGCTACTAATTTCTTTTCATGGATGCCTGAATACTTTCCCTTGTCTTGACAGCTACTTTCCTTCCCACCACATTTTTAGCTGGTTTCAATTAATGTAACTCCACCCATCTCAGGCTCTTCCCTTAGACTTTCACTTTTCTTAGCCCTCAGAAGCCCCCCAAAGTTTACCAAATCCACTCACCTTGAATTGTGATTCACTGTACCTCCAGTATTCAACACTGTTAACTTGCTTGAGGTTTTTTTTTGGGTTTTTTTGCCTTTACTACAGAATGTCTGTTTTCATTAGACATAGCGCATAGTCCTTATTTTTGGTTTTTGGTTTTTTTTTTTTAATTGAACTGCTTGTCTCACTATTTTTCTATCCTTCTGTTTTAACTACACCAAAACATTAAAAAACCCCCAAACATGCAGCAGTCCTGGCAATATTTCTCAACTGCATTTTTTAAGTAGTAAGAAGGCTTGATGAGCACAGAGTGATGGCACACACAGCAATGTGGGGCACACTGTGTCAGTGACAGATTTATATTCTCAAAATAAGAACTTCCATTGAAAGCCACGAGTCTGAGCTGAAGAGAAGCACAAAGGTGCACTTGGACATATCTGAGAGAAAAGGTGCAGAAAGCTCTGCCTTTGAGGCAGTGAAGTGTGAGAGGCAGAGAGGGAGGTTAAAGGCTCAAAGAGCAGGATGCTATTCCTGCTGCTGTGCCTGGCCTGGCCTATGACATTAGAAAAGTCACTCCTTTTTGCTCTTCTTCAGCTTTGATGTGTTCTGTGTTCAGCTGCAACTTTTGGGCAACATAACCCACATTCATACCATGATAAATTTCTTGATCATCCTCTGGGCAATTACACAGGAAGTCCACCAGACTGAAGCACACACACACAAAAATCAGTTTTCAATTTAACAGCAAATAAACCCAACAAATTCTGTCTCACTTTTAGTAGAAACAACCTTTGCTACAATTATAGACTGTAGAGAAAGGATCATGCTGTGGAGTGACTGATTTCTTTTATCATTTCAAGCATACATTTTCAAATTATTCTGGCTTATATTTTCCTCTAGGGACAGGCATGCTTGGAACAGCATCATTCTTACCTTGTCTTTTCTTAACATCTGTCCCCTGAATAGCATTTCCAATATATGGATATATATTTTATGGGATTAACTTTAACCCAGGACTATTGGATTTTCCTGCAGATGATTATGTTCTACTCTTTTGGGTTTTTCCTGCAAAATACTACATTCTCTCTGTAAACCATAACATTTATGCTGTGGAAAATTTTAATGTATTTTTCATCAGAATACTTAATAGATTAATCAGAATCTAAGTGGTCGTTAGAGGAAACAGGATCCTCTCAAAGTAAGAATTGGACATGTGTAATTTTATGTTGTTTGCCTCAACTGCTAAAGTATCCAAGCTACCCATCTCCTATGGAATTTGTCCTCTTTAGCTGTGTTGCACTTAGTAGCAATTTTATTAATTTTTCGATTTTTCTATTCATTCTTATACTTTTTTATTAATTTTTCTACTTTTTAATTAGTTTTTCTACTTGTGCCATAAATACAGCAGTCATTTTTTCCAAGTCTCATTTGCTCTTTGCCTCACAGCCATTAGAAAGCTCTTGCAAGCAACAGGCAGGGCAGAGTGTTAGTTTTTGGGGGTGGCCTTATAAAAATGTAAATATTCTTCCCTGATTTTTTTTTTCCAAATTACAATTACTGCCTCATGGAACCTTCTACTTAGTTTTGGGGGTTTTATCTTTACTAAGAATTTTCTCAAATCAGCAAACCCCAGCTTGCATCCTTTTACTTTTGATTTCTACAAAATTAATAATATTGTCTTGTTTTCTCACATCAAGCAGCATGGAAAATATGCTGTAGCACACTCCACTTCTCCCAGAAATTCCTCTGGGCTGATCCTGCTGTTCTCATTCCCTCTGTTTTCCTTTGCAAGCTCTTCTAAAGTATTGTTATCATTGTAATTCTTACATCTTATTCAAAATGTTGGCATTGGCTTGGTTTCCAGTGATTCCTATGACATTTGCTGTTCTCTGTAATATAACTTATTCTTTCAAAATTGAGCCATCACAGATTTATTTTTTTTTTTTAATCCCAATCCTTACTGGAAATAAAGTTCTCTGTCACATCACAGTGCTGGAGTAGCATGGGGAGCAATGTCCTTTGTTTAGATAAATCAATATGAAAATATCAAAACAATTTTTTTCTCCTTCAGTAGAGTTTGAGTGTTTTCTCTGTTTCTTTAAATCCTTGTTTTCTTTTCAAGAGCTAACCTCCATAAATCGCTTTCATCCTTAGGCTGGTTCATAGTGTTTAGGAACATTTTCCACTTTACCTTCTGTTAATAGAAATGTGTGTTTTCTATTCAATGCCACATGTTAATCACTACCAAAGAGAGTGACAGAGCTGCCTTTTATTTGGTGTCTGAGATTTAAAAGGGGTTGCTATTCTGCAAAATGAAGTTTATGGCTCATACCAAAGTCTATTTCTCCTCAGTATTAAGAAAGTGGCTTCTTCTCATCCTTTCTTTTTCTCTCCATAAGCCTTTTCTCTCAAATGTTGGCTGACACTACAGTGGAAAAGAAAAAAGAATTAACATCTTCTGCTGTGCTGTAACAGAGAATAATAGAAAGAAGCCTAACATCTGTCAGCACCTGCTCTGCCTAGAAACTGTATCCCAATCCACAGGTGCTTGGTTACCAGGCTTTGTAATCTGAATCTGTAATTTTGTGTTTCCCAGAAGAACAAGGACGCCCTGTACCTTTCACTTGTACTTTTATTTTGTGTTTGTCAACTTTGAGAATGGATGTGATCTGTTGTTGTTACAGAATCTTTCCTTTTACTTTGTTTTTTTTAAGAGTGCTATCCCATTTCTCCTTGATTTCTCTGCTCATTTGAAGCTGACCTTGCCAATTTATTTCATCCTGTGTGTCAGTTACCCTTTGTATACTGAAAAACACATTCCACCTAAATTGCTTATAGGTTAATCCCTTCCCTATAACTTCAGTCACTGACATCTTGCTTTTGAATTAGTTACTATCATTTTCTTGACCTTATCAATCTCAACAGTGTCCTTCCTTCCTCCTAAACCAGCAACCAGAACTGAATGTTCCAGCCTCACTATAATCTCAAATGCACCTCAAAACCTAATGATAATCCTTCTGTTTTCTCTCCAGACTCCAAAATAATGTTTGTGATGCTTTAGGCTTTCTTACTGTGCTGCAGAGCAAGCTGCATATGCCAATTAATTAATTATGGATACTTGAGAGGCTTTGAGAGGCAGGAGCAAAGGGTTTGTAAGTCAGGTGTGTCTTGGTCATACCATTAAAGTTCCATTCTCCTATTGCAGAGCCACAGAACATAAGAGGGAGCAATTTCCAGGTCTCAGACACCTCTTTACTGGGGTTTGGAGGTCTGTGAATGTTATACAAGCAGTTCACTTAACCTTTGGGAGTGGGACGGTCTTCTGGTGCTTTCCAGTGTGTGATTTCATGAGCAGAATTTATTTATAGGATCTGAAAAAGCAATTTCCTCTTCAGCCCTTGATAGGGGGTTCAAAAGTAAAAAAAAGAAGATCCCTACAGATCCCTACAGGGTTGTCAGAGATAAGGCACAGACCTTTCCTATTAGAAGTCAAAACAAAGCATGTCTCAGCTCATGGCTATCGCTTTTGCATGGGTCTCTTGATATTACCAAACCCCAGCCTTGGCTTCCTGTCTTCAGATTTGCCTTGCTGTTTTAATTATTTCATTTAAAAAATTATAAGTTGGCATTATAGTTGTAGAGAATAAATTCTATTGCTGGAAGACAATTTTATTTTAAAAGTCTCATCATATTTAACTCCCCTCCCTGTTACAAACCACATTTAATTGAAAGTGGCCCATCTCAGACACTTACATCTATGTGTAGTTAGCAGCTGATAGTACTGCAGGTTATCTTACTGTATTCTCTGCTGGGATCATATCTACCAAAATCAGGGTGACAAATGTGACCCTCCTCCCACAGGAATAGCACTGATCTGAAAATTTCAGCTCAGTGATGGCTGTCTCCCAAATTTTAATGCCTGCAAAGCGATGAAGGTGTGACAGTAACAGTCCCAGTGCTACCTGATGATTATCAGGGGCACTAGAAGGGAGGTGTTGGCAGAATTTCAAAGCAACAGTGAAAGCAGCCCTTTTCACAAGATGTAGTTGCATGTGTTTATAAAACAAGACTGATAAAATCCTAAATTATACAGGAGGCAGAAGAGGACAGGGACTAGAACTGAAATTCTTATTCCAAACACTCCTAAATTCCAGTGTTACATCCATGCACTCTCAATAACATTTCTATCATCTCATGGCAATGAATGCTATTAACAAAGTTTCAAATATAAGAGTCCCTGTTTCCATGCAAATTTTAAGGAATTTTCACTAGATTATTCTGAGTCGAAATCCACCTAAAATCTGGAAGCATTCAATAATTTTTCTAGCAGATTATATTCACTATTTGATAAAATTATAATACTGCATTAAATAAATGGTAGAGAGAAAAATAATGCAATGGATCAAACCCTTCTATATTTGCAGACTTCAGCAGTCCTCTGTAAAAAATACCTTTTCTATCCATACTGCTCTCTCTTTAGACAAAGGGGAGTAATAGGCCCTTTCCCACGTGAGGTATGTTGCAATGATGAAACTTTTTATAATAATGGGATGCTGATTGTGATAATAATATATAATATTTTATATCACATTTTTTATCACATTTTATAATAATGTGATGCTGATTGGGATAGGGATCGATGCATACAGGGATAGATAAATACATATATATGTGTGGGGAAAGGTGCACTTGTTAAAATAGTACACATTTCTTCTTTTAATAATTTGTTCATTGCAGTAAGAAAGAAGCTGAAGTTGGTACTAGATCAATATATGGAGATGATGAGGCATTAACAGATGCAAAGAAAAAAAAATGCAGAAGGACACTTTAAGTTTCAGACTGAAAAATGTGCTTGCCATTGGCCTAGCCTGACATGAAAATCGTTTTCTAGGTGAATAGAGAGGGACAGGATCTTTCCACCAGTTACAGCAAAAAACCAGATTCTATCACATTTTCTCCAGTTCTTCCCAGGAAAGTCCTGGTACTCCAGACACTTCCTCCTCCAAATCAGATGTCCCTTCTAATAACAAATATGACAAAACATCTTTTCAGTGCATGATTACAGCCTCCTTCCCAGTATGATAAGATAAAAGGATATTCTCAGACATTATGATACATCTGATGTGACAAATGTTTCATTCTTGGGAATTGCATCTTATGTGAAGAACTATGGAAAATCTCCTAAGATAGATAGGTCAACATGAGAGATTCCTCAGAGGCTGGTAAAGGACAGGAAACCCAGAGTCCATCCAGCAAAAATAATGCTTTGCAAGAGTCTCTGGCTATGTGACCCCAACCCTGGCAAAGCTGTAAAAAATGAGCCTCCTAATATACTTAAGTTATTGTTTTCAGACAGCTTTAAATGAATAATTGCCTCATGGCACAAACCTACTTAGCAAATTGTGCAGCATCCTGCATATCAGTTCAGTGGGCCCCACTGTGTGCTCAGCTCATCAAGGACTCACTCACCTTTCACCACAGTTGCTTTGGGATAATGAAAGAACATCATCAACACAGCTTCCTGGAGGCAGAGATAAGGATGCTGGAAAAGTGCTAACATGATGGATACAGAGTACATGAGATCCTGCTGGCGATTGTTTTGTTCAGAGGACAAAATACCACTCAGCAGGCAGACACAGGCTGAACTCTGACCCTAACATCTGACACTGGGGGGCTGGCAAAGCACACAGTGGGGCTGAAAGTGTGAGCATCAATAAGCTCTATCTGCATTGTGGCTGGAATCTTGAGAAGCGGTAGAATGCCACAAAATCTATGCCACGAGGATGAAATGATAGCCACACGATGCTTCCCTCAGGATGAGAAACAAAAAAAGCTCAGGGGATAACATTTATGTTACAGGTTTTGCACTGGAGAGAATTTTTTGAACAAAGTCAGATATAAGCCACTAGGAAGTTTTACAGATTTTGGCACACGTGTCATTTGGGAAATTTAGCACCAAATAATGCAGGACTTGAGAGCAAACTCCACTGTTGGACAGCAAGGAACAGAAAAGCTCAATTTCTAGGGACTATTTGTTTTGGAAAATGAATTCTATCTCAGTTTATGATACTTGATAAATACCTAAAAGAGAGAAGACTGGAAAGAAGAAAAGGCAGGCATTAATAGGGTCAACAGACTTCCAAATTAAATGCTTCAGAACAAGATGTTCTAATCCAAGCTGAAAGTTTGATAGAACAAGAGGTATAACAGTTGTCCAATACTGAAAATGAAAAATGTTTTCTACTTAACTGCACAAGGAGTAGCCATGGCTTTGCTCACAAGTTATAGATTCCAGCCTTGTAGCAGCCAGAGTAGGATGCCAGCCAGTAGAATTGGCAAGGCACGGACCAAGACTCAACTGTAGAACAAGTCAAGATATCTGTTTTTCCTCAGAGATGCCCTAGGTTATAATGTGAAAAGCTAATAAGTGAAAATCTCCACATTGTAGCCATGTTAACTCCAGAATAACTCAAATAATTTGGGTTTTTTTCACCCATTTGCTGCCTTCTTTACAGTAATAGCTTTGACACGTTGTTCTACACACAGTGAAAGAAAACCTTTGGAATTTGATGATCAATGTGCTGTTTGTGTCTGGGATGAGAATTCCACTGGGCTGAGCACACACCAAATTTCTGCTTCATAGTCTGCCCCCACACATCTTGTGTATTTAAACTGATTTAAATGACTCCTTTATCTTCTTAGCCTACAGAGAAAATAAATCTCATGCCTTGAGCATGATACCTTTGCATTCTACAGAGCTAAAAACTGTGGGGAGTTACTTTTTTAGTAAGACAGAAGGTTTTAGGAACTACTTTGGAGCTGCTGTCTGGGACTATAATTCTTCCCTTGACACCCTTTTACCTCAGTAACCTTGTCTCTCTTAATCTCTGCATTTTTAAACTTGATATTTAGTCTCTTCTTTATTTGTTTTCCAATTGACTCCATTTGTCTAGCAGAATAATCTCTAGCCCCACATAGTCCACAGAATTTAAGAGCCCAGGCAAAACTAA
>JAYDZK010000001.1:2372809-2435100 GCA_034509185.1 Euphonia xanthogaster
AAGATAATATAAACACTGTGCTCAGAAGGGGAGACATGACACATAAATTACCAGATGCCCGTGAGCTTGTGCCATTCTCAGCCACTTTTCTTTTCCCTCTCTGTAATTGCTGCTGGGGGATGGATGTAGAGCTGGCAAGACAGAGGTAGTTTACAAATAACTGTGCATAAACATGGAAATCCTCTGCTAGGAAAGGCCATAGAGTTCATTGTTTACATCTTTTTCTGACAATAGTGCTCCTAAACTTTTTTTTTGTAAATACTGAAACCTTAAGCAAATAGGAAACAAGCAACGATTCAGCTGAAAAGTTCAGTGTGAAGTGACTTCCTGATGCTTTTCTATTAAAAGGAAAATCTTCGTGGTTTTATTTGACAAAGGGGATTAAGAACATGTAAAATGGGCAGCCGGTATCCAATGTAACAAACTTAGAAAATATAATTGAATGTACCTTTGGCTTAGTCTCTTTGTTAATAAAGGCTTTATAAGAGATTAAGAAATTAAAAACTGCTACAGACATGGTAAACTTTGACTTGACTCTCACAATGATAATTTTTTGCCCAGTTGTCTGATAAATTATTAATAGAATCCTCAGTATGAAATCAGGATTTATCTATAAACCACAAAAATGGACTACATTTCTTAGCCACAAATATGAAAACCTGAGCAAATTGTGCATATTGGTGCGAATTTTCAAATGAAAATGAAAGAATTTAGTGGGCTCAGAGATTCTATGGCTGCAAAGGGAAGGGTTAATTCATAAAGATCAGCAATTCCAAGTTCTTAGTTTGATCATAGAGGGAGAATTAATTGTGGATGAAAAGTCACCTCAGGCGTAGAGGAGGAAATTGCAGCTGGATTTTTTGTTTGGTCTTTATTTCTTGAAGGAAAGGTAAAATGGTAGAGAGGTGCTTTCTTTCTAGGCACCTTGAAAAATTGTTTCATTTTGGTGTCTGTAAAGTATCACTTTTTTACAGCTTTGAAAGAATTCTTGTTTAAAAAATATATTATTGGGGGTTCCCTTTCCTGTTAAAAGAACAGAACCCCTATTCTGGGTGGATATTTTCATTTATTTGAATGAGACATGGCTTGGTCTGCCTCTGAATTTGTGGAGCAAAGGGTAACTTAAGCAAGAGATCCATGGGGAAAAGAACTCCTTGCACTCTTGTAGAACTTGGATAGTGGGACAAGGTTTTATAGCTCCTAGTGTCTCGTTGAAAAGCCAAGAGAAGCAAAGGAAGACGCAACAGTTGTGTTTATTCAGCTGTCATGTTACTCAGGTTTTACCACTGATTCCTTAGATACTGCTAAAAATATCTAAGTTCAGCATACATGCTACCTGTTAGTTGACTGCTAGAAGTGCTGTCACCAGTCAGAAATGATGATTATTTGATTATCTCATGTTAAATTACTGTCTGATGCATTTGTAACAAAACCATGAAGTCTTACTGTCAACTGCAACTTGATTTATTTAGTGTTAAACAAACCAGGCTGAGCCGTCTGTAAACTGTTGGTTTTGCTAAGGGTTTTTCTGTGGTTTTGGGGTTTTTAAAGATTTATTTATTTCATTGTTTTTCTCCTCTCTCTGTGCCTTCTATTGACATCATGACACAGTCAGGGGTTTACAGCATATCTGAAGTAGTGATGAAGTGGTGTCATCAGGCCAGGCTTCAGTTCTTTGTTTGAGGAAATACTGTGAGATACTTCATTTAAAATAAGAAATAAGCTGACATTTGCAAGTGGAAAACTGCTTTCATTAAACCTTTCCTCTCTAATTTAAAACCCCCTCACTAATAAATGAAGGTGGCAGGAAATATCTCTGTGTATTAGAGTACAGTGAGGATCAATTTGAAAGTGACACACATGAAAAATTGTTCCTGTAATAAACTATTGATTTTGCTCATGATCAGGGCTGAAAGAACAGGGTATGTAAGAATAAGTGTCTCTGATTCTGAGCAATAGTAAACAAAGGTTTTAGTATTTCAATAATTATATACATTATAGAAAACACAGAGGAGGTGACGGGCGAGGTAGGAAAAAATACAGATGGCTTTTAGAAGAAAAAAAAAATAATTGGAAGAATGTCTTCCAGTCCTTGAAATGCATTCACTCCTAGATGAGTAAACAGAGCTGAACATCTGCTACAAGCAAATCACCTCTGGAGCAATGAGGTGTCACTGTGTCAAAAATATGTTTTCAAGGCATTAGAGTTAACTTGACTAAGTAAATGGACCAACTGGTTTTAAATACTAGACAGAACAGTTTGTCATAAAACATGTGAGATCTTGCTCATACAGCAACATTTTAAAACTGTATGGGCAGCAGTTCTTCAACAAATAATAGGTTTTAGAAGAGCACTGCTCAGACCCTCTATCAGGCCCTGTTGCACTGAAATGCAAATAAATTCTCAATGGATACCGATTTATAAAGTTATTTTATCTGTGTTCCTAGAGGTTCTTAGAGCACAACATTAAGAGGATTATCTCTTTTCCTTTGAATGAGCTTGCTGTCTTAAGGGGGAAAATCAATAATTAGTTTACATGTTGTTCAGTCCCCACTCTTAAGCTCCCAATATCTGCTGGAATTCAAAACTGAACTTTTAGGAAGTTCCAGGAGAAAAAGGCTTGTAACTTGAAAGTACAAGACAATTACTCAGAGTTTGGGGTTGATTTTTGGTTTTGTGTGTATCTGTGACCTTTACTGAAAGGTATATGTTGAACATGTACACTTCAGGTTGTCCTAAACCTGACTTCAGTCCCTTAACCTTTCTTCACCCCATCTTCATTCTCAGAAACCCCTCCCAAAGCACAGATAAATTTAAGTCAATTTAAATGGAGGAAATTCACACACTCCCTACAGTCAGCTGTGTTCTCCCACTGTTGCCATTTATTTTAAATGAAAAGCTCAGTATCAGCAGCCTGTATCTTTCAGGCTCATTCAGGTGATAAGGGGTGTGTGGAAGCATAAGGTAAAAGATTGGGCAGAAGAGATAAGGGAAAGAAAACTCTGGAGTAAGGGCATTTTGAGCTGGATGTTTACCCTTGGAGGAAGGAGCTGTTCCTGCCACAAGGGACTGAGCACAGCTTAGACCTCTAAGGGGATTTAAGTTTTCATGTTGGATCTGGAAGTGCTCTTACCACTGCCTTTTCATCTTGAATAGAATCTGAGAAATGGAGTATTCTGGAGAATAACTCTAAGATTGAAAGAAGTTCCTATTTTTTATTCTAATATTGAGGGAACCAAGAATATAAATGGAGATCTGATCATTCCTTTTCCTGAGAGACAACAGGATCCATCAGGAGCTAAAGTTGTGTGGTAACAAACCATTCATAACCTGAGTTTCTCTGAGGAAGAGGAAGTAAGAGCTGCTTAATAACTAAATAATGAAAATGTGCAGAAGTGTAAAGGCTCACAGCTGCTGAACTGTCCATCCCCCAGATTGATCCCACCTACAATTTCTTTATCCTCCTAGGACAAGGAAGGCAGATCCCTGACTCATTACAGAACCTCAGCAGAAGTTTTGTTTATACATGTGTTTTTAGAAGGAAGTGCCTAATGTTTCTAAGTGACAAAAATGTGGCCTGCACTTTGTTTTGCTTCACTTTTTCAGGTTTTCTTTTTAATATACTTTTTTATTGTTTTCCGGTTGTATGGTGTCTTGTGATACTTAAAGCAATGCTTCCCATGATCGGGAACAAATAGAGGCTGAAAGTTTGGAAACGTGTTCTAATCATCCAAAGAGTGAGTGAAAGCATGGATGTGTTTTCCAGGTGGGCAGGGCTGATGGGAAACAAAAGTTACTTAAGGTAGCAGTTGATAGCCTGGAAGAGTAGATCGTGCAATAACCTAGGAGAAGTTTCAGATACAAAGCTCATCTTTGTCCAAAGTTCTGATATAGTTAAGGGGATCTGTTTCCTAATGCTATAACTATATTCTGTTGATCCCCATGATGTCTGGGAAAAAAGAGGGTTTGTGTCATCCCTCCCTGCTCCTTGATGCATATTTTGTTATTTCATGTGTGTGTGGCTGTCACTTCTCTCTGAATCTCTGGGCAAGAAGAATCTTTGGACAATCACCTTAAGAAAAGCTGTTTTAGCATTCAGAGGGAAATTCAGTTCTTCTGGCTTTGGTTGGTATAACACTGACATCCCAAAGATTACAAATTGATAACCAAGCATCGAGGGTGAGCAGCTGAAAACCACCAGAAAACACATGGAAAAACACCTAAATGAGCACCTATGGATGAGGATCTCCATGGTATCAGCTCAAAAAACTGTGGCATTCTAAGAACACTTCTTATCTGCCTTGGAGATGACTGTTCGTGTTGAAGAAGAGGAAAAGAGGGCCCTTCACTACTCATGGAGTCCAGAAATCTGGTGGGAAAAAAAAGAAAGCTAGGGTCTGTTTATTTATAGCAAATTTATATTTTATAAGTTATATATATTATGTATATATGTAATAAGTTATACATATTGTGTGAATTTATATATTTTATAGCTCAGCACTGGAAGTACAAAAGATTGAGCTGGATTGTCAGGGTAGCTGTTAATACCAGAATTAACCATTTTGCTCAGTTTTTCTTTACTTCACCTTTCTTCCTTCAAAACCCAGAAGCTTCAGGATTCCAGTCACAGAAAGAAAATCTAGGTCAGAATTTGGGAGCCTGCATTTGACAGATGTAGATACACCTACAGGCTTGGCAGGTTATTCAATAAGCTCTTCTGTCACAAAATAGTTTCAGTTTACCAAACTGCACATTGCCAAAGTGTTCTGGTTTGCTGGGGATTTTGTTTGTGTAATGGACTTTCCTGTAATTCCTGTGGTTTAAAGTCTTTCCTTTCTTTAAGGAACAGACAACTGCCCTCTCAACAAAATTTGAAAAGAAAGAGTAATTGTGTATGAGACAACTTTTGCTTTGTCTTTAAGGGACACAAAATAGTGCAAGCTTTAGTTTTAAAATATATTTTGGGAATTGAATAAATGTGCTGTGAGTTTGTCAAAGCCTGCAATGCTGGAGATAGTGTTAATAGAAAAATTTTTGGAACAGGGAGGAAAAAAAGGAAGCATAGGACTGGGGTGATAATAGCAGATGTAAAAATGTGCTAGGAAGGGAGGAGTAGCTATTTTATGGGGGGAGGGTCTACATAATCATGATTTGGGAGCTTTGGGAATGGTATCAGGAACAAGTTCGGAAGGAAATGTAACTTGAAATAGGCTACCTGGAAGAAGTATGTCTCATATTTAGAAATTAAACTGTCAAAGGTAATTAGGTGACTTAGTTTTCAGTGAGTAAGTTCTGTTAGGATTGTGAAACAAGCTGACTGTCGACTTTCTTGGTGATAGATGCTGTTTAACAGCTTATGACTAGACCAGAGAAATATTTATGGCACAATGGAGTAATAAACTCTGATTAGAATACCTATTTACCTAAATAAATAAATATTAAAGTACTCTGAAAATTAGTTGAGGCTGTTTCACAAAGAGCACATCCAGGATTAACCTCTTTGACAAGTGTGACAGAGTTTGTTTGTGAGCGTCTTTGCCAGGTAGTTCTGCCAGCAAGATGGGAAATGAACCAAGTTGGCTTCTTCAGCTCACAGTTGTAAGGGGTGGGACAGGTGGGTGGATGTTTTTTGTTTTAATTCAATTATGGTTGACTGATGCCTGTTCTCAAAAAAACCCAAAAAACCACCATGAATGTTTTGCATTGTTAATGCAAAAGAAAATGGAGCATTAATGAATCACAACTGCCTGAACCAGTCCTGTTCTATGTAAAGAATTATCCAGCTTCTCAGTTTATCTCTTTGCCAAAGTTGCATGTAAAACCACTTTAAAAAGGCTTTGGTAGGAGTTGCTGCTTTCAAGTTTGTATATTTCATGTAGTTCAAAAAAAAATGAAACTAACATGGCAAAGAGAACTGCTTGAATAATTTCAATTTATTTTCCAGTGTAGTTTTCGAATTTTCACTGCCTACTGCATGTAGTAACTGTGGAGAAACTGAAGTGACTAAGAGAGGATCAAGGGAAGGCTGATGACTTATTTAATGGATGTTGAGCCACCTTGCCTTGCCAGCCTTGCTTGCACTTCAGTAGCCAGCTTTGATAGCTACCTGCTGTAAATAAATCCTCTCAGTAATGTCCTTTCTATTCCCAGAAAAGAGGAGCTGTACATGTCTGCAAAGTCTGCGAGAATGACAAATTAATCAGTAGATGTCTGATCCAAAAAACCCAGATTTCACGGTGAAGGATTTCTTGAAATGTAATAAGGGCAGAAAGAAGGTCTAACCTCGTAAGTAACTGCCAAAGGGTGCTGGATTGTCTGCTAATGGTTTTCATTGTAGAAATGGTCCTTCTAATACAAGGCTGCTACTTGTTAAGGAAAAGACTGAAGCATTACTCCGGTTGGGGTCTATCTTGCACGGATTTCTGACACTCACAGAGATAAATAACATTCCAGCATTTATTCAAGCATATCCATGAAAACAGCACATCATGCCTATCACCTGATTCTTCCAAACCTGATTCCCTACTGTCTACAGCAAGTCCCATACCACTGCAATAACATTTCGAGTGGATGTCTTTGCTTTCTAGGTAGCTCTTAGCAGTGGTCATTCACATTTCAGAATTCTGCCATTTTGTTTCGCTCAAAGAAATCTCTTTATCTCTATATATCTCTGTAATGGATCAAGTAATCTAATTTCACAGAATCATAGAATGGGTTGTGTTGGAAGGTACCCGAAAGATCATCTCATACCAAGCCCTCTGCCATGTGCAGGTGACCTTCCACTAGACCAGGTTACCCAGAGCTCCATCTGGCCTGGTCTTGAGCACTTCCAGGAATGCACAGTCCACAACAGGGCAACCTGTTCCAGTGCCTCACCATGCTTAAAGAATCTCTTCCTAATAACTAATATAAATTACACATTACATGTCATCCTTCAGCCTAAGGCCATTCCCCCTTGTCCTGTCACTCCATGCCCTTGCGAAAAGTCTCAGTCCAGTTTTTGTAGCCCCTCCTTTAGGCACTGGGACTCTGCTATAAGGTTTCTCCAGAGTCTTTTCTTCTTGGACCAAACAGCTCTCATCCTGTCTTCATAGGAGAGATGTTGATGGCAGAAATGAACAAAAGTTCTGCTCTTTGGAAATATTAATTTCTAACATGAAGAAATGCCCGGGATTAGGAAATAGTATAAAAGGTACTTAAAAAGATTATCTGTTTGGCCTTTGCTGTTGATCTCCCCCCCCCCCCCCCCACCAAATTTATTCACTGTGTTTCAATTTGGGCTACTTTGCATGATAGGAAGGGAAAACTTATGTGTCGGATTTTGTAGGGTAAGACTTAGCCCTACCCAGTTTCAAAAAGAATTGCATCCCATGTATATTTTTTGTTTCAATTTAATGTCTACATAAATTTTCTTCTGATTTGAAAACTTTGAAATTACTGCTTATTATTTCTACTGTTGCCTCCACCATTTTACAGACTTATTTACTTATCTCTTCTTATTGCATCATTTTAGTGCCAATTACACAAAATATGATCCATATGTGGATTGTGGTTCACATTTGTAAACTATGTAAACACTGTCAAGACCTATGAGTTTAAACAGCAGAGTTTACTTCTGCTAAGAAGTATTCTTAAGTCCATTATAAACAACACAGATGTAGAATGATAGTGATTTTTGCAGAAAAAGTAAAAAAAAAATAAATCTTAAAGATATTATTTCAAAATGCAACTGATAGAAGGTACAGAAATAGGAACACAGTTTTTTGGCTTTGGCGTGTGAAGCGAGTTTTGAAAAAGAACAACACTTAAGCCTATAAGGAGGCTTTAAATCTGCAGAAGATGTTGAGTGGAATTAGGCCGATTTGAGTCGTGCAGTTTCACATTGAGCCCAGCCATTTCCTTAGAAGTGTGCTGCACAGCACGTCAGGACCTGGAAATATGTTGCCTGTGTAATGTCAGGACCTGACTCAATCAGCAGTTTATCTTTTGGCCAAGAACAGTAGGATCAAAACATCGGGGTAGGGCGCCCTGGCACCTTTAAGGATGTTTCAAAGCAAGCTGCTATTGAATAAGCTAAATCTCCCGTGCCCTTCTTTCTCCTGGCTGCAGAGCACAGCCTGACGTGGCAGCTCCACAGGGTCTGGGCGCATCCACCTCCGCCTAGCTCTTTAATGCCATGGAAGGATGCAGTGGGAGAATCGGCACAATTTGTCCCCATCTTGTATTAAGCTGTCAGTGAATATCTAAATCACTTCCTTTCCTGTCACTTCATCCCTTGGCTACATCCTTCGAGACACAACACCATTCAGCAAGAAGCACCAGAAACACCCTCTGAAATGATATGTAAATCCGGCAATTCATCATGCTCTGTGTAGTACAGGTTTAATTCTTCCTGCTAGGCCTCAATCTGCTGAAACATTACTCTGATATACAGTACAAAAGCAGTAACAAAGATGTTCATATCGGCCCATTGTGAGCTGGTGGCAGGGAGAGAAATCAATGAAGCCATGGGGACAATGGCTGGGGTTTAAACAGGCTGCAGAAATTTGCTAAGGCAGGACAAAAGCCCGGGGGCTGAAAAGCGGGCTGCCCAGGAATTCCTCAGGCTCCATTATCCCGCCAAACAATCCTCACTCAGAGAGTGGATTTGCATCTCTAATAGGGTTCAGGGTCTGTTTGTGAAGGGCTTTCGCTGGGGCTGACCCCATCTCTCAGGATCACATTGATACCCGGGCCGGGCGCTGCCCCGGCCGGCCGCGGGCAGGGCAGTATCCTGGGAAAATGCACCCGCTTAAAAGGGAGCCGAGGAAGGCAAAAAAAAATGAAAGGCTTGAGGCAGTTTTGGTGGTACTTAGCAGGGAAAATTACTCTGGCAAATAATAGAACCTACTGCTGGTAATTACTGCTAACAAGCTTCCCCCAACCCAAATGTGACACTTGGACTGATGTGAGAAAAGCTGATATAGGCCAAGCTTATTAAGCCTGAAAGAAAGGAGGCTCTCCCCTATGAAAATACAGCACTTGGAACCTGCAAATCCTGTAATCTAGTGTTACCAATTATCCATTAAAATCGAAAATAGGACCAAAAATATTACAGCTCTTTCTAGTGAATGTAGTGCCAGATGCTCTAATCTGAAGTGATTTTAAATAGAAAAATATTTTGTGTTATTCACGTGCTCCTGTTTAAACCAAGCTTGGCTTTACTTACTCCATCTTCTTCTGGAGATAAGTTACAATCTGTTTGTTAATACTGCTACGGTAATTTTTTTGTTCTAAGTTTTCAGAAAACACAACTGTCTTTACTTTTCAAAAAAATACTCTGAGTCAATTGAAGCCCTCTTCAAACCTTCCTTGGTGTAGGTTCCATACATGGATCTCCCTGCTCCCTTCAAGTGCATTGTGTTGTTTACATAAAATAATTTCTGTTTCAAAAATTAAAAATAAAAAGTTAGAACCACACAAATATGCTCTGCAATTTATCTAGAGCATTTAAAATCATTTTCCCAAATTCAAGGGAAATGTTTCCAGGCTAGCTATGTATTTAAAGAAGACTATCTAGAAATACGACTTAATTCCTACTTAAACTCAGTATCCCTCATTTCTTAACAACAGTGGGCTGTAAGTATTTCTCCTCTTGCTCCAGGTACAAGCATCTTGTACCTCAGCTCATCTGCATTATTTCTGTTTTTTTTCTAGAGATCCTCTTCTACTGTGGTGCTTACACTGAGTGAGGTTCAGGTAATTTCAGCATCAGTTAAAAAAAAAATACAGTAGTAAAGGAGGTGATGTATGAGGTGCAAGGCAAGACTACAAGGAACAGTTACAGACCACCACAAGGGAAACTCCAGCTGAAAAAAAAAAAAAAAAAAAAAAAAGAAAAAGTAATTCTTCACTATGAGCAAGGTAAAGCCCTGAAATGAGCTCAAAAAGCTCAAACAGGCTTCATTGTAGAAGTCAATAGCTTGGTTACATTGGACACTGGGCTTCCTGACTTAACTTTGAAGTTGGTTCTGCTTGAGCAGGAGGTGGGGCTAGGAGTCCTCCAGCTAACCTTTCTGTACACCTATGAAGTTTGTCTTTAATTTGCTCATTATTTCCATCTTCACACCTGTTGTGACAATCTCTGATCAGGGAGTGACATCTTTAAATACCTGTTACATCTTTGGGTGGAACAAAACAGAATCAATATAAGAATTCATAATGTAAAAATTCACCACTAAAACTTGCTGAAAACAATCTTGAGCTTGCAGTAACCCACTGAATAAAACATCTTGTTGCCACAAAAAAAAAAAAAAAAACCAAACAAAACCAAAAACCTGACTGATTTAAGGATGGGTGTGTTTGTTTCCTTGTTTGTATTTAAAGAAGATTGTTAGTAGGTTAGTAGCCTGTCAGTTGTAGGCTTAAATTTCAGGAATTTGAGGCATCATAGGGTTATACATATAGACTCTTTCTGAATCCAAGTGAGCAAGCAGAACCTTCAGGATTTTTTTTTGTTTTGCTGCAAAACCATAAGGAAACTTTCAGTCCACATAGTCTTTATGAATTTGTGAAGCACCTTGGATGAATTCAAGACTAGAAAAAAAGCTCTAGAAGTCTGCTTAGCAGAAGGCTTCCTTGCTTGCTCCTATGAATGCAAAAAAGCCCAAGGCAGCTAAAGCAGGATTACACATTGAGTTCCAGGTTGTTGTCACAGACACTGGCTGAGAGGTGGAATCCCTTGTGTCCTCACAGCTCTCCTCAGCTGATGGATGCTTTGCTGACACAGAACCAAACTGGGGAATGAGGCAGAAGAAGGGTGGGCTCAGGGTGATTTTTAGCATTGTGCCACAGATGCCGGAGGAGAGAACTCCCTTTGCAACTGGCAATACTCAATGAATATCACAGAGCTGCCAATTAGGCAAAAAACATTTCAAAAATAGCTTTACTTGCTGTACTCCACTTCCTGTCAAAATAATTTCTACACACAACTAACCTAAACACAAACATGCCTTTTCTGATGAAGCTCTTTCCTCACCTGGGTTCCAGTGACTGCAGGCAGCATTCCTGTGTACACCTGAGCTAATATAATTAGCATCAACTGTGCTGTGAAGTCAGAATGTGCAAAGAGACTGCAAGCTCAAGAACTGAGTCAAATTCAGAAACACAGGAGCTGCTTGAGCTCAGCCATTTCAAGCTTCTCCAATTTGAAGAGAAAGACCAGAGAGTTATTCTTAATTCAGGAGTTTCACAGGGCTCCTTTTCACAGTGGGCCATCAATCACAGCACCCAAAGCCAAAGTGCACTTTCACTAGTTTGGTGTTTGCAGTCTTTCACAGCAACTTCATAAAAGCAAGAGGAAGAGACAGATGTGAGAGATGTCTCCTTCAGAAGATACTTCATTTCCTTTTGCTTTAAGTCCTCCAATTATATAACTCACTTATGGATCTATAATTCACAGGTACCAGTTAGGCACAGTATACATTAGTCACATTAAACACTAATATACAATAAATACTAAAAATACTCCATTAAAACATTTTTATTTTCTGTCACCAAAACTATAGTGCTGCCTGAAGACTAACTTTGCAGGTAACTTCATTGATGTATTATTAGGTTATTTGGTGCAAACCAGCTCCATTAAAAAGTTTATGAACACTTCCTCCAAACCTACAGTGCACACCTTTTATGTTGCTTTTTTTCACTGACAAGATGAGCAAGAATGGTTAAAGTAAATCATTATATATTTGATCCCTGTTATGAGAACAATACTTTCAGCTGTACCTCTAGGAGCCATCACAAGTTGGTGTTCATACCATGATTATAAAAAAAGCAAACAAGAAAACCCAAACACAGTTAACACACTGAAGAGTAAAAGCACTGTAAAGGAGAGGATGAAAACAAGACACTTACATTACCAGAAGCTCAGACTTCACAGAAAATCCCCCATCTCAGACTTGAGTGTCCACCAGATAAGTTAATGCAAATCCAGATCTTAACACCTTTAATGAAAAATAAGGCCAAACCCATTAGCTACAATAATATCAGAGTCCATTTTTTTTCTTCAAGGTGATCATGTGGGGAGAGTTCCAAGAGATAATTCTTTCACCCTTAGCTTGTTCCTAAGGATACATGAGGCTTCATTGAATTAACTTAAGGGGCACCTGAATAAAATGTTTATCAATGGCAGAAATATCTCTGTGTTAGAATGAAGGTTAAGTAACTACCTCCACTGCAGAATTAAATGCTAATTGCTGTTGCCAAGGCAGCTCTGCATTGATTCTAGGCCATTCAAATTTATGTTGTCCTGGACAACTCTAAATGCCTCATCAAAAAATGAAAACTCATGTATTCAGCAAGTGTCCAGCTATTGTAAACCTGCACATTGGGGTATATGGGTGGAAAGGAGCTTAATTAGCTTTTGCATGGAGAAAACAAAAGAAAGAATGTTGTTTCTTGCTCCTCACACAAGACACCAACTGAACTGATAACGGAGTCACAACTAACACAAGCATCAGTCCCTTATCTAAAAACTCTCATACCTTTCCCCTAATTGGCAGGGGGCTTAAAAAGCTGATGCTGAAGATATCAGCAGTTTATTAAAGTCCTCATACCTTTTATCTGTTGCAATCCCACGGGCAGCACCACATGCCACCAGCTCCTTCCTCTCACAGCAGGACCCACCAGCTCCAACAGCTCCACCTCTCTCTTCCTAACTCTTTAAACCTTTTCTCTGCCATGCATAACACCTGTGTGCCCTCTTACTCTTTGTGGTTGGTCAATGCACATCAGCATTCTACACGTCTTCTCCTTCAATGCTGCTCACCTGCCTTACACAGCTGCACCCCATGAGGGAGGAGGCTCAGCTGCAGCCCCGTTCCTCCTGATCTTCCACAATCTGTTCTCCTACAAGGGAATAGCCTTGGATGTTGTCTAGATAGACTCCAGTAAATCTTTTGACATGTTTCCCACAGCATGCCCCTAGAGCAAGTGGCTGCTTATGGTTTGGGCATAAAAGAGTTTTTGTTACAAATGTGTGATTTGTCCCAGAGTTAGTTCAGAGCATTAAAACAAGCATCAAACTCCACCTCAGTATGCTGCACCCCAATGAACACACAGGCATTCCCTGGACTCGAGATATCAACAAGGATAATTTAATCTACTGCTGTACCAAAAAGAAGCTGCAGCCCTATTACTTCTCCCTTCAATTAGCAACCCAGAAATTGTTGCTTTAGTTCAAGTAAACTTGTTTTATTTCTTTTCCAGGTAAAATTCTAAGGAAGACAGTGGGTATAGGGCCACAGGAGAAAATAGAGGAACCTTGTTAACTTCTTAGGCAGGGACACAAATAAAATAGCAATATGAATGGAGAGATGGATGTTGAGCTAAGAGTTAGAAGATAAGAGTTTATACCCAAACCCAACCACAGCTTCATTCAAATGACCTTGAGAAGTGAGTTCTTCTCTCTGTGCATCTGGCTCCTCATCTGCATAAGCAAACAACAATGCCAACTCCACTTCGCAAGGTACTGGGAGATCAAGGCATTATTGGAAACCAATTTAATGTCTGTACCCAGGTGACATAACTCAGCTGGAATGAAATTTCCTCAAGGAAGCAACTGAATTTACAGACTAAATTTACAGACTTTAAATCTAAATTTAATTAGATGACAAAACCGATTCCTCTTCTCCTAAAGTTTGAGGTGAATAAATTCCGAAATAGCAGCTGGTCAGGATGAGCTTTAGTCACACTTTTAGAAAAGGGAGGTTTTGAGAAATGTTATGGAAAAGTTCAGCAGCTGTATTCACAATCACTTTGAATGTATCACACTAACAAGATCATCAACAATTTCCTTTGGCTTTTTAAACATAAGACAGGCAGAAATAACCTGATTTACATAATTACAATTATACACAGTAATGAGATTCCATCTTGTAGATATAACAGCTTCTCCAAACACAAAGGAAAAGAGCAGATCTGCAAATCTAATCCCTAAAAGAAAGCATTCTACAAAATAACAGTTAATGTTGCTATATGTAATGTAAGATTTAGAAACCTATCCAAATGTCATATAAATACAAAGAATCTATTTATTCTGCATGTTAATAATTTGGACACCAGTAATTTTGCTGAAATCCTCAAAAAGAGCATAATTTGCCATTTTATTTAAGCAATGACTTTGCAAAGATACCCAAAGGGAGGTAAAGGCTCACTTATTAGTTGCTGACCCTATGTACCTGTTGTTAAAACTCAAGCAGGGGCAAGCTATATAATTTTTTAAGTAGTTTTCTGGCTAATAACTGCTTAGGAATAGGAGTTTTGATTCAGGGTTTATAACCAAAATGGGCTTATCCTGGCTACCGAAGAGAGTTGTCTTGTTAGATGGAACCAGAATAGAAAATGCAGAGGGGAAAAAGAACATTTCCCTTTGTGCTCATCATCTCTAGAGGTACTTGGAGGTACCATTATCAGTAAGGGCTGCTGGGGTTTGATCAGTTCAAGGAATATATTGCTGGGATGGGTAATATTGAGTAGCTGACAGGTTACTACTCCATGAAATGCTCTTAGCCCACCTCCTGGATTCCTCTTCCTCCAGCTCTTGTCCCTTCGCCCTTTTTAGTTCATCTTGTCAGAAATGAGAAATGGCTGCACTTGGTTTAGTTTGTGGCAAACAAGAAAGGCAGTCTACATCTGAACTTGAATTCTAGGTCATCATAACATTTCTTCACTTTGAGGATTTTCTGTTTTATGAAGTGGGCACCTTTGTTGAAGGGAATAAAGAGACAGGGCTTCACACCGAGCAGGGACTGATATCATTGGAGAACAATGCTCTCCACAAACCACACATTGTACAGGCATGCACAAAATGAGCTTTCATGCAGGCTGCTGTCAGTGCCACTCAGCCCTGCCTGAATGGACAGAGCTCTTGTGATTTATCTTCCATTCAGCAGGCAATACCCAGTAGTTTTTCAGCAGTGATGGATAAGATCTCTTGCTAAATATACTGCTGCTGCCTGCTGAGTATTGTTGAGCCTGAGAACTGAATGGGAAGGAGAAGCTTAATCAATCTCACACACAGAGCTGCAGGTTAGGAGAGTTACAGGAGGTTTCTGAGCAGCTTAGAAAAGCACCTGATTAATTTTGGATTTTTCGGGTAGAGGGAATATGACTATCCTATTATTTTTGTATTACATATATAATGCAGTGTTTTAGCTGGTGTCTGTGCAAGAAGGATGTATCTGGGCTTCAAAGCTATTCTGATTTCCTAAACCCTTCCAAGGCTGCTGTATTTGTAGAACATTCAACATACACAGTGTAGCCCTCTATATGTTCATATTTTGAGATATTGAGATCTTTTAAAACATTTTATGTACTTAATGTGTAAACAGAGACAGACTAGTACAGTATTTTATAGCAGTGCCCATTCCCCCAGCATAGGGATGCTCAGCAAGCTGCTCAAGCTTCAGTCCTTCCCATCTCCTGGGTTCTGAAATACAGCATCCTGTGCTTTTAAACTCAAGCCACAAAACAAAGGCCTCCACCTTTTCAGAGCAACCAATTTATCTCACGTACCTGTGGCCTCTGGAGTGCAATACAGGGGAAGTGGAAGTACCTGTGGGCAGAAACTTTCCCCTCTCCTTTTAAAAGAGGCTCTATACTCATATTTTTGGGGTGAGCTCACATAATCCTGCATGACAGCAGGATTATGATCAAACCAAGAATGTTCTGAGCAACAGAAACAACTTTTTAGATGTAAGGCTGGGCGTACAAATGGAAACATTAGTGTCAGAGGGTTGAGGCAAATGCACAAAAATTACTTTCTGTCTCAGCTCTGGTGCCTCTTATTATCACCTTGAGCAATAGTGGCTCTTTTAATTATTTAAATAGAGAGACTAATCTTTATATGGAGGAAAATAGCTGTTCAGTTTGGGGAAAAAAAAAATTAATAGGTGTATCCTCTCCTGAGGGACTTGATAGCCTCAGGATGCTGAGAAGGATGCAAAGGGAAGGCAGCATCCCTACAGAAACTTCACTTTGACCTGGTTGTCAATGCCCCTGAAACATCATCTTTCCCAAACAACCTAGGATTTTATTCCTTAATTGTGTGCCGAAGTTGATTTTGCTGTTCATAAATAATGCCAACGTTGAAGCACTACCCATCACCAAAAATTGTGGACAGGAGCTGGTGAAATTAGAGCTGACTGCTTGTTCCACATCAGTTAATATATTTAAGAGCAAAAGCCCATGCAGAAGAAATCCCCAGTCAGTGTGGGTAAAGAAATCAAGCTGTGTTCTGGGTGACTCTCTCCCTTGGCTTTTTTTTTTTTTTTTTTTTATTTTTTAATTTCCAGGAAACTTGAAGGACAGTGTCAGCAGTCTGCTAAGAATTTCAAGGTAGTCAGTAGAATGTGCTTTGAACACAATTTTTTAAGCTACATAAATGATCTGAGAAACTCAGATTCATGGGCTATAGGTATTTATTGCCAATTTTAAGAGTTCATTTCCAGCATTTTATCACAGGACATAGGACACTGAAGTAACTCTAATAACCTCTTGTAAGGAAAAGAAGGGAGAAAGGTTTGAAAAATTTCTGCTGACAGTAATGTCTATTTCAGATACTTAAATATAATGATGCCAGTAGGTGCTGCTTTAATATTGCCAGCTATAGTCATTTTGGAAGATGTTCTTTTGTTTCAGGAAAATCATAAGTATGGTGACATGTGATATATTTAGTGAAAATGAGTACTTAAAGAAGCAGCTGTTAAAAGATTAAACAGTCACATAAAAACTTCTTGGGGTTTTATAGAAATTAAAGCTGTCTCCAGGTAATCTAATTTTATATGCACTTCGTGTTCCATTTTTTTAAGATTTTTTTTTTTTTTTTACCTTGGAAAATCAGCCAGAAATGTTTAATGGTAAAAAAGAGGCTTCTTGCCAGAATAGTAAGATTTTCTGCTTCAGGTCTTTTCTTGTCACCGACTGAGTGGAAGACAGCCAAAACCCACATTCTGTTTGGTCTTTCTCCTGGGCTTAGGATAGATTGTGATCTCTTCATCAGCTCTTTATATGGACAAAAGGGAGGCCTCAGATAAGAGAGAGCCACTGGTGGCACTGTCAGGGTTGCCTTTAATGCATGTTTTTGTCTAAATTGTGTTGTAGAGAAATGCCACAGGTAATAATCTCCCTGCTCCAGCCAATAACTTCAGAGAGCCTGTCAGATGAGAAGTTAAATAGCCTGAATTTTCTAAGTCTGAGCATCTTGGGGTGAACTTCCAGTACTCTCTTCCAGGAGAAAAATTCCCTGAGTCTTTCTGAATTTCTACCATTTGTCAGGGCCTCCACAGTGTGGCAGAAGGGACTTTCCAGAGCTTTCAGGATTTACTGATTATTCATATTCACCATCTTGAGGGTAAATTTCATCTGAAAAATGCAGTGTGGAAAGTGGATGAGGTTTATTAGTTAGGGATATCATGATTCGAAAATGGAATTTTAAGTTACTGGATATGTTGCAATGTTTTGTTTGGAACTGGCAAGCCACATATTTCTAAAACAACAAAATAGAGAAAAAAAATAGAAGATGAATATTTTTAACTGCTTCCTTAAGAGATAACTTTGTAATCTGCTAGGGACATTTTCACTGAAGTTGGGACTATCACCTACATTCCTTCATCTGCAGGGCACGTTAGTGGACAGCTGACTTTCATGGGCTTAATATTTCAATCTAAAATGTGATTTATGTAGTATATTCTTATGCCTTTCCTTCATGGATGCAGCAAAGGGGTTCTAGCTGTTTTCTGGTTGAGGGTTTGAGGGTTTTTTTCACTCTGGATTATCCATCTGCTTAATTGGATGAGGGTTGTGCATGTTGTTTCAGTAAGTTAATTTCTGGAGCATTAATTATTTGATAAGCTCTAATGAGGATTTAGGCTTGAAGACTCCCATAAATTTGAATATTAAAAGTTTAATAAAATAAATCCAAAAAGTTAGCTTTTCTTTTTTTTTGACAGCTTTGGCAAGAAGGTGGGTAATTAAGAGGAAAGCATTCCATGCCATTTGCATGAGAATAGAATAGACAGAAAGAAGGATGACATATTTGTCCTCTGCCTTCAGAAATTAAAATCTCAGGGAAGGGAGATTGCATGGCTATTGAAGCCAACTCTTGGATCTGATTTCCCAAATTACCCCAGTGTAAATTAGAGGACAAATCTGCTCTAATTTCCTGGGCCTCTTGGGTGCTGCCCACCCCATATTTTGAATTGCTCCAATTCCAGCCATTTTCCTGGCAGACTTGTGCTGAGGCTGGCCAGAAACCTGCACAGGGCTAAATAAATATCCACATCCCAACTCATTTCAGAGTGTTTCAAGATGAATATCTGCACCTTTAGTTTTTGTGGCCTTGGTCCTGCTGGAATCCTTGTCAGGATTTCCACGAATGAACTTTAAATTGAGATGACAAAGACTTGGGTAGGAGAATTATTCCCCTTAGGTCTGCTGTAGGCAAAAGTTTGCAGACTGTTTGCAATCATTTCCCTTTGAAGTTCTAGGCTCTTTTTGCTGAAATGGGGAGAAACAACAATTGGAGGACTGCACTTTGCTGTAATGAGCTCTGCCAAATATTCTAGAGAAATTGTGCCAAAATCTGAAAGTTTAAGGAAGGTTCAGTTTTGCAGCAGTGTGAGTCTGTAAGTAAAGTTTTATTTCATGGTGTTTTCCTGTTTAGATAAATGTAAACAGTTTCAAGGGTCCTCAGAATGAACAGTGGGAACCCTTCCAGCAATTAAGCTCTTCAGAGTATTTCCTATGCCTTAATATTGAAATGGTTTTATTCGGAATATGGTACAAGACTATGATTAAGTGGCATGGAAGTTCCATTCTTTAATTTGAAGCAAATACCTGCCATTCAGGTGGTACAATTTCAGCTATGATTATTAATGAATTAACAGTGTTCCAGGTTTTCTCATACTCCTTTTATTGTGTTGTATTTTCACTTGGGTCACCATCCCAATTAAATATAGAGTGGCTCAGAAGAAATAGGTGATAACACTGAATCTTTGCAGATGGATGTATCAGATGAGACACTCAATTTATTTCTCTTTCCTGGCAATTGATGACAACTTTACAAAACCAGACCGCTTCAGTATTAATTACACAGATACTGCCATGGTTTTTTTTTTTCCAAAAAGAGGTTTTTAGAGCCACAGGTTTTACTGTTCTTGTTAATTCTTCATTTATTTCAGTTTGTCTTACACATTTAATATTTGGTGCAGAAGATGATTTACAAGGTGTACAGGCTTATCCTTAAACATCCAAACTCTCAAAAATGGGTAAAAAATAGAGAAATGAAGGAATTCTTGCTTCTCTGAGACATAGATTGTCTTTGCATTGCTTTTATATTTTTATGTGATGGAAAGTTGAATTTGGCCTCAACGAAAATAGTTGTCCTGTAAGTATCTCTGGGTTTGGATATGATCTTACAGATTAAAATTATCACCCTCTCCTTTGATTATTTTTCAGGTGTTCTGTTGGTTTTAATTGTTTCCACATCTGAGTGTCTGCTTGATCTAAAGAAGCCCTTAAAATTAGATTATGAAGTGAGCAGTGTATACAGACCCCTTACAGTACAGAAATGGCTGTCATGAAGTGGTCATTCAAAGTAGGAATAAGAAAAGAGTTACTCAATGCCTTTTCCGATGCACATGTTGAAACTTTGAGTGTTCCAATTTAACAGCTGAACTTTTATGAGGATTCATCCTAGTAGAAGAACAGTGCAAATTTACTTCTGTCTGAAGATGATTGTGAAAAGTTTCATTACAGACAAGCCCGAGACATCCTTCCAGGGGATGTGCACTTTCTGACCTGTTTCTCTTGCTGTTCTGGCTGTAAGGTTTGGAAGAGATGATCACAGACACATGGAAAATGAACTTGACATGCAAGTGTCTCTAATGTTTATTGGGCATAACTGTTTATAATCTTTTCACTTTTAAGCTTTATGTTGCTCAGGGAAAAAAAAAAATCACAATCGGGTCAATAGCAATTGTACATTTGGAGCACTGTACAACTCTGCTTCTAATCATGAAGTAATTGCAAGAAATAAACATTTATAAGTAAACTTAGTGATTTCTCAATCATTGATATACCTTTTGATGTATCTGACCTCCCTTATGAAGAAAATATCTGAGTCTCCCTTGTTATGTTCCATCTATTATGACTAATTTCTGCTGTTTGAGTTCAGCATCCACACTGCTTATTCAAAAGCTTTGGTGTTTTGGCAGCAAAGTCTGAACTATCTCTGCAAGTTCAAATCTTGGCCACTGCCCCACCAGCCTAAACTATATGGGATTCTGTGCAATGTTAATTTTCAATAGGAACAAGACTGCAAAAGGACTCAGTTTTCCTTCCCCTCACAGCTTTCTGGAGGGTCTGATAACCACTTCTCAAATTTCAGGCTTTAGTTTAAACTTACCTCCAGCTGCTGTTCTTGTGAAACAGTGCAAGTTAAGAGAATACTCTGAAATTTTATTTAAAACATAATCTTTCAATACTTGGGTGCTTGTACACACCATATCAATTTTTAATCATTCCGTTTTTTACAAATACTAATATTTCTAATCAGTTTATGGCTCCAGCTCATTGAAACCTTCTCTTCCTCTATTAAACATCTACTGATGTGACCACATATATTTACTCATTTTGTTAGAGATTATGATGTATGGAAGACAAAATCTCTTTTCAGTGTAAGAAATATATGAGGCAGTCAAAAGTCTTAACCCCCTCCTTATGTGCAGGGATTCTGAAGGGAGGAAAGTCTTATTTTGAGGGAACAATATACTCAGTGGTCAAGATTTGGCTTTATCTGCTTGCGTAGCTTCATTACAAAATCCAGGAAGTTCTATGCTTTCCATTTCAATGTCAATTTAAAAGGGTAATAAGAGTCTTTCATAAATACCACTTTTATTCCCATCAAATACAAATATTTTTGGAAAAAAAAATCCATGAAAATAAAGTTTCTACCACCGAAACATTTTTTAAATTAGAAATTTAAATTTCCTCCAATCAGATTTAACTTTAATAGTTATATTTGGATTGAGTACATGGTGGTAGAACTCTGCAGAGACAGCTACTGGTTCTGTACTCACTACTTGCTCTGATTTTCAGGGAGAATTTGATCCAAATCATTCAGGGGTGTATTGTTTTCTCTGCTGTGCTCAGTTCTGCAAGTACAGTTTCCCTCACTCCATTGACAACAATGAAGCATGTGAAAGGAAAGGCCTGTGGAGTAGAAAAGATTTCATTAATCATGAATCATTACATTTGTCAGTTGGCAAAGGGAGACTTCCTCATTTATCCCTTGAATGAAATTAGGTCTGGCCTAGCTGCAGTTAGAGATCCAAAATTACCTTGGCATCTCTCTGTTGCTGTTTATACGTGCACCATAAAATGGCAGATGGCATTTTATTAATAGCAGATGAGCTGAGCCTTTCAAGCTACCTTTTTTCCTGATATTTGGTTTCCTTGAATTTGAAATGACACCTACTACACGATTTTGTGGTGCTTCTGTATAATTTCCTTATTAAAAAAAATAAAAATAAATGCTTCATGTGGTTTTAACTGCACCTGCCATTCTCCTCCCACATCTGAGCTGGCTAATAAAAACCATAATAAAGATGAAGCTTGAAGAATTCATAGTTTTTACCTCCTGCATACTTTCTTTCTGTTCTGGAGGTAGCAGCAAACAGGAAGAAAATTACTTGATACACAAATTCCGATTTTTATTGTAGATCTAAGTTTAAACACTACCTTGGTCAAAGCATTGTAAAATATTACTGATGTTTCCAGGTTGTTCTCTTTGGAAAACCTGAATGGTAACCAAAATAAACACGTGGAGGGAATCTTATATTATTTGTGTTCTTTCTTTTTTTTTTTTTAATCTCTTTTGCTTAATATGCACACAGCAGACACTTCTAAAGGAACAGGCCATGCATACAAAAATACATACATTAGTTTTGAGTGACAACCACTTAGAATTTACTCACTGGAGGGACTACCACTAGTCATAAATAGTTACACCCACTAGATGAAGTCAAATCTGTCCCTGTGAATAGCCACATCAAATTCTGTACAAGACCAATTCCCCCTCCCACAAGCAGGTTATTGACACTAGAAGGTGTAGTGTCCTTTTTTCCCACAGCATATAGTTGGAATAATGTTAATTGAAAATCTTATTTTTCCCTAGGCCTGCTATGGATGTTCTCAATTCTACCCATATCTGGAAGTACTCTATATTGCATGACTGAGAAAACGATTTTGGGTTGATTTTTTTCAAATTTCCACTTTCATACTGCTTTGAAAAGTGAAGAGGAAGCTCTGCAAATATCTTTTTTCCCCCTTGCTATTCCTGTAGCAGCTGAGATAGAACTTGTCTGTTCCAGGACTCAAAAATCAGTAATTATCTCTCTTTGAGATAAAGTGTTCTGTGTTATCCGAAGTCCTGTAAAGAAAAAAATAATAAAAAAAGAAAGTCAATACTTACAAGAAGAAATTCTTGAAAAGGGGTAAACTTGAAAAGAAAAATAATGTCAGTATTTGGTTCAGCATATTAGACCATATTTAGTGGGTATTTATTAAGGCAGATGGAGTTCAGGGCAAAATACTTGTGAAAAACTATTGCATTTCTCTGAGTCAAAATTGACTGTGCAAAGTAACCAGCACACATTGGAAATGCTGCTTTCATAACTGGTAATATTTCCTGAAAATAGAAGACATTAAAAGTCAGTGGAGTCAAAGACCCCTAGGCCTTTATTGCACTGGAGGAGAGCAACCCAATTTTATTTATGATTAAATGGGGAAAAGACCTGAAACAGACATCACCTTTCAGAATGTTGCCTTGAGATTTGCTTAATAAAACTCTTTTCATTATCAGTACTGTTTTTCCCAGCTTTTTCTAGCACAGAAAGAGGCAGGCCAGCCACCTCTGACAAGTTTTGGATAATAAAATAATAACTAGTTAGGGTACTCTAAGATATTTTCTTGTGTAATGGAAATCTTACAAATGTAAAGGAATAGCTTGACTGTGCTGATCTTCCCTTCTAGTATTGTTGGATTAACCAATTTTATATCATTGTTTTTCTGTTTTTATTATCATCACCATCATCTCATTTTCCTCTTGTGGGTGCAATCTATTCCTATTAAGTGACCCGTTATTTTGAAATAATATTTTATTGTCTACACATGGCTTTCAGGCTGTCTGCCAAACCTACAAGGTACCATCCTATATCCTAAAGTGCTTTAAATCATTGATTTTTTGGGGGTCATTAACAAACTAATAAGCAGACTATTTAACATCGATGCTAAATGTGAATTGTCAATGACAGCAGCCAGTGGTATCCTGCTGACAAGTGATAATGTCATTTCAACGTGTCCTCAGAGCATGGTAATTACTGCTCTATTCATGAATGTATATGGCTTGATGTTTACCTGATTTGAATATGAAAGGCTTCCTGAAAACTTCATACTTGGTCTCTGCATGCTGAATGCACTGGATGAAACAGATTAGGCCTAACAATCTGCAGAAAACCATTAATTCAGATCCCTGAGCTGACCTGAGGCTGCCTATTGTGGTCTCCAGACAGCATCAGCATTGGTCTGCATTGTTAAAATGTTGCTCTGGATTCTGGGTCTCCAAGATGAAATTGATATTGAGGAGGAATGGCAAAAGAAATTAGGCAGTACATAGATTGCAAAGTGACCAATAACCCTTTATGTTATTTCCTTCACGCTCAGCAGAAATATGTCCCACATGACTGATGGTCAAAAATCTGTTGTTTTAAAAAGCAATTTCAAAATATGCACATGAAAGTCAGCATTTCTCACTTTGGTGCTAGATAAATACTAGTTCTGTACCAGTGTTGGCTCTATTGAAAGAGAAGAAAATATTACAAATGGTTTTTAAACAAGGACAGAAATAACAGAGCTGGCAAATCTGGCATTCAAATTTTAGCAGACAGGGGTTGGGAGGACTCTGAGGTCTTGGGATCTGAAGGAATGAAACATGGATGCAGTAGGATGGTAAGATTTTACTTTTTTATCATTCTTGATTTATTTTTGCACCATTCTGGAGTTCTAGAATTTCTTGTAGCCTCTCCATGGCAGCTGTTAGAAATGCTTCAAGCTGTACAAATGCAACTTTTACTATCTAGGCTCGATTTCTGATGAAGAGACAATAAAAACATTTCATCCAAAGTATATGTGACTGATGTTAAGATAAACTCCCAAAATACTCAAAGCTTTTCCAATGTTGAAATAATCAGAACTTTCCTAAGCAAACAAGGAAACAGCAGAAACTAAATCAATTACAGTCCGTATCCTATTTTTGCCTCACCAGGAAAAAAAATAAAGGCCTGAGGAAGCAGATTAAAATCTAGTAAACATCAATTTGTTTTTTAATTGCATTCAGAAAGGATGCCTTAGAAACAGATCTAATTTACTTCCTTGGAAAGCTGTTCTCAAACCTCATTACCTAGTGCTTATATACCTTCTTTTAATTTCTGTTTTGAATATACTCATGACATGCTTTGTTCTTGTGTTGGCTTTGTCCTTTTACACCCCGGCTTTATTATACTCCTTACTCTGCTCTTATTATATGTAGAGAAAGAAGTCCCATTCCCTGTCAGCTTTTCACAGAGCTGGACAAACCAGCTCATTTCACCTCTTCACATAAAAATCAGCACAGCCTTTCCCTGCAGCTTCTGCCCTCCCTGTGCATGGCTGGCTGTGATTTATCTCTCACTGGGCCCTAGGATTGCTTTCAATTCCTCCTCAGACATGTCACGCTCCTGGTTCATAATGCCATGTGATTGAGGAGCATGCACAGCCTTGTCTTCATTGTTTTGTGCTGATGGCCAAATTTGTTGGTCCCCAAAGGCACAGCCCTTCACTTTGTTTTATGCAGTCTCTTTTATTCTCTTCCTTAAGACCATGCAGTGCTTCCTGCAGGCCCCTGGTAGATAGCATTTCCAAATGTGGAGATGCTTGGTTAACATGTAATTAATGATCCCAGCAAAATTTGTCCCCAGATTGCTCCATGAGGAGCTGCAGCACTCAGCTCCCTCCAGTCAGTAGCTCTTCCCTTTAACGTTATGGGGGGCACAATCCTCCTCTTGTTCTCTTAAATTCCAGCCTAGGCAGTGACTTTGATGTGCCAATAAGTCAAGATGCTTTGCTAAATCCCAATAGAGGATCCCTTTGTTCTCTGTTCCTTCTAGGAAACCAGGTATGCTATGAAAGAAAATATACAAGGTCAGTTAGGATCAAACTCTTTCTTTTAAATTTGGCTGTCCTCTACCCTTCCTCCTTTAGGGCCTGAGCCAGAGTTTTATGTGTTATTAAAACTTCAGTCATCAAAGCATTTCCTTTCCAAAGTTACTGCATTTGCAGATTTCTAATTGCAGGCAACTCCATGCATTGTAATAGATTACTTAAACATCCTTGCTACTGTACATACAACTTCACGTGCAGCTTGTTCCAATCTTCTAGACTGGATATTTTCCAGTCCCTCTGGCTCACATCAAGCAATGCTGCTACCAGTTTGTGTCTCTCTCTCCTCTTGATATTCTACTTTATGCAGTCTGGCACTGATGCTGGCTCTTCTTGCTTCGTTGTTACATGTCTTGATGTCCAAGGCAGCTTTGTCTGTCTGTGAAACTCTTTTCCTCCATTTTGTGTAAGGTCTCAGTTTGCTCCCAGTTTTCTTCTTGAGATTTGGAATCCTGCCCATCTTTCCTCAGTCCTTACTCACTTTACAAATTCTTCACAATTGTAGCATCTTTCCCTAAAAAGAACCAAATCCTCCTGGAGATTCATGTACCTTGACTACTCCAGCCTGGATTCAGCTGAATTCAGAGCTTGGTTAATTTTTAGTCTTCTCATTTCAGGACCAGACCAAAAAAGCCTAATCTGATCACTTTTCTATTTAGGATGAACTAATTTGCGAGAGCTCGATTCAGGGTTATTCTATAAACCCTTAGAGGAAGTGCTCAGCTACTTATCAAGACAAGATGTCATTTCTTCACACTTCTTTCTGGCAGAATATTTCCCATCTGAGCTCTGCTTTTGTGAGCATGCATCTGGGGGAGCTGAAAATTTCCTTTTGTGAGGCAGATCCTGGTGCTGTTCCTCTCTGCTACAGCCTGTCCATATCCAAACCTGGCTTTGGCACAATTTGTTCCAGGTCTACCAAAATGACAGCACCATTATCAAATCTCAATCTAAATAGATTATTTTATTCATTTTATTACAAATGAATAAACTTGTAGGAAACTCAAGCTTAAACAAGAATGAGCTTTAAATTTTTTTAATTATTTTTTCTGGACTTCATTTTAACTTTTATAATTCTATTTTACATAACTTTGTTTTTCAGCAGTGTTCTGAATTGCAGGTGATATTTGTCTCTTCTAGATCACTGCATCATTTTCAGGAAAAAAATTGTTTTGATTTGCTTTTTATTTTTTCTGTTTTTAATTCCATACAATATCTGTTGTTGCCAAAACAAGCTATTGTGAAAACAGGAGTTACAATTTCTTTCTCTACCCCTCTCTTCCTTTCTTCCTTCAGCCCTCAAGTCTGGACTCTGAGGAAAGAAAATGCTTCTTTGTACTCTGTTTTTAGGTGGATGTGTAGCCCATTATAATCTGATCCTGTATGATCAGCCCATCTTCTAAGAGACTCTGTTTATTCCAGATGTCAGCTCATATTTTGTCCTGGCTCTTAACTTAAGTTTCTGTCATTCTTCCTGTTATAACAAGCCCAATCACATATTTAAATACCAAATCTGCTGAGAGGAACATTTCCTGCAGTGGGATGTGCTGGCACACTCCAGTTATTTAAACAGAACTATAAAGGCCTCTTTCCTCTCAAAAATTGTTTAGTGGATCCAAATAATTAGGGACTGATCTATTTTTTAAATAAAGTGATGGAGAAAGGAGCACTGAAAAAGCCTGTAGCTTAAGGAGTGATTTCCATAGGAAAGAGAGGGGAGAAAAGGAAGCAATGGACAAAAAAAAAAAGATTAAGAATTTGAAGAATAGTGCACCAAAATTTGTTCATGAGCAATTTTTTAAACAGTGAGAAATGCCTGGATTCCAGGTGTCATTATTACTGGCCCATTTTCCAGATACTACTCTTAAGAGTTAGAGCTTACTTTTGGGGGCAGGAGAGAAAAAAAACCCCACCTCCTAAGGTTCTATCTGGCAAATAGCTTTATAATCCTGTTCCTGGTGAAACACAGATGGCCTTTCAGCAGCAATCCAGATGCTCCTGCAGGAAGCTCAGGCTCTCTGTGGAGCCATTTGGAGGGTATCTGTGGGTGCTGCTGCCTTGGAACAATGCAGCATTTCTTCTCTGAGAGATGAGCTGAAAAAAAGCAAGACTCCATTCCTGTATGGATGGGGAATTAACTTCTGACATGGGAAATAAATTCTGTTCACACCTGGAGGGGTGGTTGGGTCTGCCTATGCAAGAGCAGCATGATGCACGTGGATTTTGGGATATAACCCTTGGTGTAGCAGGCACTCAGCAGCCAAAATAATGCATTCAAATGTGGATTTTAGCCTGGTGTTGTATCAGTTTGCACAGAATATGGAGCAGAATGCTGCACAAAAGGCATCAGTTTATGCTAAATATAATAAGTTACAGCCTATTGGAGAAAGCAGGGCTTAAATTTACAACATGGATAGCTAAAGGCATCACTTGGAAAACATATGTAGGAAATGTGCTCATTTTGCCCTGGATGTTCACATACAGAAGGGAGTAAAAGAGCAAAGTAGACAGATAATAGAATTCAGGATCATTGCTTCAATGAGACTACTAATAAGCATGAAATTGAACATCTGCTTAAGTGCATGTCTGGGTTATAGCATAAAGATAACTCTCATAATTGTACCCTGATATTTCCATAGCAGAGATTGGAGTGGATGATAACCAGCATAATGCAAATATAAATGTTATGCTCTGGAAGAAGCTGTACAATATTTTACCTGTGATTGATAGGAATGGGGAAAAAAATCAAGGGTCCTGTAGTTTACTTTTTTTGAAGAAAATCCTTTGAATATATTAAATATTTGGTGGAAATGCTATTGTGAGCTGAACACTAAACATTATGTCAAAAAATATTTTCTAGTTCCATAGTGACTTTTGGTGGTGGTTGGTCTCTATATTTTTTTTCCATGAAAGAAATCTTATGCTGACAGTTTAGTGTCCATGTGTAGAAAATGTCTTCTACAACAAAAGAAATAATAATAATGATAACAGAACCAAATATTTTACAATGATTATTGGTTTTGCAATCATAAATTAAATAAACTTCCCTAGGAAATCTTTCAGATGAGACAAGATGTCAGGTAAGCTTCTGTTGGTCAGATGGGAAAGACCTGAACTGAAAATCAAAATGTTCTGGCACAGAGTTTGTGCATGGGAAAATGAAATGTCAGTGATGTAAAGCAACTCTGTAGGTAGATTTAAATCTTTTTTTGCCTCACTATGCTGCATTTATATTAATCTATAGAGATTTTGATGCTTTGTAATTTGAATTTCAGGTCCTGAGCTTTCCATAAATGAAGTATTCCTTACCTATTTGGAACAACTTTGCTTGAAATTCCTTAGGCCTGGTGACTACACCGAGTAGATAATGCAAGATTGGGTCTTTTATTTGTTTTCTCCCAGTAGAATGCTGCTAAAAAGGGCTGTGTCTGTGTGAGACCTCATTGTCATTCTGCCATGTATGGCTTTGGGGCAGCTGCTCTATTATAAGCTCACATAGTTATGAGTGAGAGACTGCAAATTTATTCTTCTAAGGAAGATGCATTGTTTCTGACAGATACAATTAATAACTCTGGCTTTTGAGATGGGATTTTTTCTCTGTCTGGTATGGGGTTGTTTGTTTGTGGTTTTTTTGTTTTAATTGAAAGGTTGGTTAAGGTCTATGAAAATATTGTGTATTTTTATAGCAGTATATGTGAGTTTTATCATGCAGTAGCCCTCAAACTTCTCAGAATGCTATGGATAAATGTAGGAATGACACTTTAGTAAGAGAGTTTCTCTTAGTTAAAATAATCCAAATTAATAAAAATTAGTGATCTGGCATTTGTCTTAACAATACACTATCTTCAATAAACTTTTCTCCTCTAATTTTTATTTTTTGATAAAATTATTCTAATATAGTATTTTATGGCAAGGTCATCACTGGACACAATCAAAAGGAAAAGCTATAATGTATAAATTAACCTGCTCTGCTTGGGAAAGCAATGTCTGCTAAATAACTATCCACAGGACCCAAAAGAAGGGAGTATGTCATTCACTAAATGCAGACAGAATCTTCATTTGCACAGAAAAAGAACAAAAGCTCTGTTTACCACAGGTCTTGGCTATTAGTACATTGAAATGAATATTCAAAGTGCTTCCAGGTAGAAAAATATTGTAAAAATCACACGCTTGTATTTTAAGGAAAAATTGCTTTGAAGACTGAGTTGCCTCATTTTTTGAGAGAAATAAACTCAAGAACTACAGGCTTAGGATCACCTGAGCTGAGTTTATTGTAGTGTGGAAATAAACGGTTTTATGTTTTAATGAAGTTGTCATCAGATTAATTTCTTTGGCTCTTCTCTGGGTATTCCTGACCTTCACCCAAAACCCAATTGCTTCTTTATCTCCTCGTGGTGGGACTACCCTCAGGGCATGGAACAAAATGTGGGAAATTGTATCCGGAGAGCCTCTTTTCATGGTGACCATCCTCTGTAAACTCAGCCTCTGATTTTATGACAGCAGTTAAAGGAGCACCCCAGATGCTCTCTGACCCTCTTAGGTGGCTTATGGGGTTTTAATAGGACAGCTGAGAATTAACTCCCCAGTAATCATCACAGGGACATTATGGAGTCAGAATCATGCAGGATTAGACCTTAGGTCACCTCACTATTGGTAATATTTTCCCTTAAGTGTCAGAGAAGTGATGGGAGTAACACTTGGGCATGCTTCAGAGAGAGGCTGCAGCTGTTCTCAGAAAGCTCTTTGTCATCACTGTAATCACCTCCAAAAGCTGAATGTTACCCCAAGCTGAACCCAGTTCTTCCCAGGACTGTGATTTATTTGAGTTTTATCTAGGTTAGGTCTAATAATTAGCTATTTGTGGTGTGTTGGCCCTGCCTGGGCACCAAGTACCCACCAAAGCTGCGCTGCCACTTCCCTCAGATGGACAGGGGGAGAAAACATCACAAAAAGGCTTGTGGATCACGTATAAGGACCATGAGAGATCAATCACCAGCTGCCATCATGGGAAAAACAGCCTTGATTTGGGGAAATGAGTTAATTTTTTACCAATCAAAGCAGAGTAAGGTAATGAAAAACAAAATCCTTTAAACATCTTCACTCCTTCCTCCTTGATTGGCTGAGGAGTGAGAAATTCCATGAAGAAATCTTGATCTTCAATGTGTTTACCAAATTTGTCTTTGTAGCTTAATAAATAGAAGAATATTCAAGCTGACTGAAATGCTGCTCCCTGATGCAGCTGAGCAGGTTTGCTTGATCTCTGCTTCTGTCCTGAGGTTACTGAGATTAGCAGTGTTTAGCAGAGATGTATGTTACAAATTTATCTCACTACTGTGACAACAGATTTTGGTGTGGCTTTACAAAGCCAATTAAAGGATTCACAAGTCCTTTTTGCATTAAAACTTAGATTTGCCTTGGCTTTCAGCTAGAAAAGAAGAAGCAAACCATGAGGTTTTCCCCCATAGCTACTTCTAGATTAGACAGCCATGTAATTCAGTCTGTGTGGTCTGCCTTGGACTGCTCAAATCTCCTAAAAGTTCCTAAAAGCAGCAGCTTTTCAAGGGAGATGTCTCAAATCCATACCAGCTCTGTGGTCTGAAAACTTCCTTGCATTGCTGGAGAGGGAAAGGGAGAAGGGGATGAAGGAACAACTCCAGGGCCATTCTGACCCTTAAGTAAAGCTCTGACTCTGCAGCCTGTCCTCCTCTAGGGATTTGTGTCGTGGGAAATAAGTATCTCCAAAATATCTATATTTGCAAAGAACTCATGATTTTATTTGCAATAAATTGCATTTCTCCTCCTTATTCCTTCCCTCCCCATTCAGAGTATGAGCTGAAGTAAGGTTTATGTTTAAAATAAATAATACAGTTGGGACTACAGACAGTGTCCTGACACTGCTCAGGTAAATCTGGGTGGTCTGGGGATGGACTGAGGACTTTCTGACATTATTTCAAATATGCAAGAAGGAGAATTCACAATCAGAAAGGCCCTGCTTCCATTTTTGCCCTTTGGAAATG
This sequence comes from Euphonia xanthogaster, assembly GCA_034509185.1. NCBI lineage: Eukaryota > Metazoa > Chordata > Aves > Passeriformes > Fringillidae > Euphonia > Euphonia xanthogaster. The sequence continues at coordinate 2,404,121 of JAYDZK010000001.1, forward strand.
GTCATCGATCTCATGATGGCCTAAAAGGCACTGAAATTATTCTATTGAGCAAAAATTCTCTTCAAATGCAGCCTAACTCACGTTTTCTCCAGTGTCTGGAATTGGGAATAGCATAGACAAAGCATGGCTAACCTTGACTACATTTGGGCAAAGTGAGTTTTTATCTTTCACTTTTATCCGCCTTCAACAATGTCACAACATATGTAGAGATTGATACACTTTCAAAAAATACATTGAGTTTCTAAAGACTTTTAAAATCTTCTTTATCCACTCTATTATATCGCCATTATCCCCACCTTATTGTTTTTTCCCAGCTAAATTTCTGCATGTCTTCTAAGGAAGAGTGCTTATTTAAATTCCGAGGGAAAATCTGCAATCTTGTGCTCATGGATGTGTGGAAAGCATACATTTATCACAATCAAAGGAGAGAGGGGAGGAAGGGAGGATATTGTCACTTTATTTTTTCTTCACCATTAACCTCTTAAGTCTTTAGTAAATTGGCTGTCCTTTAATCATGTCCTTAACAACCCCTGATGAGCTACTAATTGTATGTGCACTTGATCACTTGCAAAATCCCCCTGTACTCTTTTTAGCTTCCTTTTTCTCAGATTAAGCAGCAAGAATTTATCTGGAAATACTTCATTATTTCACTAGCTCTCATTAGGAGTCCAAAGGTCATATCCCTAGACCGATATGAAGTTGATTTTCCATTTAGTCAAGGTAACATCACTTAATTTAGCACATGGGCTCCCAAAGATGACATTTTGTTCCATTTCCTATCTATTATTTTGTTCCCCAGAAGTTTTTATTTTTCTTCTGAAAACAGAAATAAATTAAGATAACAGCTGGCAAAAATTCATGTTTTTGTTCTTCTTCTTTGGATCTTCATATTCTAATTATGAAAATTTTATTTTATATATTTTTTTACTAAGAAAGAATAACACCTTATTACTCGTCTCTGGTTTATCTACCTTATGGAGATGATGGTAACTCCTCAAAGTTCATGTCAATAGAAACCACTGCTTAAAACTGCAGCTTTCTGCCTGCTCAGCTTTATTCCAATTTTTCTTTGTTCCAATTCTTCTTTGTTCCATTTTTTTTTTAATTGCCAATTTAATAATACCCAGAGAAAAATTTCTATCAATTTGCATGGCCAACAGTTCCTCCATATTTAATTGCTATCTAATACTTAATCAATTTCTGGTTTTCCCCTTTTACTTCCTCAGGACTACAGTGGAACAAATCCAGTTTATTCCCTCTTTGAGCAGCTCCTGTACTGCATCTTTAGTGCTCTAGAAAACAATGTTTTTTCATTATTGTTTTTTTAATCTTCTTCTTTGCTAAATACGTTATTTGACTTTCATCTGCAATGAATTTATCAAGAGCTTTTTCAATACAGAAATTTGTAGTATGTGTAAAAAGAGGCCTGCCTGTGGTGCTGGTAGTTTGTGTTGTTCTATTTTCTAGATTCTCCTGAAAAAAAACTACAAAAGAAGCAAAAGGAAAACCATGCTGATTTAGTGAGAGACAGCCAGAAATGGTTTGATATTAAAATTCATTTGATCTGCATCAAAACCCTGTCTGGATGAAAAGGATGTACTTTGTACACCGTTGAAAGTATGTTCCTTGTAGGATGTATTATTGCCTGCTGTGCCCATCAAATTGAATTAACACTCAGTGATCTGGTGAAAAATGGAGCCAGGATCAATTGTTTTGGGGATGGCTGAAGGAAAAGTGATGTGCATTCCACCCACCTCCCCCAAAATCAATGAGACGTAGCTGACTGTGCATGTGTGTTGTCATGAAAGCAGCTCCAATTCAGATTTGTCTTTTGTGTGCACAGAGGAGTCAGCACCTACAGGACAGTAACAGCTATTTTTAGCCAAGATTAGCTGCTTCCATACCTGCTTCAGCCATGCAAACAGATCACCTGCTGCACTGTGTCCTCCAAAAAAATAAATTGATAAATACTCTTTAAAGTTTTAGTAATTAGGAGTTTGTGTGAGTGATGTTCCATGAGTTTTAGCAGGAAGCTCATTCTCACAAGTACCATTTGTCATACCCCAAGCTCTAAAACAATCTTGAAACCTCTCAAAAAATGAGCAAGGGGGAAATGAAGCAACAACACGAGACACAATTTGCAAAGAAATAGCAAATGCTTAAAAATTGAGTCAGATCTATCCATAACCTCAATGAAACTCTCTATGACAACATTGTTTAACATTTCAGCCTCAAAAAATAAATAATTGTTTACAAAACCTGCTGAAAAAAACCCAAACAAACCATCCCATCATCCTATATATGAGAAATGCTTTCTTCAAAATCTCTGCATAAACAAGATATTTGCCATAATTTAGAGAGACAGAAAAAAAGTATACCAGAAAAATAATTGATTCCTATTAAATTAGGCTGGGGATTTCCTAATTTTTTAATCTTCCTTTTAGCTACAGAAATGAATATTCTCTACCTGCATCAGGAAAGTTTTCTTGTGTGCTCTTTCTTCTGTTTTCTCAGCAAGGTCTTGTACAAAGGCATCATTTTGATATAGAGTTGTATAATTAAATTTAAGGAGTAAGCATTCAGAAATTTTATACTATAGAAATAAATATATAAGAATATAATATATAATAATATATAATATGTAATGGTCTGGAGCAGACCTGCCATGTTTTTTAAAGGTGAAGGAGTTTTACTGCAGATTGGTTTTGTAGGAGGAATAATCTCTTATTAGCCAATTAAACAAATGACTGATATTGAGTACACAAGGTACAAGCTCTCCTTTTTCACTGATGAGGGAAATACTTTATCACCCAATTGATTGTGACTGAATGGATGAGGTTGTGCATTGAGCAACTGCAAAAAGGAGGAAAGATGATTACACCACTTGAACCAAGCTCCATTTGCAAAAATCAATTCTACCATGAGAAAAAAAATATTTGTTGCTTTTTATCCTGGTGAAGGATGGATACTTAATATTGCAGAAAGCACCCAGCCCCTGGCTGGCACTCAGAAAATATGTTACATTTGCTTCAGCTGTTGTGCCATTCCAATATTGCATGTAAACAGAAAGAAATTATGCACATTAATTTCTTAGAGGTGAGAAATTATAACACAGGGTGAAGATTACTCTACTAATGTGTATTTATTTATTAGACAGGTCAGAACGTGCTTATAAGTGATATCAGCAGGTAAAAATATTTTGTGTACCTCAAATCCAAGGCTGCTAAACCAGGCAGTGAATCTCCCTGTTTAAGCTGGTTTTGGAGTCTACTATAAGAAAATTTTCCTCATTTATACAACCTGTGGACATGAATTGTGGCCTTGGTAAAATTTCAGTGATTTCTCTACTCTAGCAGAGAAGAGAAGCACTCTACATTGTTACACTCAACATTCAGTATTTTATCCTGCAGTAAATGCAAAGTATCTTAAAAATATTTTTGTTATAGTTAAGGGGTAGGGTGTTAAAATATACTTCTAGCATGATGATTGAAAAATCAGTTAATTAGGGGAGTCTGAACTCCTGTGCTTTAAAACCACTTGTTACTGACCAAAGTATAATCAAATCAAAATTTTCAAGCCCCTCTATGCTATTAAGTGACCAAACACTGCAGAGAATGCAGGACCCCTCCCTGTGCTTTTGCTCATTCACCTCTCAGATTACCAGAACACTCATCACACCTTTCCAGTCTCTTCAAAACAAGCAAACAAAACCCTCTCAGGCAGCAAACAACACAGAGCATTTCCCCTTTCTGGCTGAGCACTGAGCAGAATCTTCTTCACAGACACCTTGAAACAGAAAGGGAGTTTCTGGTGTGTGAAAAGGCAGCAAAAGAGGCAGACCCAGCTTAGGGCTGGCTCACCTTTTTCCCTTCCAAATGGTTTTGATGCACCTCTAACCTCACCCCTGCACACAGCAGTGTGGATATCTCTGAACTCTCCTCCTCCAGATGTAACAGCCAGCCTGGGTTTTCCTTCCCTGCTTCCCCAAAACTAAAACTCATCCTGGTTTCCTAAAAGCCAGCAGGAATAACTCTCCCTTCTTCCACCTCTGGAGCTTAGGAGAACAAATAGGAGAGACAGAAAACCAAGTGGGAGGAAAAGAAAGGCCAGGAATACCTGAGGTGAGAAGATTATTTTTTTTTTTATTTCTTCCAGGGGAAAACAGTGGTTTTCTACTGTTGGCAAGTTAAATATATTTAATTGTGGAGCACTTTAATAGTTATGTGTGTTTAGTGTATTTGAACTGGAAAGTGCTATTAGGCTTGGCCATAATATAAAAGTAAATTCTAACTTTTTTAAATCCAGTAAAACAGCTTGAGCTATTAATATTGGTCTTTATGGACCCCAGCAGAGGTGTGGAAATCTCATTAGGAATGTAAATGTCAGGTAGGACACTTAAAAACCTCATTATGGAAAAGAACCCAAGTACCAAAAGTGACATAAATTACTGCCCAACCTGAATATTGCAGAAGAGCAATCCTGCAGAGCTCTGTTATGTGGTTTGATTGGAAGAACAATTACTCCCAGCTTTATCTTGATGTAATGTACATTTAACTAGATTTGTGCTTAAACTGACTGACTAAAAAGAAAGTAAGGTAGAGAAAGGTAACAAGTCTCTTTAAATATTGAATAAATCTCTTAGGGCAATAAAATACTTTTGTAGGACTTTTGTGTACTTTAATAGTTTATCTGTTCATACTAATGCTTCAGATGGACTTGTGGTAGAAAATGACATAGATATGTCTATTTCAAATCTGAAATTTAGCATTACTCAGCAATAGCTCCTTTCCTAATATAAAGTTAGCTATTAATTCTGTTGGTCTCCATATTTTTGGGTTGTCCAACACTTCCCTTGACTTTGGGATGGAGAAAATGGGCTCTGCCTGGCAAGAGCACGAGCCAATACCAGGTGAGAGTCACAAAGTCCTGTCCCTGTGCAAAGGGTTGGGCTGGGACCATCACATATCTTTAAGTGATTTCAAAGCCAAATGGGAAGAAATTAAACGTTGGTGTTGGAAGATGAACACTCATGACCTGCTGCTGCAGTGATGAAGCTTGGATGGTTTGGCAAAAGGAAAGATAAATGAGGAATCCACAGGGGGTGTGAGTTCCACAAAGCTGCTTTTGGCTGCACTGTACCTTCAGCTGTGTCCTGGCTCCCTCCTTCTCTCTTTTCACGCCTTTCCCCATTACCAAGGAATCTCTGGAGTACAGAAGGATTGGCTCTTTGCCTTGAGGTAAACAAAATTAAACAGGACTGTTTGCAGGTGATCAGTTTTGATTATTTTGATTTCTCTTTATTTAAAACACCCCCAAAAATCTGATCATGTCAGAGGCTAATCAGAACACAGGGATTTATTTTGTCTACCAGATCAAGATTAGCCACAAAGTGATAAGGCAGAACCTGCCCAGGTTCAAGATTTCTGCCTAACAGAGGCATAAATATCCAGGCAGCATCCTTGCACCTTCAGCAGCTGAGCTGCTCTATACAATCAATGGCATATGTTTATTTTCTTTTTTTTAACTCAGTGACAGAAAATCTGCCCAAACAAGGCATAGTAAGTATGTTTGGTGGGGGAGTTTGTGGGGGTTTTTTGAGTTTGTTTCTTTCAGTGTGTTTGTGTTGTTGGTTTTGTGGGGTATTTTTAGGAAAGAGAGCAGAACCAACAGGAGATGTAAGTAATGAAGGTACTGGGCTGAGTTTGTTATACCCATAAAGCATAAATTACTCTGGATTTAGCTTTAAATATTCATTGGATTTGCTCATTCACTGCTGTCCATAAAAACCCATCACATTGTTTAGCACAATTAGGCTTGATTGTTTAAAGAGTCTGGACTGAAATAGCATTAATTAGCCATGTCATGCTATTATTCACTGTCCATAAACTTGCTGTTACCATTCAGATCATGCTTGGATTTACTGGCAGAGCAGAACCTGGAAAAACATAGTAGACAGTAGACTTTATAAAGCTGTTTTGTTTTTTGCTGATTCAGTTTTCTGAGGGAGGACATATTGCAATATTAGGAAAAGATCGTTAAACCTGAAATGGAGAGAGATGGAGATGGGACCTAGTTTTATATCTTTTTGTTAACATGTAGCTTCATAATCAGGAAGCCTTTCTATTTTTCCTTTTTCAGTAGTCCATATTAAAATTTCAAGCTTCACTTTCTGGGCACACAGAGTTGGTCTTTGCCTTTTCCAAAGATCCCATAACAGCACTTTACAGGGCACAAGATTTACCTTCTCACAGATGTTTTCCTTTGCCTTGCTTTTGCTTTCACTTTTCCTTTTTAGCCCTTAAAATGAGCACATATACTAAGCAACACAAAATATCTTAAATAAAGATTTTACCAGTTCATTTAGAGCAACACAGATTCCAACACAGAGGAACAAGAGTGCCATGCTGTGATTCAAGTCACTTTAGAAAAACCAAAGCTGAACAAAAAAGAAAATATTTATGTTTATTTACACGAACAAATGCCTGCTTGTGTACAGTATGCTGGGGATTTTTAAAAATTTAAATAAGAGGTAATTTTCTAGTTGTAAACCCCAGGCATTATCAGATCCCTGCCCTCGTCTAATGGCAATATCTCTTTGTGCTTGGATGGAGCACCAGCTCGCTCCTTTGGTGTGAGCAATTACTGTCATAAGCCATAAATCTGCCTCAAGACGTGACAGTTTAAGCTCAGGATGCTTAATGCTGGCTCTCTTAGAATAATGGTTGCTTAACATAACACTTGGAGCATTACCCATGTGGATCAAAAAGAGGGTTTTGAGTGAAAAAAATTGTTCTGTCTTCCAGATGAGCCTTTGGCATTATGCTGCATATAAACTGCAGTTATTTCATTCAATTCTGAAACTTCTGCTGAGCTCATGTCAGGACTTCATTTAAAGACACCAAGAAGACAAGAAAGAAAGTATGTTTGTAGTGTAAGGCAATCTTCTTCTCTCTCAAAATGTTTTTAATATATAGAAAACCAAACAACAATGGAGTGGCATAATGGTAAACAGTAAATTTCTCCTTTAAGAAATGAGCCTTTTGCATTTGCTGGGAAAGCTTTCTTGTGTTGATACATTTAAAGGATACATTAGTTTCTGCTGGATTTCTCTAGTATTTCAATGTGGGGGGAAAACATTCAGAGGAGCCTAGTTAAAAAGCAGGCATCATTGAGAAATTTCATCAGTCCTTATGTAGATGATACAATGGGGGCAGATGGAGTAACTACTCTGCTTTTTTTTTGTCAGGACTCTGGGACATGGAGATTTTTATATAACTGTCATTATTGAATCTTGTAGAAATTTCCAGCTGACATAGTCCTCAAATTCTAGCCCCAGTTTGTTTTTTGACTTTCTGATAAGCCTGGCAACCTTGACTGTCCTTCCCTAATCACAAAGGAGAAATATTGGCCTCTTGAGCAGCTGATGGAATTAATGCCTGATGATTTCACGATTAATGTAATCTTTATGCAGCAATTTCCACTGTTGTCCAATATCCACGATGAATCTCTTCACAGCAGCCATGAAATATGTTAGAGAAATTGTAACTTAGTGGAGAACACGAGATACACATCTCATCAGAACTTTCTGAATGTAAATCATATTCATGCAAGGCAGGCAGATTTTATTGGTAGGAGAAGTCAATAACACTAACGAGGAAAAATTCATTCTGTCGAACTTGTAGTACTTTTAATGTGCCCAATTTTTTCTGGGTGCTCTTAGGCTGCCTTTTTAATTTAGATTTCCAGACACTTCTAAACCACATCCTGGATGCAAACCCTACCACAGCCATATGTAATTTTAAATCAGAAAAATCCCTCACAACCATAAAGGGCTACAAGGAGATCCTTCTTTCATTTCCTCTCAATACTATTGACATCCAAGTAAGTCTCAGCAAATGTGGTTTAGCCAATAATTCCTACTGGCATTACTGGTATGATTTAGAAGGTAGAGTGAGTCACCTACCCAACATAATAACTGTGTTAGGAAGGATGCTATTTGTTACAATGGGCTTTGCCTGCCTGCACAGCAGAAGATGAGAAGGCAGCTTGCCTGATCTTGGGATTTTTTCCCTTCCTTTCTCTGATTTCTCTAAATCTAGTTCTACTGAAGGCAGTGGAAACACTCTACTCTTCACACAGTCTTCACCTTTTACAATTTTCTATTTTATTTCTGTATCGAAGACTTCTCTTCATTCAGGAACCTCAGAAAATATTATAAAATCCCTAGAATTTGAACTGATTTTTAAAGGAAGCCCCCCAACATCTCAAAAGCCTTCAAAGCCTGTAATTAGTATCTGAATAACATGAAGCAGACATCTCAGAAGGAGATTTTTGAAAACCTGGATCAGGACAAGGCTCAAATATTGTAAGCTTTTGTTAAGGCTGATAGGAAGAATGTGTTATTTTCTCCTCTCCACAGTTGTCCCTGCTAGTTTGGTGTGGATTAGTTTCTGCAGCCCGCCACATAAACCCACAGCTTCACCTCATTGGGAGTTAATTTTTTTCAATATCTCTAGGATAATTTTAAATTAGAATTCTGAACACTGTGCTCAAAGTCTTTCCCCCTATTTGTGCTTTAATATTCCAAATCAACCACAAAGTATTGCTTTGGTGAATTATCCTTTATCACCTTGGTGCTGGAATATAGGATGGGGTGAGATAAGCAATGGATGAGCTGCCACATTTCCACAGCTGAACATCAGTAAGATGGAGGATTTCCTGCCTCAAGGTCTCAGCATTAGCTAAAAAAGAAATTTCCTTTAAAGTCACAGAGGAGTTAGAGCAGTATAAACAGTGAGGCTGCCAATTCATTGCTCTAGACTTCTGTCAGGAATCTGAGTGAGCTTGGTACTTGATTTTGACATGCATGTTTATTTTACACCACAAGGTTTGCTTTTTCCAATCATACTTCTCCTCAGGGTTTATTTAGTTTTGCCAATACTAACAAAACTATTTGTGTGGTACCTGCTGAAATATTGTTGAAGACATCTAGCAAGTCATTCTACACCCTCTTCTTAACATATTTTTAACTCTACTGCATAAACAGTTAACTTATTCCTGAAAGAACTGCCTTCCAAATCCCAAGCCACTTAAGCATTCTCTGATTATGTATTTGCTGGATGTCACTTGCTAAATTCTGTTTTCTCAACATTATTTGAGCAAAATGCTCTGGCTATCAGAACATAATAGGGGTGTTTCGTGTACTGCAGTCATCCTACACTTGTCTGGGCCTTTCATCCTTCTGGCACTGCTTTTCCTTGTCAAAATGTTGGTTGAAGGCAGTCATTTGCTAAACATTTCATTTGGTAATTGCTTTTTTGGGGTGGCTGTTTGAGGGGATTGGTAATTGGCCACTAACTTTAAAACTGAGGACTCGAGATGGACAAGCAGGATGTTGTTTCTGTTGGATAAAGCAGAAATGTCAGTTCAGTGCAGAGTGTCTCTATGTGCTCTTTCTGCTTTAGGGTACTCTAGATTTACCAGATTTGCAAGTTAATCTTATTTTGAGCTTAATATTCTTAACAGTTTCTACTCCCTCTTCTTTATTTTCTTGTGGCTATTATTGATCAGTGCTGAAAATTCCTGTAGACCCTTGTGTACTTCTTAATTTTTCTGCCACAACTGTTATTATGCATTGTGTTTTCCAGGGACAGATTTCACATGGGATTGGTGAATCAATGCCTTTCTGCCAAATTTCATGAGTGTTTGGCAAAGTGACAATATTAATTGAAAAAACCTGCTGGTAGTTCAAGCCTGTTTATGTAAACAGGAGCACTTTTTCTTTCCAGCCATGTATCCCAGTCATTTTGTGGTGGGATTTTAGTTCTTGGCCACTTGAAAGCTCTCATTCTGATTGCCAGGTAAGTCTTTTTCCAGGAAGAATATTAGCTCCATCCCACATCCCAGGTGAGAACATTAATCTGAAAGAGGCCAGCAGAAGTTATCACCCTTCTCAAAAAGACTACTTTTGATTTTTTTTTTTTTTTTTTTTTTTTAATTTGGGAGGAATCTTAGAGAAAGTTTTCCCTTGAGGTGAAGTATTCCCAGGAAAAGGAAATAGGTGAGGAGATAGATAATTTTTCATCACCAGTCTTATAGAGGGATTCTTAAATCTTTGTATTTGCATTGCAGGTTCATCTGCTTAGAGGACAAGTACAGGTCTATAACATATTTCAAGCTTAAGCGATTTATGAGCTGTGTAATACAGAACTGTGGTGAAATTCACTTGAGTGAGTGAAAATGGAGTCTATCTTTAAGCTGATAAACACTTCTGCTGTAAAGCTGCACTATTTTTGTTTTGGTTTGGGTTTTTTTTCTGCTAGATAAAATATTTAAATTCAGGTTTGAAAGCATCAGAACACCATTCATTGTGAGGAGCCCTGACCTTCACACAAGAATATTTAATTGAGAGCCTGTGTAAACACTGCTGTATCTCCTTCTCATCTGTTTGCTGGGACACATGTTCAGCTCCAATGGGGCTTTTCTGTCCTCTGCAGTTTTAGGAAGAAGGAATTACATATGGGATGAGCCCAGAATATCCTTTTTTACCTGCTTTGGCTCTGATAACCTAAGGCTCTGCCCTCCAGCTGAGTTGACTTCCTTGCAGTGAGCTCCAGCATTTAAATCCAAGCCACCTGGTCAGAATATTTTAATATTTAGCACTGAAAAGCTATTTCTGGTTCAGGCCAGGCTTCTAATTTAAAGTAGCCCTGCTGGTTTGGATGGGACATGGCAAACACTGAAGTTCTGCATCAATCCAGTCAGTCCAGATATCAGCAAGGAGGTTCCAGTCAGAACTCAGGATAATTATCTGTGTATTTATGTGGTGGTGCTATGTTTTATTTCCTTTTCTGTTGCCAATGCCTGAGCTCAATATCTTCAATTTATCCATGTAAGGGCACCTTTGCTGCAGTCATGCTCCTGACTCTGGTGTAGACATAGCCTGGGGCTCATTTTGCATAGGAAAAAGCAAGTTTTCCTGGCATAAATAGGACAAAACCTAATGGCTGCGTCTACTTTTCTTCATTATCTTGATAATTTTGCTGCTGCTCTTAGGCAACATGTCAGCATTTAGTCATAAACATCTCTGTAAAAAAAATGTGTGCTGACAAACATGGCATTATACTGCAAGTACACATCAGATTTCTGAGCAGGTTTTTTTTGTTTTTTCCATGACTGCAGGATTTTTTCTATGGGTGGCATTACTTACTGATCTGTATCCTTGTTTTTCTCCAGTTTTGGCCCTTGCTTTAGAAGTAAACCAATCTGCACAGATTTGTTTTTGGTATGAATAGTGGGGGTGGCTGGTAAAGAAAGCTACTGTTTGTGAAGTCACATGCTCAAAAAGAAAGAAACAGAGAGCTGGTGTTTTGGCAGCTTTATTTGATGGAAATAGATGTGAATACAAGTTTTACTAAGAAAAAAAAGAGGACCGTAAGACTTGTCTTGTTTGTATGAAACACTACTTGTGGATAAATTTTCAAAAATTTGATCCTTTTTAATTAAGCTGCAACTTGGCAATTGAAGGGGAAAGACTGGTTTGGACTAAATTGATTAAAAACATAGAAAGGGCTCTTATGGAATTTTTCCCTGAATTTAAACCTCTTGATGTATTTGAGTCAAGTCATTATGTGCCACATTGACAATTTATACCAGCTGACTTTAAGGGTACTTCATTAGTGCAATGCCAGGGAGGATTTTCCACTTAGTGAAAACCTAATGAATTCAGAAGATTTAACAACCTTTGAATCCCCATTAATCTAAAACATGAAGAATCAAAAATAACAATGAAATTTTCACTTATAACACAATTTATCATGCTAGTGAACACACAGGCTAGAATCATTACATCTTCTTTGATACCTTGGAAAGAGTTAAGGAAATTTATATGTAATGTATTCCTTGCAGTAAGTAACCATTAGTTTTTGCACACCTACTGGAATTCATCCTAAAACCAGCAAGTTTATCTAAAATAAAATCTAGTTCTTCAATACCTCTGTGCTTCAGATGAGTTTTGCATGAGCTTGAATAAAATTTTGATTTATAGAGGCAGGGTGTCTTTTTAATGCAATGCTTGTAGTAAGTTGTTCCTCTGTAAAATGTGAATGGATTCAGTTTTTGCCTTATTGCTGGCTCTAGTAATGAGTTGTTTGTTAATGGGAGCAGTTGGAAGACTTCTCAAGCTGAAATTCTTGAGCTGGAAATTTCTTTTTAGCATTCCTAGATAAATGATCTGATTCTGGTCTCCTACTTTTTTATCCTTGAGTGATTCCAGTGCTCCTGCTTTGGTTTTTATGCCCTCCAAAGTCATGACTTGGTTCAATGGGAAACCAAAGACCTAAAGTTTAAATAATTTGCACTAGTTGATCATTATTTGGGGATCTGTAATATTTCAATATCTAAATCTTTATATTCAATTAATTAAATTATATTAGAAACCACCATGACTGCAGGAGTTGTACCAATGCTGCTATGTTATGTGTCTGCATCCAGCTTTAAAGCCAAGCTTAAAATCAATTCCTGTCTGCAACTTTTTATAGCAGTCAGACTGAGTTAAGATGGTTGAATAAACCCACAAATGTCAGTAAGTAATGACAGCTTACTATAATTTCTTTTAAAAATCCTAATGTTGCCAATAAGGAAAGTCACTTGCTGTGGACACAGAAATCACAGAAATTCGTGTACTCTTCTAAAAGCCTCTAAAGTTTCTGTGTAGCTCTCACACTACAGCTCCATGAATATGTAAGAGTTTTTCATTAACATAAATCTTTATGTATTATGATGTCAAATGAGTGAAGGTTCCAGCACAAAAATTTTAAGCATTTTGGAAGGAGAGTGATTTAAAAAGAGATGACAGAGACGGGAATCTCAGCCTCCAGTCTATGCTCCATTAATCTTAGGCAGTAAAATAATATAAATATAGTGACAGGGAGAGCCAAATTCAGATTTCAGTTCCATGAAGGAATAGTGAGAATGTTTTCTGTCATAAGCTAGGCTAAAGTGTAGAAAATCTTGAGTCTTAACTATGTTTGTAGAATATTGTATTGGTTTCCAATTTGCAGCATTACTGATTTTATATATACATACATCTATATGCACACACTTCAAAAAACAAGTGATTCAGCTGTCAAACCACACTGATCTGACACTTCTTTAGCAGCATTCAGGTGCTGCTGTGGAAGTGTGGAGCCCTCAGTCATGTCCCAATATACATGTTGAACACCTTGGGACGATCTAAACCAGCATTAAATTCATATATTTAGGCAGCTGAATACCACTGTAGTAATCATATGCATAACATACTTATCATTTCTATTGCTTCCCCTTTGTATCTTGTGGAAAGAATAAATTTTCAAGTTGTAAAATTAATTATATGAAGAACTTAATGAAGTAGAGCATTTAATTATTTAACTCAGTTGCTTTCACTTTGCTTGCTATAGAGAATTTCTTAATTTTTAGTAGCTCTTTGTGATGTCTTAGATATTTGAAATGGCAGAAAGGATACCAAGTTAGGTGGTTTAAATTGCTGGGAATGTTAATAGGAGGAGTAGTTTAAGAAATTAAATTCAGACACATTGAGAAAAACTCATGCTTAACTGTTTTAAGATATAATTTTTAGTGCTGTAAAAATGACACTCTGCAGTGAGCAGGTAAGACACACAGACATTTAGTTTCAAATAGGCAGGAAAATGAGGATGCTTTTGAAGAAAACTAGCACTGAAATTAGTAAAATAATTAAAATGCAATAAGTGAAAAAGATCTAGCAGAGCTGTGGTCCTACAAAGAAGGAAGTACAATAAACCATGAGGAAACCCAAGGAAGAAGAAAATCAGAACTGGTTCTCCCCTGCAAGGAAGAGAAATACTGACAGAAGAAGGTGTGACAGCACAGCCAAGTCAGCCACGAATCAAGGTGGCTGATTTTCCTTAATATTTTGGGCACTAGTTTCCCCAGTTTTCATAGTTAAAGCATTAAAACTAGAATGGAGAGCAGGTAATTATATGGGTATTTCCTGTGTTTTCTCTTTGACATGGAGAACCCATTGTGGTAATATTTTTGTTGAGCATTACTGACAGAAGCTGAGGCAGACAAAGCCAATAAATTTAACATGCAAATGGAGGCTCTCATGAGCCAGCCCACCGTCCTGTTTGCCAGTGTAGGAGAAATACAGCATGGGAGGCACAGGAAATCGGTGCAACTGCAACACCTTAACCACTCTGAGATCCTAAAGGTCAGACCAGTTCTGGTTTTCTGCATTCAGTTCTGCTACAGTCCTCCCAGATGAGATTGTCTTAAAAAAAGAGAAAATTCCTTGAATTTATATGATTTTAATTTTGTAATGTTGTAACTTAATGGCAGCTCAATAAATAACTTTTCTTCAGAAATAAGTGATGTGATTATTATCTCAGGGAAATTTTAGTATGGGCGAGGGTATTTAGAAAGGAAGATCATGCTGTTCTAGAAAAGAGAGCAGAAGAAATGTGATGATAGCTTCCAGTTCACATATGAGACTGGTTCCATTATGGAAAATCCCAGAGACTTTGGCGGGAAGGGACCTGCAGAGGTCCAACCATATGCTCAGTGCAGGACTGTCACCAATGGGCAGATTAGCTCAGCTGTGGCTTTGTCTAGCTGAGCCTAAAAAACATCTGAGGTGGTTCCAACATCTTTCTGGACAGAAAGATGAAGAAAAAAGTTTGCCCATAAATCAAGCTGAAGCCAGGTGATGAGCTGCTCCTCATCAGCCATTTCTTTGTGCAGAGCTGAGAGAATATGGACAGTTAAAACAGATAATTTCCTTATTCTGTTTAATTTTCACAGATATGCAGATCCATATTATGTTGCTGAAGAGCTGCATTATTTCAGCACAACCCCACCTCTTCACTGGGTGATTTCTCCACAGCAGCAAAAGGCACTGTCAATAAACCACAGGTACAATCTGGGTGAGTAGGGGAAATTTTGGTAGAGAGTAATCCTTTATGCACTAAACTGCTATTTTCCAGAAAAGATTATTTTCACAGACAGCTGCACAGAGTAGATGTTAATATATAGAAGAGAAATTTGCCCATTTCCTTAACAAATGAGATTTTCCTTGTACTTTTCATCTGGACAGCAGGCCTGAAGGAGCTGGGTACAGCAGGGTATGTTCCATATTGCAGCACTGCTGGATCACTTCCCTCTTTCTCAGTTGTCTGGGTGGGTGAACACGTGCTGAGAGTGCAGCACTAAGGTTTTAGTGATTGATGCTGCTGGGAAAAAGCAAAATGTGTCAGTTTTCTCCACACCTGGTGCAAAATAGATGCAGCATGAATGCCTCTACAGAAATTTCTTGAGGGTTTCAAAAACGAGGTTGTGAGGGATAGAACAGGAATGTGGATGCTGTAATGTCATAAAGCAGATATTTTTCAATCATATGATTGCTTTCCTCTCTTGGCTTGCACAAGTCAAGCACCTGCTTGTTTCTCTTTGCTGTTTCTGAATGCTGTGGGATTTTGTTGCAGAACAAGAAAGTTCATTTAAATGGTGGTTAATGTTTCTAAATAGTTGACTGCAGGTTTAAAGGGCTGCATGGATGGTGATTTCACATCATTCCTGTGAGATGTGTGCAGTAAAAAGGTGAAGCCAAGTGTTTTCATGAGAGTAGAGCAGAGTTGTTGAATCAAATTGATAAAGCTGAGTTTTCCTGTTGTGTGATTTTTGTCTTGCTTTACTTTAGTTAACTTGGAAAAATTCTTATCCAGGTGTGGATTCTGATGTTCACTAGAACAGAAACTACCTAATTTCCATAGGATTAGGATGATACACAAAGAAGAAAGAGACCAAATTATCACTAAAATATTCAAATTCCCCCAAATTGGGGCTTCTGTGCCATCACGTCTTGCAAACACTACTAAGCAAACACTGTAATATTTAGCAACCAGTCTTGCTAAAATCTGGATAAAATAATCACCATAAAGCTATTTTTAAGTTTTCTCATGTTTCTAAGTTTGTCAATACTATCAAGACAATTGTAAGAGGCCAGGAGAATTACTGAGTTATTGCTGCTATGAACAGTTACAAACCCCAAAATAAACAACAAATTTAAAAATCCTCCATGTCCATGGAGGATTAAAAAATATTAATTCTGCTTTTTTTAGCATTTCTGTAATGTTTGGGAGTATCACAGGACATATAAAAATGAGGCTCTACTTTGTGGTAGTCAAAGTAGACTGTGTGGAAAAAGTACAGAAGCTGCAGTTTTGAACTATATTTGGGGTTTTTTTATAACAAACATTTAAGTCGTGAGTGTACTTCGAAATTCCGTTTTCAGTATTTCTGGAGTTGCCCCTTTACAGTCCAAGTTATCCCTTGGTGCTTGCAAAAGGAAAATTATGTAAATGTGAGGGAATACTCACATCCCCGACTGCCTACTGACTGACGAATTTTTTTAAAAATATACTTTATGCCATTAAAGCTGGCGTCATTTTTACAAAATTGCTACTATAGACTAGTTTGAAAGTGGTAATCTATCACTGGAGTGATATTCCCAAGTTGCTTCATATTTGTCTTTGTTAATAGGATTTTCTAGAAGTGAATACTTAGAGCCCAGCCCTGTATTTGCTTCAGGTTGGACTGAAAGTCTCACATGAAAGGAACTGGATCTTCTCATGTTTTTTGGGAAAAAGGAATGCATGTTTTTGCTTCATCTGGTTGCACTTAAGTTCATTAAGCTGAAAATGAAATCTGTCAAAGAGAGTCATGTGTAGCTTTGTTTGTTTATTTGTCTTTTTCCCAAAAATGCCTGTAGCAGGAGGTTTAATTCATCTGCAATCCTCTCCAAACTGGGGTTTCTCTACAAAAGTGTGCAGAAGTTGTGGTTTTTTCTTTCTCTGTTTTAGTTCTTCAGATTTTGCAGAGTTCTCTCTGTTTGAATAGCTGAATAGCAAAGCAGAAAGTCATCCCTTTATAGCATGTAATCAAGCTTTTTATATGCTGAGCATTTTTCATCAGTATAGGGGAAAAATTTTTGCTCCCTTTGTGTTGTGTTTTGACAGTAAATACATTTCTTTCATTACTCCAGGTAGACTTCTGTGAAACCAACACTTCAAATAGAGATTTCCCTTTCTTTGCAAAGGATATGGATGAAGTATAACAGAAAATTAGAGGTGGTCTCTGATGCAACGGCCGTAACAGAGATCACATTTTCACTGCACACCCTTGCAGAAGTCTGCGTGTGACAATTCCTGACAATCAGTGCAAATCAAGCACCGTGCACCACGCTGAGCCTGGAATCAGCATTCACCACACAACCCTCAGGAGAGAAAGAGGTGGTGCTGGTGGGGATGGAAACTGATGTGGATGCAAACTCTGAAAAGTAGAAAAATAGATCCCCTGATGACAAAATCACACCTGGTGTTAAAGCCTAGGCTCTCATTAAGTAATGATTATTGCCTGCTGTGTATAAAAATAGCCAACACAAATAGCAGAGCTTAGCAGTGCTAATTTAATAGTTGACTGTGCTTACGGGTGTTCAGTGGAGCAGAGAGAATAATCTGATGAGAGTTGTATATTGAGTGATTTCAGTCCCTCTTTTCTGCTTCTGGAATAACCACAAACAGGTCACAATTTCCTGGAGTTCATCTCTTCAACCATCTTTTATTAACAACTTTTGCCAGATACTATTGACTGAGCTGATTGATCATGAATATTCTCAATTCAAACCGCTGTGTGTGCTTGTGGTTAATCAGATAAGTCACATTTGACCATTTTTGTTGACTGGCTGGGTAAATTCACAACAGCTTTCAGGGAGCTGAACCCAGCCATGTGCTAAAGGAAGCAAATGTACAAAAAACCACATATGTCTAAAGTATATTTACCAAAACACATTTTCATTAGTTATATTCAAATTTGATAGAAAAGGGTCATAACAGTGTGCATTAACTAAGAGAAGAATGGGACATGCAACTTTGAAAAGTTCATGAAAAGTTACATTTTGCTATTGCAGATGTGTATTCTAGTGGGTAACGTGTATGCTATGCTTCCTCCACAATTTCAGGTGAAATAAAACTCATCCATTGCCTTTTCAATGTTGGAAGGAAATGTCATGCTGAAAAGGCACAGAAGACTTAAATACTTTATCTTTAAAATGTAAACTGGTAACCAGCTAATGCCACCAAAATATAGCACAGTTTGGGATTTTACAGATTGCTCTAATGCCCTCATGTGATTTATGCATGGTCTGTATCACAGACCAGAGCAAGATTTTTTGATATTTATTTTCCAGTGCTTGGGCCAATGGGGAAGCATGGGAGGTGTTACCTTGTTGCAGATCCAATGTACCTCAGTTATACTTAACTTGCATATAATCACTGCTGAATTTTATCTCTTGTAGCTGCTAAAACTAAACTAAACTTCAAAACTCATCAGATTCTATGATTCTATAGGTTATCCTGTGGTCATGCATTTGTATGTGGCTGCTGGTAAAAACCAAAGATGAAATAAGAAGTGAAAATAACATTGGAACATAGCTGGTATTGATTGTGTCATTTAGCGTTTTTCCAAATTTCCTATACCTAGAAGTTGCTTTTTCCTTACAAAAAACAAGGAGTCAAATTAGTAATACCTTGGAAACAGTAAATGAAAAGGATTCTTGAAAAAAGAAACTATCAGAATTTAAATACTAATTTGTAAAACTGGAAATTCCCACTCTGAAATTAAGCTAAACACCTTTTTCTGGGAGCAATTTTTTATTGATAGCATTTACTTTTGCTTTTCTCCATTTGCTTTGCCTTCCTCCTTTTAAAAAGGAAAATAAAAAAGATGAAATATTGCAAAAGAGCAGATGCATCTGCTGATTCAGTTTGCTGAGGAGGTAACTGTCAGGCCAGCAGGAAAGAACAAGCAGGAGGGGATTCTTCCGCTGGCTTAAAGTTGTTCACCAGTCTTTCTTCCAAATCCATGAAACCGCAGCTCTACACCTCTGACATGAGGTAGCATAAGAAAGAGCACCATCAAATGAGTAATTGGGACAAAAATTGAATTTTTATACCTAGAGGTGCTAAGCATTTTCGTGACTTAGTGATTCACTGACAAGTGTCTGCATTCCATGCTGCCTAATCCCAGGCTGCTTTTATTTGCATGTTTAAATTTGAACATAACATGTCTTTGGCTGCAGAGCTAAAAATTTACCCCAAAATAGATTTTCAGTTCCAATTATGGCAAGTGTGTCTTTAAAACCCATCTAATCAGGGCCTTCATTGCTTGGAGATTTAGTGCATCAGCTTTATCTTGTTTATTTAGGGAACTGATATGGTTTTCAAAATATGCATAACAAGGCATGGACACAGCTGACTTTGCTGTGACAGAAATGAAAGAATTTTCAGATTTTTTTCTCTCTGTCAAAGGTACTGTTTGATGTAAATAAGAATATTCTGAGTTAAATAACAACAATCAAAATTACTGCATGGTCTAAAATATAACCAGAGGTGCAGGAAAGCCTCTGTCTCAGTGAGCTCAGTTATATTCATGCATCATCTTTTTTTTTCAGATGTCCTCCAGTAGTTCCCAGCTGGGTCTCCTTCAGCCAAAGCTGCTGGGAACTTCAGGAGTGAACTGAAAAATGCTCTCTTCACTCCTATCCACCTTAACTGGAAATGATTCCAACCTGTTTTATTCAGCACAACGTGCTCTCTCCTTTACCCCTAGGAGGAGCATGTTTTCTAAGGATGGGTGTTGGATGGCATCACTTATTTCCTGGCTTTGGAGAGACTTTTACTTTGTTTACACAGCTTTCCTTTAAAGCAGAAACACATCCAGGGCTATGTGGGTTCCTTTCTAAGTGACTTCTGCAGAGGCAGACATTTGATACAACTGGTCCTGACTGGGTTTTTTTCCCCCCTTGCTCTTCTTTCCTTGTCCTTTATTCACTCCTAAAATGTCCTCTACTTCACAAGTACTAAACAGCTTTAACTTTACTCAGTAAATTCCCAGCTTGTATCTGTCCCAGCTTTGTCTTGGCTCTTTTGACTCACATTTACCTCTGAATCTGCTGTGTTTATTAAAGGCCAGAACAAACCTCCCTGATTTTCTGAACTGCACCTGTTTGCTTTGTAAAGATTTGACTTCTATCTTCAAATCTGTCGAAGCAGTGGATTTATCCAGCAGAATTTGTGTCTTATTCATCTACTCCTTCTTCAGGAAGACAGCATCAAGGTTAAAGAGACACCTTTAGGACTTAATTACGAGTATCAGGAGGAAGACAGAGTGATCCTGCCTTGCATCTTGCCAAGCCATAGGTAAGCTGTGATATATGACAAATATTGAAGCCAGAGATGACACACAGTTCAATGAGGAAGACTTAAACACTGTAGGGTGATGTAAACACAAACGACTGTTTTCTAGAGCCACGGGGTGATTTATGAGGTCTATGATTTCTAAATAAAGAAATGAGAAGGTTTCATGGAAAGCTCTCTTCCCTCCCCTAATTGAGTGACAAATGGAACAAACCAGAGAGGTCCCCTGTCACCACAGGTATGGGCATGCCTGAACTTTTGCTCTGTGGACATTTGAAAAAATTCCCAAACCCCTTCAATAATCTCGTAGAGTGCTTTATGTTACACTAGTTATATCACTACTATTTCATTTCCCTGAGCTGAGAGCTCATGGGTGAAGTTCTAAACCAGTGCTTCCTTATATTTTCTAATTATCTATGTAGATAGCTGCCATTATTTGGCTAAAAATGAATTTCAGTATATGTTGAGAAATAATATTAACAGAAAAAAAATTGTTGTTTTTAAGTTATAAAATTTTTAGATTGACTGAAGTGAATTAGGAAAAAAATATCTGAAAATAGAGCTTGGACTCATTTTACTTGATCTGAAATGATCAGCTGATCCTGCTAGGTAGACTTTTTATAATTTGACCTTGAGTGAAAGAGTTTTCATTCCCGATAGAAACTAATTGTATGTGTAGTGTTCAAACCATAGGGTTGGAATTAAATTAGTACTGCACAGGAGGGGATCATACAAGGAAAAACACACTGTCTTAATGGGCTATAAACCTGAGTGAAGCACTGTTTTCAAACCAATGAAATAGCTGTAAAGTCATCTTTGCTCTTTATGATTCATATATACCCCTGAAAGTTATAATTTATGCCTTAAATACATAAACCATCGAGAGTGAAAACTGCATGTTTCAGTAACATGACAATAAGCCCTCAGTTGAGTTTTTTACCAAATATTTATGCTGAGAGTCGAAATGAAAAGTTTTCTATGTGTTCTTTGAAGGGAAGTCAGTTTTCATTATATTAGGACGAGCCTTTGAGCTGTGCTTCTCTTTTTTAGGAGCGCGTGTTTTAAATTAATGCAGTCTCCATCTCCCTTTTTTTGCAGCACGTTTCACTTTCACAGTGCACACAGAGATCTGATCTCAGCTTGTTTGCTCTGAAGATAATGTAAGTTTTGCCAGTGACTTTGACAAAGAAAAGCACTTTGCCCAGTAATTGCTTGTAATATGCAGATATAACTAGCTATAATAACATGTGCTGTATTTCAAAAAAGGAAGGAACAAGAAATGTAAAGCCATAATACTGAAAAATTCTGGGGCTTCACTACACTTCCCTTTTATACTGGAGACCTCTGGCAATGTACAGCACTCTTGAAATGGTGTAGTTATGAATTTGGGTCATTTCAAGGTTGCTTTACAAAAAGTAAGGAAGCCTTTGAATACCAGAGGAGTGGTGTTTGGGTATTGTCTTCAAACTCTCTTCTTCTGTAAAGAACAATATGGTATTGAAGACTCCTCCAGGAGAAGAAACACAGCACAGAAGTGCTTGTGAGTGAGTCTGTTCTTGCACCTGGCTGGGATGGTCTGTGGTGGTGAGCAGTGAGCACCATCACCAACCACATCCCACTGTGTTTGAGCTGGGTGTCATCCTGGACAGGGCTCAATGTTCATAAACATGTTCATAAAGCACTGGAAAGAGTCTGTAAACTGAAATTCTTGTTCATTAAACCCCATCAATGAGTATTGAAGCTTTCCCTAGTCTAGATTTGGGACTAAGAACCTAAACTGATATGCTCTTTGCTTTCTCCTTCCTCTGTTTTGGAAATGTTCTTCAGCAGAAGGTGATGAAACTTCATCACTGGAAGGTGATGAAGCTTGTGGTGCTTCTGGAAACAAATTTATCTGTGCAAGGTGAGGGCAGCTTTCTAGAAATGCCGAAATTCAGTCATTTCTGCTATCCTGCCTTCAAAGACATTTAGAAAGACACAAAAATTACACCTGCTGCCACTCCTGGGACACACATTTAGTGGGAATTCACACCCCACACACCCATTTAAAGCCACATTTCTGAGTCTACTTGTTAAGTGGAAAAGTCTCAGCTTTTATTAAACTAAACTTCTGTCTTCAGAGATAGACTTGTAAGTGTAAAATCAAACTAAAGGGAACAAAAACAAACTTCCTGTCTTGGCCTTTTGTGTAGTTTAGTGAAGGAGGGAATCTGCTCACCACTGAATAATTTGGATGCCCTTTTTTACTTTAATCAGGTAAAATGCATTTGTTTCCTGAGTAAAAAAGCACACAAAGTAAATGAAAGCACTTATGGCATGACTTAAGGATATCCACATTCACTTATAGCCACTTTTTAAAATCAATAAAGCAAATCAGGATCCTCTTCTACTCTTGTAGTGTGATTTTGATGTTGCAAATGTACCTAAGAAAGAGCTTTGCTTATCAAAAAAGTCCTGATCTTGCAAATTCTTGTGAATGAACAGCCACCTGATCCTCTTGCGCTTTTTATGGCTGAGTAAAAAAGGCTGGACCCACCTTAAAAAACTTTAGTTTTTAACTGTATACATTCCCATTCCTTTGGTTATTACAGCTGAGGGGATTTGTAGAGAGATTTTGATGAAAACTGTAAAATATTTGCTATTAACATCCAGCATCTAACAGAAAAAACGTTACTGAAGTCCAAACTGTACCAGTTCACACCTCTGGACTCTCATTTCTAATTTATTTCTTGTCAACAGAACAAAATGGATTTGGCATCTTTGTTTAATGTTCACACCTCTTAAACTGCTGCTGTGGCTCCTTCCAGCAGGCACTGGAGTTATGCTCCAGTGAAATTAAAGGAATTTCATTTGCTTCTATCTTTGGCAACGAAACAAGGGAGTTGATAAGAGAAAGTTTTTGCCAATGGTCTCCCAGCTCAGCAGTGACACGAGGTAGTGTCTGTGAGATGCAGCTGTGAATCGGGAAATGATTGAATAAATTCTATTTTTCTGCATTATGGAAAAAACAAACTACAATTTATTCAAAAATTTCATAAAATCATACGGGAGCCACTGGACAAACATTCAATTCCAGTTCTGTGTTGTTACTGTCAGTTTACAGTGGAATGCTTTTTAGCAGTGACTAATAACAACACAAGACAAATTCAGGAAATATAATGATATTGGCTTTCTCTGTTATTTCTCTAAAAGCAAGGCCTATTTCTTTAATTTACAGATGCAAAAACACTGCTGTCAGTAACCAAATCGTTGGCGTCAAAAGCCACATTTTGAAACACCAGAAAAATCAAGCATTCTTTTTCTCAAACTGAAGGCTTTCTTAACTTTCACAGTGCTGTAAACTGTTGTTAACTCCAGTGGGATCTGAAGGTATATTTTTGCTGTGGGTTCCTGTTTCAGAGTGTTTGAAGTGAACTGTGATCAGTGTTCATGTTGAGAGGAAAGTTGGCTGGAAATAAGGATGTGACTGAACCACTGTATTTTCAGACAAAGTTGGGCTTTTTCCATGGAAAGTACTGGAAGTATGTAATATTTAATTACATGTAAGAAATATTTTCACTTGTTCATCAGATAAGGACTAGTGTGGAACCATTTAGGGGCTTGAAAAATAATATTGGCAATTTACAAAAAATATCTTTCAAGAAGCATTTGGCAAAAAAGAAATCCCAATCCTATTCCTTAAAAAACAAATGAGCTACAAATATTGGGTTTGTTGCAAATTGACAAATCACTCCAGCAGATCTGAGCACGAATATTGGTGTGGACAAACAGCTTGGCTGGATAAAAATGAAAATGTGCATATTTTCAATTTATAATGAGATCTAGAGAATACAGATACCCTCCAGACTGAAGTGCATGGGATGAAACTTGAAACACACTTATGGAAAAATGCAGGTATTTTGCGCATGAATTATAATGTGGCTGCAACCCTGTTGTTTATAGCTGAGAATGAAGACACACGATATACCCAAAGTGAAAACACTTGTGAGTTAATGGCAAGTTTTTCTTCATTCTGCAAAAATTTTACATAAATCCTGACAGTCCTTGAATTTCCAATCCATGCCCAGAGCCATTGGTCCAATTCGGGTTTCACTGATCTGTTTTACCCTGAGCAAGGGCCGTGCAAAAAGTCCTTTCCAACAAAGCTGTCCATTGTATGGCTTCAGCCCAAGGGTAATAAATTGCAGCAGCAAAATTGGTGATGATTTTAGGATGATCACATCAACTGTACTTGAATTTGAAGGTGGGATTGATGTAGTAGAGAATCCAAGCCCTGTTATTTTTACACAGTTAATTTTGAATTTGTTGAAACCTAAGGGTGGTAGCACTTTCTCAGAGTCCCACAAATAGCGTTGCTCAAAGAGAGGTTTTCTCCTTTTTGTTCAAACAGAACTTGGCTAGAAATCTTTAAAAGAGCAGCTCTACACTTTTAATGCTGCATTTTGATTGTTCTTTTTTTTTTTTTTTTGGTTACGATCTGAGGGTAATCTGACATCTAGATTGGCTTCACACTTTTCTACAGGCAATGTGTGACAAGAGAGGAAACTGAGGAGATGGGAGCATTATTTGAATGATACGAGGAAAAGCAGCAAGACATCCTAATAAACCACATTTATCCACGTCAGAGCAGTAGCAATTATAATTGGCACAATGTTAACTCAGTTTCAGAGTGTAACTCAGCACATATTTTGTCTCTTTTCTTGAAGGAACAGAAAATCCTCACCAGTATTAATTTAGTTACAGCGCATTATGAACTTCTAGTCCGGGAAACATGTCCAGAACTTGGTCAGAGTCCTCAAAAGGGAAGTATTCATGACAGCTCCAATTCCTTTTTTATATAATCCTATTATGTGAAAGTGAGAGATTGCTGGAAACATTTTCCCTCAAAGAGGAAAAAATTGTAGTCACTTTCCCTTGCAGATGGGAGGTATCAGGGAAGCAGCTTTAACCATGGAAAGGGAATAGTTTTGCTGCAAGGAATAATATAAATCAGATGCATCTTCAAAATTAATTCCACTACAATTTTTTTTTTTGCCACTAGTTTCAGAATCTAGGGAAAATAACACATAAATAAATGAAAATGTGGCTGCTTTCTACCTTAGGGATATAAAATGGATTAATTTAATTTAATTAGATGGATGTGCTGCTTAAGTGGAAAACATTTCCTTGGTGGAGTAAACACACAAGAAGGCTGAACTTCTGAAACTCTGTTAAAGTTCAAGTTAAGCTCCCTAAAATAAGTTTCCCTTTGATTCCTTTAGAAAGAAGAAAAAAAATCCCCACAAATCACATTATTCATGATCAGAAATGAAGGGATTTTTCCTAATTGTATAGAGCTCTTTCCCTGTCACATCTTTTTGTTTTCAAGTTCAGATTGTATCCAGTTTTAGAATTGATTTTTTCCCCCCATCATAGTCACATCAACTGTTTAATGTCCTTCTTTCCAGTAAATACATGCAAGATGGTGATGAGTGTCAATATTTGCCAAGACTTCAAGTTTTCCAGACAGGAGAAAATTCTATCACAATGTCTATTATGCCCAGATCATAAAATTAGTAGTTTTTCACGACAGCGGATGGGGAGAAATGTGAATTTACCAACAAAGATGTCACTTTCACAATGTATGGAACCTTCCTCTTTGAAAACCTAATTATTTCTTATTTCTGAAGTTAAGGCCTCATCCAGACTAAAGTCCCAGATTCACTGTAATTGTGTGTAATTGTGATTTAAAATTTCATGTTCTTTTAATACTAATGAAAAACAAATGACAAAAAAAGTTTTGTTCTCTCACTCACAAACAAAAAATTTCATCTCTGGAAGAAGAATTAGGATGATTTTCATTCTCCTACCTACTTTATATGTTTGGTTTGTTTATGTAGCTGATTTTTGGCTGCTCAAACCAGCTCTAAAAGAAACTTACTGTGTTCTGGCTTCCCTGTTAAATCTGGCACAGGGGATGGAATCAGTGCTGGGAAAGATTATTTCTTGCAGGAATAATGAAGCAATAGGAACACTGCTGCCCTTTTTTTTCCCCTCCCCTCTTAGAGTGGATTTGGATATACCCAGTGGTTTGAAAAAATCATACTCTGTAATATCCCATGAGGAATTACATGCCTATTCTGGGATTTATTTGTAAATGCAAGCTCAAGTTCTTAAATTCAGTCTGTGGATAAGAAATCTCAACAAAGAGTAATTCCACTCAGGGCAGCAGGAACTGTCCACACCTGACTCACTGCAGGCAACAGTAGTTACAAAAGAGAAAAGACAGGCTGAGATTCAAACTTAAAATTTAGGGTTATTGATGGTACTGCCTGCTCAGGAAGAAGTTTTGAAATCTTCCTCTGAGAATCATTTCAGGTGTAGCATTCCTTGATAGATTATTCACTGTATTAGTCACAGTCTCACTCCTGTTCCTGTGCCCATTATTTAATTTCTCTTTCCCCTTTTTTTTTACTTCTCTGGTTCTCTGAGCAATCATCTCTTGGATTTCACTGTTCTAGTGAGAGTTCATTTAGGTTCCCAATAATTATATTGTTATACAAGTTTATTTTAAATCACACCTGCCAAATCCCTACCACCTGTGGCAGGGCTTAAAGTTACCTGGATCTGCCTGAGGCTTTGCAGACCTTCACCCAAGACCTTATTGTGTAATTAAAAGTTACTTTTAAGTTGATTATCACAGAATAGAAAGCATTGCCACTGTGGGAATGTGCAGCTCATCTGCACTTCTGACCGAAGCCTCACATGGGCACAAATTGTAAATATGAAATCAGTTGTTGACCAGCTCTGGGTGACTTGAACTTGCTGCCCTGTGAACTCTTCCCCAGTGGTGTTAGATCATAATTGTTCTAAGCTATATGACTTGTGTGTGATAGGGTTTCTGTGGTATCAGAAACAGTAATTAAATAATATTGTGATAACCTTTGCAAATGGGCTCATTTGGATTCCCAGAGCAAATAGCACCAGTGCAGACAGTGTTTGCATCTCACATGGCTGGTGCTTTTCTGACTGAACCACACAGATTATCAAAATTCACTGTTTATCATACTTTCTTTAAGAATTCCAAGTGTTTTTTTTGGATTTATTAAAGTTAAAATTCTTGAAGTAAATTTATATTAAAAAAACCCAAATTATTGCTGGGAAAAAGTCTGGAAACTCATGCTTGTATTTCCAGATGTGAAAAAACCCAGAGAGAGGTGTAGCAAGCTTCCACTTTTATTTATGAAAATTTGAAAATTAGCTAAGGAGACTGCAGAACTCTTGGAAGGTGTCACTGTGTTTCAGTGAGGAACAAACCTTGCAGTTGCACAAAGCAGATAAGAAATTTTGCAGATTGGCTTAAAAAAAAAAAGTGGAGTTGTACCAGATAAAAAGTGTTTGATTTCTGTCTCAGAACAAAGTGACATTTTGATCCTTCACGATGTTCCTTGTTGGTATTATTTGGGTTAAGAACATTTTAGGACAAGAAAGTTCCTTAGCTACTCTCTTCCTGCACTGCCTGGGGTGAAGAAGTCAGAGCTAATAACAAATGTGGTGGCTCTCTGGCAGACTCTAGGTGTAACATGTAAAATGTGTGACATAATTATCTATATATATCTCCTAAGCATATATGCTTTCTAATTTCTCTCTTAGCAGTTACCAATGTAATTTTGAGCCATGGTGGAAGGAGTATAATCACCTTGGGGGCAGGGAAAATGCGCATTTGAGTGACTAAATGCCCCAGTTGGATCAGGACTTCATTTGGCTGCCCTGTCTGATCCATCCCGAGGTGCAGAAAGGCAAACGAGGGTCACTGTCACTCAGGGCTCTTCAGTCCTGGTGGCAGGTACTTGGCAAGGGAAAAGGCACAAGCCTTGGGGGCATTCTGGTCTTTTGCCTTCTGGGGGCTTTTGGAGCTTATGCTTTTTTCTGTCTTAATTTCATTCCTAACCCATCTATTTTTAAAAAGTCCTCGCAGTTCCCCCCGATGGAACGTGGCGTTCTGTCGTGTTGCTGATGAGGAGTGACAAAACAAACCTCAGCTCCCTTAGGGACTCTTGGAGCATCTGAGATTTCACCTCCTTGAGAAGGCTTAGGAGGACAAGCCGCATGGATCTTCCACACCTGGCTGTGTCTCACAGACAATGTCTGTATCCCTGTATAAAATTGTGATAACTCGAGCTGCAGCTGATGGGAATTGCCTCAGATGCACTAAAGACACTCGTGGGTCCAATTTCAAAAATGAATCCTGACTTCATTGAAGACAAAGTAACATATCCCTGGTTATCATTGCATCTGCATCCAGACAGAAGATGCTCAACTTTAAGGCCACATTTCAGAACATGAGAATTCCTTTTTCCCCTTGGGGGAGATGTAGAGGAAAGAGGAGACCCCAAATCAATGCTGCCTTGGCACAGGCCTGGCACAGCACCCCAGGGTCATATTTAAGAGTGTGAATCAGTCTCCATCACCTGGCTGCTCACTGTCACATCCCTTAAAGCTGGGGCTGACTCTGCAAAGCTTGGCAAGCAGCTCCTTCTTTTCCTGGAGCTCGGGAGAAACTGGGAGCCCTGATGGCCTTGTGCAGCTGGTCTGGGCTTCCTGAGAAAGCCTGGGATCTGTGCAAGGTGAGCTGCACAGCTTTGTCACCTCACTGTGCTGGTTCTTTCTCCGTGTGTGCACATTTTCACCTCCCACCCTGCTAAGGAGGTGGGCATCGCAGTAACGGTGAATTGGGACTGCCAAGCTCTGTCACTGCTTAGGGCAGGCAACGCCTTCACCCAACAAAGATTTTTATGGCAATCAGATGGGACAGGGAATTAAATTGCCAAGCAGTTTGTCAGCAAGTCAGGATAAATATGACAACTCTGCCTGATTGCATGGAGGCTAGAACTGCTCAGAATTGCTGTTGTACTGAGCAGCAGATCAGAAGAATATGTGCAGCTGGGGGTTTGATACCTGCTTGTGCTGCCTGGGAAATGTCACAGCTGCAAAGAAGCACGGGAGGGACACTTCAGGAGCATGAAGGAAAGGCAGAAGAAACAGAGGACCTGATAACTGGAAACTAAAGAGCCTGGCAACTGCAGATAAGCAGATGCTTATTAATCAATCTGTAAAGAAGTATCATGAGACAGGTAGTGGGGCTGACACGGTACAGAATTTGTTTAATGTGTCCTTTTTTGTTTTGCTTCTCATTCCTCTTTGGAGCTTAGGGTTGTGCTTTTCCGTTGGTACAGGAATGGACTGGTTTAAGTGCACTGGTCCTACAAAGTTTCCAGACTTTGCAGTTAGTGGGCTCTGTAATATCTGCAAATCAAACTGAAGGCACAAATGTTGGTTTTTTGGATGCTGAGCCACTACTCGTGGTCCTTGTTAAATAGATCTCAAGGATGACATTCCACTCATTTCTGCAAAGCTGACTTTTTTCAGGACAGCTGCAATGCGAGCTGAAATAGAGATATTTGTGCCATAGAGCTGGAATATAATGTTTAAAAAAGAGTCTCTTACAAAGTCTGCTGCTCTTTAATAAATATATTGAGAGCAATAAAAAAGCTTGATGTAATTACACTTGATTCAGGTCAAAGCTTCTCTCTGTTGACAGAAACATGAAGGACTTGGTAGCTGTAAGAATGCAGAGGTTTAGAGGAGAAAGATTCAAAGACTGCAGAGAGAGAGAAGCAAGTGAATAGAAAGGAGAACACATTACAAATTTTAACCACAGAAGACACACTGGAGTATTCAGCCCCAGGAAATTCAAAGAAGGGGGTATTTACTGAAAATTTAAGAACAATGTGGTTACACTGTAGTTTATATCTTGTGGCATTCAAGAGAAGTGGTTAGAAATTGTGTATTCTGTGCTTAATGAGAAAAAAACATTTTGCTTTGTGCTTTGTAATGTTGAAAGCATTAGGATCCATAAACAACAGCGTAGTTTAATCAAGTTTTACCATTAACTCTTAGAATTATTCCAGAAGTTCCCAGCATTACAGCAAAGTTTCCCCTCTGTCATCTGCACCCAGAATCTTCAATTCTCATCTGATGCTCACAAGGAGTCACCACACAGATTGTAAATTTCCCTGACCACAGTTCTGCACAGTGAAACTGCTTTTTAGTACGAACCAGTCTCAGCTACAGCCTTTTGATACCATCATGATTGCCCTAAAGTAGATCTGGGATGGTTTTTAAACTTCTTGTTATCTTGAAATCATCCCTATTTCTGCCTTTTATGTTTTACAGCCAATTTGGGTTTCATATAGAAACATTAAACATTTTACTCCAGTACAGCTGATTCTCCTAAATATCCACATCTTGAGGTTTGTAGTTCAGTTTAGTCATGCTTTCATTTGTTCAGTTGTCTTTATCATGCAGCATCTCTAGGGAGTACCTCTTCTGGAACCTTCTCAGATCATTTGGAAACTTTGTCTGCATCATCATCAAAAGTACTGATGCTAAAGAAACGCCATTTCACCGGTGAAGTGCTGACAACTGCCCAAGATGTTGATGATAGTCTGTATTTTACTGATTTTTTTATTTTTTTGGGGAGAGAAATTTCCATTTATAAGTAAGGAATAAGAATGCTGGGGAGCTCACAGTCAGACTCTGACTTGAAGCATTTCCTGGAACACCAAAGTATCAAGGTTTGAAAAAAAGTCAGTTCTTGTGGTATTCACATGCCCTCTGAACAGAGAGAAGCTGTGAGACAAGCAGAGAAGAAGGAAAACACAATTCTTA
>JAYDZK010000001.1:2435200-2448963 GCA_034509185.1 Euphonia xanthogaster
AGAGAAGCTGTGAGACAAGCAGAGAAGAAGGAAAACACAATTCTTATCTCGCTTGCTGTGCCTGTGTTGTGCTAAAGAAGAATGCAATATGGAGATTGTTCACCCAAAGTGAGGATGTTTTGTTCCCTTGGCCTATCAGGACCAGGTGTGTGTGTGGGACTGTCACGGGACAGTCATGAGAGAATGAGAGATGAGTGCAGGTCTGTGCGGTTGTGAGCAAGAGCGAGAGCATGGCAGATTCAGTTTAGATAAAATATACAGAGTATAGTATAATAAAGTAATTCATTAGCCTGCTGATGATAGAGTCAGATGCCCTCCCCTTCTTTGGAGTTGTCTTTGATTTGCAATAAGTTCTGAATTCTTTATCAAAGTTCTGACAGTCCATGTAAAATGCTTTTCATCTCTTTCTTGGCCACATGATTTGGTGTTTTACATTTACACATGAACCATATTTTTCTAGTGTTAAATTTTCCTAAAGAATCTGTCTACCAAAACAAACATTGTGGGGGAAAAAAAAAAAAAGAAAAAGTTGTGTATTTCCAGTAGAAAGGGGATTTTTTACCTTCAGTGTTTGCTCTATATCATCTCGGGTTTAGAGCAGGTGTTGTGAGAGGATTTAATTCTTTGCTGAATGAGGATAGTAGTTATTACCTGCCCATCTATAGCTTTAATTTTGCTGTGAGCACTGCAGTTAAATGCTTCTTAAATGTTTTCATTCAGAGAGCAATTGAAATATTATTGTTAACAATAAGTGATTTCTTTATGTTCTAAAAAGCATTATTCTTTGTACTCCTTTTATTTTTTTGAAGCAGTGAATATGAGAAGATGATTTTGGACCTGACTAAGAACTTGCATTTTTTACACAGGGTCAGAATAAGTTTGCTTTTGTGTTAATTCTGAGATAGTTTCTTGGCTGGAGAGATAAAAACAAATATGATATTAAGATATAGGAACAAAGGATTCTAAATCAGATTACTTTAGCATATGTGTTCTTTTAATATATAATGGAAAATATCTGAAAATGCCATTATCCAAAATACACAGAGAAAATTTGGATGCCTTCATCGCATCAAGTCCTTATATCTATGTCAGTGCATCCAGGAACTCCTTTCTTCCCAAATAAGCTTTCAGGCATCAGAACAAAGCTGCAAAAGCCTTCCTCTCATCTTTCTTCTTGCCCCCACTGTTTTTAATAATGTCTGTTTGACATGCCAACAATCAGGCACATGCTCTGCTGCTGCTGTCTCCTCTCAGCTGCCTGAGAGGGATGAGGAGTGGAATTGCACATCAAGGAGCTCTTTTGTTGGTGGAGCAACCAGGAGAGCGTTTCCAATTTGCAGTTTGGCACTGGTGCTTCAGAAGCACCACGGATGTTTGATGCCCTCTGGGTTGCCTGCCACCAAACTTGGGGATCAATCACTGTGTTGTGACAGAATGCAGAAGGAAAAAAAACCCCAAAGCACACATGCACATAAAACAAACAAAAAAAAAAAAAAAAGGAAAAGGAAAAAAAAAGCAGGAGAAAGAAACCTGATTTTTGTTTTGAAAATAGTAGGACCTCTTACAGATTGAGAATTTTATTGCAAAATGTGAAGGAGGAGCAAGTTTGTGAGTGTGAACATACATGTCTGTATTGCTCTTTCATAGCATCTCACAGACAAAATATTTCATAATTTGATTCCACTGACAGTTTTTGAGTTAAGCCAGGGATTGCACCGAGCCATTCGTAGGCAACCACTTCCAAGTTAGTCCAGGACTTCTTGTGGCAGATCTGCATTCTTCTTAATCACTTGCAGTCAATCAGATTTTAATTTGTCTTTGTCTTTGTCTTCAGCCCTGCAAAGTTTGGGCCTGAAATTTTTTCTGCTTCAAGGATCAAAGAGTGTTTTCCCTGTGTGTGTCAGGCACACTTATGGAATGCACTCGTATGTTTATTTAGCTCCATAATTATTCCATATTAACAAAAGCAGATTGTTTCAGGAATGTTTTTCAGAAGAGCCTGCTTGAAATCAGGCTTTGTTGGAGTTATGGCACCTCCAATACTGCAATTTTCCTTTTGAAATACATTGTAGGAATTCACTAGAAAATCTATAACAACCCCATTCAGGGATGAATGGCTTATTCTGCTTCTTATCTTGTTAATCAATATTGTTAACTAGCTGTGATGGACATAATTAATGGAATGACCCTAGCCCCTCCTAATTAGAGATAATTGCCTTGTTCAGTCACATTCACTCTCCAAAATATAAGTGTGTGAGCATAAATAAATGTCATAATTTATTTTAGATTCTGCCATGATCATTATGTATTCTGTTTTCTTGTTAACAACTCATTTTAATTCTTGCTCACCCAAAAAAGCTTAAAGCCATGAAAGGGCCCTCTTACCTCTCTGAACCGGATGGCCAAATAACACATTATTATATTGCACACTTGCAGTCAGGAGGGTAAAATGAGGAGGGTAAAACCAGAATTCCACTGCTTGGCTCTGGCTTCCATCCATTGCCCAACGACTTCTCAAGATGAGAGATGTCTCAGCTTGAAGTTAAATGGTGCTTGCATCAGAAAAAAACCTGGATTTTGGCATGCATTTCATGTATCCCTTTATCAGCTTTATTATTTGTTATGCTTTTGCTGAGCTTCCTTGAAGAAGAACAAAAGGGTACACTTATTATGCAGCTATTTCATGAGAGCTATTTAAAATAACATTTGAGGAGGAAAAAACAAATCAAAATGAATAAAAGCCTGGCAAACACATGATGAAACAGAATGAATATCAGAGCTATTAAATTAATAAGCTTGCAAAGCATTATTTATGGTATCTCAATGGAAGTTTAGAAATTGATAGTGACTTCTCCAAATTAATGGAGTACCTCTGTTGTATTTCAGGAATACAGATTCAAACTCACCGTGCCCGTTCCTTGTGGGGAAGATTGTTCCACCTGCCAAAAAACCTCAGGAGTTTAATCTTATTTTCATCTTCTCAAGGTAAACACTGGAGGTATTGACTCAGGATGGCATTCATTCAGCAAAGCTGTGCAGTCTCAGATTGTCTGCACACAGTTGTCCTTGCTGCCACAAGCTGCCCATTAAGAGAGTGTTTGAAGCAGCAGCCTGAAGCAGATTTGACCCCTCCATGGCCAGCTCTGCACAAGTGCAGATGCAGGATTTGGTTTTAAGGACTGACACGCTCAGGATGGGCTCAGAGCTCCTGCCAGTTCAAAGGCCAGAGGAGTTACTCCTGTGAGGAGCATCTCATGTGCTTAGGGCTGGGGGACATCCCTCAGCTGTGTCCCCAGAGCCCTGCAGAGAAGCACAGGATCAGGCACATCTGCACACCAGTTGGTAGGACTGGAGGAGCAGAGGATGGAATGAAGTACAGATTTTTTGGATATTACTTTTGCTGTGTTCATTAATATTCACTGGTGAAAGTTGATTAATATTCACTGGTGCAAATCAGATGGAGGTAAAGGTGTCCACGTCTCCAAAAAAGGGTGTCAGCAAACCAGAGCTGCCTGCTCAGAGTTAGCTGGCTGCTTCCTGATGCCTTTGAATTGTGTCGAGTGGCTGAAATTCCAGTCCTTTTTGCTGTGGCTGGGAAATCTCCCTGAGTGCCCACATTTCACCATTAAAAGTGCATCTGCTAATTCTTCCAAGATTAACTATTTCTGTACAACACTAGTTTTCTCCAGATTTAATAAATTTGGTTATTTCTGTTATAGCTTCTCATGGAGAAATGACAGCTGGAGAGACCCGCTGGGAAGTGAACAAGGAAGATGGACGAGCAATGACAGGAACAATCCCACCCCTGACATTGTTTCACTTTGCTATTCCACTCCTCTTCCCTCAGTTTTGCTTCCCCTTTTCTCTGATCAAGTTTTTCCTGGAATTTAATTTTTTTTCAGTGACAGCTCTTTTATTTTTCTTTTTCAGAACAATTCTCCTGTGTTAAAAAATTTGTCTAAGCAATGTTTTCCAAGCCCCTAACAGCTCAAATTTTACAGTCAAATAAAAATGCCATGTATAATGTGGTGAAGGTTTTAATTTAGTGTTGTTTAGCTTATTATAAGGGTCCTTCTCTTGTAGTGTTCAGCTTGCAACTGGTGTGATTTTGCAGAGAACCAGGTCCCCTCACAATGTGAGCTTAAACAAGATATTAGATGAGAGCTCAGGATTTCCAGAAAACATTCAGTGATCTGTAAAAGAAGCACTATATTGGATTGAATAATAGCACAGGAACAAGCAGTTCTGTATTAAATCTTTCTTGCAAATCTCCTTCTGCAGGTAGATTGTCAATTCTGCCAATTGCTGCAAACGTTGTTTGCCAGTACCAAGCATCAGTTCATGGTAAGCAGTGAAATTTTATCAAGCTGTTTTTTTTTCCCTCATTGTCCCGCTTAGAATACTGATATCTTACCAAGAAAAAGTAAAATTTCCAACCAGAATTTCGAAGCTTTGCTTCTTTGGCTGGCAGTCATCACCTGGCAGGTGTTTCACACCACCCAGTGAGCAAGGCCATCCCCCCATGTCCTCCCTGCTCAACTGAAGAACCTTGTGGGACCCTGCTATAGATAACTACCAAAGCTTTGGGCCTCATTCCTTTCTTCTGAGGCATTATCAAAGCACTGTTTTCCCTTTTCATATTGCCTGTGTTGGCGTTTTTGTTTCCATTGAAAGGGTCCTACCTTGAGCTTCTGAGATGAGCAAGTGTTTCATCTGCTTAGGGCTGTTCTCAGTAAGGGTGAAAGACCCAGTAATTTTTCAGACTGAAAGAGGCAGAGAAGGGATTTTTCCTGATCCAATTTCTATCTGTATATTAGGTTTTGCTTCTCTTGAATTCCTTGTATATCTCATTTGTTTAATACCAAGGACATTATGGCTCAGGACTGTATTCTCATAGAGTTTTAAAGGACATTGTTCTTGGCTGGTATTTCCAGACACTGCCATAATGCAAAAAAAAAAACAACCAACCAAGCAAACAAACAAACAAAACAAACCAACAAAGAAAAGGAAAAAAGGATAAGATTATATGTGCTGTTTATACTCATGTTTGTACCTGTAGGGATGTGTTCATGGGGAGGTGTGGTGAAATGATAAAAAGGTTATGAAAGGCAGTTATTCCTTCCTGTGAAATCAGGAACTCCTAAAAGCACCAATTTAATTCTGAGAGTGAAGTGAAAAGGACCAGGACGATGCAAAGGTAACACAAAAAAAGGAATTGAAAACTTTTAATGGAAAAATCTATATTTCAAGCACTGGCAGGAATATATTTATGCATGGAGAGTATTCTGTGATTGATCTGCAATAAAACTGAGTGAGACACAGAAACAACAGAGATGTTTGTGTCACTCTGCAACCTCCACTGGAGATAAATATGAAACACACTCATATTTCTTGGGAGATCTATTTTAAGCCTTCCTCCTTCCAATGTGCTCTTAACTTCAGTAGTGGATTTGTAACAAATTCCTTGCTTCTGATGGAGTCATGTTCATCTTCTTGACCCGTGAAATGGCTTGAGAATTCTGTCCTCAGTATTTAAATGGTTACCTTAAACCAAAAACCTACAGTTCCCAAAATACACAATGAGAGACAAGAGTCCTGATTTCTCTCAGTCAAATCTCTTTATCCCCTATTTTCTGTTACAAAAAGAAAACCATCTGTCACGTTGTCATTAAACTTATTTTTCTATTAACCACAAAGTAGAAAAATGCCTGGTAAATTGAAGTTGCCTCAGTCTTTCACTGGGTTTATTATTTTTTTAAATAATTGGACTTGGTGATGTTAAAGGTACTTTCCAACCTTAATAATTCTGTGAGTGCTGGAGGAGAGGGGGTGGAGAGGATTTTTACTTTCTCAATATTATTGTACTTTGATTTGAATGCACAAAGATTTGACTGGAAAGAATTACTGGAAAATATATTAAGCAAAACCACAAGGTTTCTGAAATGCAGAAACCAACAGCCAAAACTACCACTGTGCCTCATGAGTTTGAAACACCAAAGTCACAACCCTGGCATCAAATTTTACATCACCTACCTTGAGTTTGACATCCTATGTTACTTTAGGGAACTCTTTAAATATTATATTTCTCGATACAGGCTTGAACTCTATATTATTTAGTTACAGTTGTTCTGATTTGCTGTAAAAAAAAAAATCATTTGAAGATATTATTTTGCTAAATTGGATTGTCTGTTCAGGCTAAGGTGGATAAGGTCCAGAAATGAGACACAGGTCAAAGATAACTTTGCATCTCTTAATTTTCAGGGCCTTATAGTATTCTTTAGTGGAAAGAAATTAGGGTAATTTTCAGCATGTGGAATGGAGAGGAGATTAAAAATCAGGAACAAAAATCTTTCCCTCCCATCTTTTGTGGCTATCCGATAT
The DNA here is from genome assembly GCA_034509185.1 of Euphonia xanthogaster. NCBI lineage: Eukaryota > Metazoa > Chordata > Aves > Passeriformes > Fringillidae > Euphonia > Euphonia xanthogaster. The sequence continues at coordinate 2,441,582 of JAYDZK010000001.1, forward strand.
ATCCATAGTCCAGTAATAGCAGTATTTTTCTTTTTTATTTCAGAGCCTATAAAAAATTAATTTAAAAAAACCAAAACAGAAGTGGCCAGGGGAGTTCAAGTGAGACTTGATATTTACACTCAAGATTGAAAGTCCAAAATGAAGAGCTGTGTAAGGTAGTAAATGGTATCCATGATTCATTGCCCAAAATAACACCTTGCAAAGGAGATGATGTCTGAGATCCCCCAGAGATAAAAGGAAAATCTTCTGTGATATGATTTGCCTCTGCCTCTAGAAAACAGCATGATTTATAAAGTATTTTTTGCATTAAGGCAAGTGATAAAGGAATCAGGTGAAACAGTGGTGAGGCTTTACGATAGAAATCTTATTTTCTGTCCTGGCTTTTAAGATTAAGCCTCAAATTTTGTAACACTTGTGTCACAGCACCCCATAAAAACTTTCAGAGGAAACTGAGTATTTGGCAATGCAGAAGGCAAACTGAATTCCCTTCTGAGAATATGCAGAAGTCATTGGGGTGTCTGCAGGCTGATAGACACAGTGAGGAGAGTCTCCAGAATGAAGAATTAGTTTAAAACCTTACATTTATTGCATCATATTCTCTAAGACTCTCTAAGATTCACGGATTAGCTCGGCATTTGGAGGGAAAAAACTCACAAATGAGATAATTGTCCTGCAATTATTGACAGAATGGGATGCTCAGCAGTAGGAAAACTAATCTGGAATTCAAGTCAGGGTAGGGGAAAGTCATTAGCTATGCTGTGTAAAGCAGACATATACAATCAATGTGTGAATGTCACGTTTGTCAGGCCAAAGTGATGGGAAAAGACTTCTACTAAAAGAGAGAAAATTGAACACATCTATAACAGTGCAGGATAGTTCATATCCTGTTGTAATTGCAGTGCACTTCAAGCAGAATGAGAATAGCAAGGGGAAAAAAAAAACCTCTCCTGAGCTTTACAGCAGCACAGGAACGTGTGACAAAGGTAAGGGCTTGGAAGGTGATGTTGGGAGGAGACCTGAGGCCAGCCAAAGAAGAACAGGAAGCAAAGAAAAAAAGCAAAAAACCAAAGTGGAATAGAGCTTTAGGCAGCCAGGGAGAAAGTATCTGTAAAAGAACCCCAGATGGTGCCAGAAAGAACTGATGGTTCTGTTCCTTCTGTCTCTTAAAATGTGTCAAGTGTGCAAGATCAAAGTGCACATGGTGATTTGATGGCAAACAGAGACATGTTAAAAAAATGAAACTGCTGTGGGAGTTTGGGTATGCATTATTGATAGGTGTTTATTGGGTAAGATACTTGAATATTGTATATTCAGTATTGCTGCTTGGTCTGGTGGTGTGAGGTGACTGATGTGCCACCAAGGGCAATCCTTCATGGACAAAAAAGCTGAAAAAAACCCAAAACTGAAAATGGAAATATAATTACCGCATTACCAAGCCAGGAATCCCACATTTATTTCAGGCTTTGTCAGGTAAAAAGTCTGAAATCTTCTGAGGGTGCACAGAAGGAAAGTTTGTAGGTGTGAAATAGTTCTTGCTTGAATTCCTGAGGTATTCTGGATGCTGTATTCATTGTCAAAGATCCCATAATACAGTAATAATAATGATGATAAACAAAAATTGTGAAATAAAACTCCTAAGCACCAGATCACAGCACAGAAAGCAAGGGGAATAGCAGGTACAGGCTTGCCAGCTCTGTGCAGGACTTTGTGAGGGGACAGAGGAGGGGACAGTTTGCTCCAGTGCCACATTTCAGACTGCTGTCCCCTCCATCTCTGGTGCTGCTGTGGGTTAATCTAAGTGCTAAAGGAGCTGAGAAGTGGTGCCAGAGAGAAGAGAATTCTGTATTCCCGCAGTCAGATTGGGAAAACCTCTCCCTTCCATCTCACAGGGTACTCCAGAAACACAAGCAGCAGCAGCTTCTGTGTGTTAAAGGGATTGAAACAATAAATTTTACAGCACAATTCATCAGTGGCGTCAGTCAGATTTAAGAGAGAGAGAGCAGGTTTTAGCAAAGCTGCACAGATTGCTGTAACTGAGGTCAACAGCAAGCTCCTGGTGCTTTTAAAAATTGATTTTACTGAAATCTTACTCAATTTTCTTAGTAATAAAGGCCTCCAAGGATTTCAACTGCTGTAAGCAAGAGCAATGTTTGGCCCTGTTCTCTAAGTAGGCGTGGCTTAGCTCCATTACACCTCCAACTCAAATAAGAACATCCTTTAAAAATGGAGTGCCCTTCCTAACATTTTAGTGAGCAATTTTTTTGTTTTCTCTTGTAAAAGCTGGGAGGTCATAAACTTAAACTGTTAAAGTGGCCAAGAAACCTATTTACCTTCTTTGCAAAAAGGCTAACATGAAATCAGACAACATATGTGGAAGGAATATAAATATAACTGCTTATCTGACAAACCCAGTGCAGATTGCTTAATTAAAAAAAACCAAAAAACAACAACAACAAAAAAACCCCTTGGCATAATCAGCATGGCTTGGTTATTTAATTCTAGACAAAACATTTGAGACTGTATAAAATAATAGAAAATGCTGTCTTCATTATTCTAGAGGTCACAAGAATCTTTTGCAGTCTTCTTAAGGAAAACTAAAGGGGAGGTGGCCCAGCATGTATAGGTCTGAAAATGATATAAAAGTAAATTATTTAGAAGTAGGTGACAACTTGAATTTTAATTAAAAACAAACAATCAAACAAAATAAAAAACCTCACCCAAACAGCAAACAAACACTCCTAACCAACCCCACAATCAGGACCCATAATATAAAAGATCTGACCCTTTTTTTTGCCTTCTCTGGGTCACAGAGCTCAGGCTTTTGCACATTGCTGGAGGCGCTTGCAAGGTTCTCCATCCTTAAGCAGGGATGGAGGTTCTGGGTTCTGTTCCTCCTTCCACTTCCTGTGATTTATTTCAGGGGTTCTTACTTCTGTAAATGCTGCAGTTTTTGCTCTCTCCTGGGCAATGGCAATAATTCACTCAGCTGCCATCTCAAAGCAAAGTGTTATTTAAAACAAAGTCCCATTAAAGGGAACACATCCATAAACCCAGCAGAGTACACTGGGTTTGCACAGCTTGGGTTTCAGCAAAACCTTCCCCTCCACACATCTGACAAGTCCCTGAATTTCTTTCACAGATCCACTGCAAGGCATCTCCTTTTTTTCATTTTATGCAAAGGTCTAATTTTATGTCACTTTTGATGAGTGTCCTCTATTCTCAAGAAATGCACTTTGATTCTAGTGGGTTTTGGATTTTAAGTTTTGCAGCTTGGCATTGCCAGTAGTGTAAGTTCATTTTAGGAACTGAATGGGGACTATTTCCTGCTAATTGTCTCCAGCTTTTTCAATAGTTTGGGGGCTTTTTTGGTTTTGTTTTATTATGGTTAATTTTTTTTTCTATGCATTTTCTACAGCTGCCTTTTGAGCTAGAACTTTGCATTCATTTAGGAAAATCCTAAAACTCTTTGTAATACATTTCCCCCACCATACTGTACAAATTATTTGTTACTTCTTTCTTTTAATCCTGCTGCTACCTCCCAGTTCCAAAGCTGATGCATCCAAAGGAAATGATTGAGTACTCACTGGCTAATTTCTCTCATTAAAATCTCTAGAGAGATTACTCATTTCAATGGTGGTAAACCTTTTCCAGAAACTTTAGTTTGGTAACACAAATGATAGGGACTTTCTTCATTTCTGGTATAAAAAAGTAACTCACACATTCTTCCAGGTTTTGGTGACAGCTCAAAGAAATGAGGGAATTTCTTTAAGCAAATGTTAAAGCCAACATTTAAGTCATGAACTGTCTGTCTCATGAAAAATAACCCTGATGAATAAAGGGATTTTAAAGATTTAAAATTTAGTTCAGGTAAAACAAATCTGATATTATGGTGGGAAGAGCTTTTTTCGTGTTCAAGAGGACAGGAAATCTTTGTAATACATTCTACTGATATAGACAGCACATCTCCAGCTCAGAATAAGAAATGTTTGCATTTCCAACCCTCTTTGGTGAGTTAGAAATGTTAAGGAGCTCCATCCTTCACTACGGAGCTGCAGCTGGCCATGGGACTGGGGAAGAAAACCTAAAATATCATAAAATATCCTATTTAATGGATAAGGGCTGATTGACCCAAGAGTGACAGATTGTCCTGCTATGGGTCAGCTGGGCTGGGAGAATACTAATGAGCCATAATTATTTATTGCATGTGTTGTCTAATAATTATAAAGAATAATATTTAGATAAAGTTAGCTTAGCCTTCTGCAGAAACTGCAATTCTTCATTGCCCAAGTGGCCGAGGAGATTAATAAAAAAAGCCACCTCGTGCTTTCTGGCAAAGTAATTAACTCATTACAATCAAGAAGAAAACACTGGAAGACTTGAGAACTTCTCAGCACGCACAGGGTGAGCTGGGGTGATGGGTCAGGAGGATGGGGACGTTTCACAGAAGCTGAGCTCATCCAGCAGCACAGGTGTGACTGCTGAGAACATGTTCTGCACCCAGCTGGCTGCAGCTGGGGGGAAGGATGCTTTGGGGGGGCTGTAATTAGGAGCTACTTTGGCTTTTCTGGTGTATTTTTGCTGTATTGTGGTTGGATGCTGAGAAATGTTGGTACAAGCTGGGCACGTGAGGAACTTGTCCGTGGAAGAACTTCTGAAGCACCTGTGTACCCTGAGAAATTCTGAGCCTATATAGCTGATAGCTAATTATTATATAGCTATTAGCTAATTATATAGCTATTATATAACCAATTATAGCTAATTATTGCATATGATGCTGTCCTCAGTTCCCAAGCTCTCCCCAAAGTCTTGAAGGAAGCAGCATTTGAAGCAAACAGGAACTCTCTGACTCCCTGCAGGCATTAGAATTGGAAACAAGCCTTTGGACTGTGGTTGTCCCTTTTTGAAATCTGATTTTCTCTTGGGTGGTAGCATTTAGTTGGGAATTAGTAACCATATGTACAACAAGCAATCAAATACCCACCTTGCCATTATGAGCAATAATTATGAATGTAATATGTATATGATTAGTATGAAATGATTTCATGCTTTCATGCTGGATGTGAAGTTGAGGGTTCTAAGATAATTCCACTTTATGGTCTTTTCCCCATCTTATTCTATCCCCTGATGCTTCCTTGGATGTGGACAGAAGTCATGGTACCAGTTCCATGGGATAGAAGAGGAGAAAACTTTGACTATCAAGGAGGAGGTGAGGTGATTTGAGAAAAAAACAGCAAATGACCAGAAAATACAGAAGTATCTCAATCATTTGCAGAATCTCAGGTATTCTTTACTGAGGAAAAAAAAGAATATATATATATATATATATATATATATATATAAAATCAACAGTTAAATGCAAAAAGTTCTCAGTGGAAATGAAACTGTTAAGGAGTTTCACATGTTGTGAACACAGACTCTTCAGAGTGTTTGCATTCTGCTGTTTAAAATTGCAGTTGGCCATGAGTGTTTCTCTGTGTTTTTTAGCTGGCAAAAATAGACGACCTATTTTGCTGTCAGTGTGCAAGCCTGGCTCTGCAAAGACAAGGGAATTCTTCCAATCCAGCTCAGCCAGATTACAGCATTTTGCCCGTGTGCTCTCCATGTGCATTCCCTGGATTGGATGTTGATCCCTGGTATTACAAGTACTGTACATTTATTTTAAAATGTGTCTGCCTATTTTTTTGTCCAACCCTGCCTTGCACCTTCTTCTGGAGAAAAAAAACAGTCAGTGAGTTGAAATACATGAGAAAAAATAATTTCATTTCTTGGTTGTCTTTTTTTTTTTTTTTTTTTGGCCTTACAAAAGAAATTTCTGAACATTCTTTGTGATTTCCAGGAAGAAAAACAAACTGATCAAACTTATCATTATGCACCTTATTGGAGGTCTGCCAGTGTCTCCATAATACAGTCTGGTTTTACAGGATTCATGGATTTCTACTGTAAGTGCTCCATCCTAGAGCTAAAATTTGGCAAGCTCTTTCATGGTAGCAATACTCTCTCCTGCACATAAATGTTGCTTTTCTCTGAGAACTGGCAGTAACGCTGGTGAAGCTTTTCTTTTATGGCTTCTATAGATTTTTGTTTACAGATAGGTAAATTCAGTCTAAGTGCTTGGACTGTCACCTTTTTATTGCATATTTAACTAACGATTCAGACTTTATGGGGAAAACTTGCAGCTCAAATGCATTTGCATTTTGCTTTTCTACCCTTTTCCATCTCCATACTTTTTTTCATTATGGGATTGGTGTGCAGTTGTTTCATAATTACAAGTTCAGCTTTGTTGCTGCTCAAAGCTGAGAATTTTATGCTGTCTAGTTAATCCATTTGTCTGGATTTTCACATAATTATTATGTAAGTATTGATCGGAAAGGGCTATAGCTTAGCTTTACATGACTTATTTAAAGTAACTTTTCACACTTCATTATCATTTGTTTTTATTGCATCCTGCCTTTTACTTTTCCACATCCTGCATTTCCTCATCTGCTTGCATTTTCAGGGCGACACTGTACATTAGGAGACCTTTGAGTTATGCTGTAAAACCTCTCCCAAAGATTATTTAAAGCAAGGAAATCTACTTGGGGGCTCGTGGGAGGGTTTTTCCCCCTTGGTCACCATCTCCATGAGTGGGTCATGTCAGATTTAGGATGAACTCAAGCAGCAATGCTTCCATCTCTAATATTTTTTTACCTTAACACTAAATAGGTAATATTAAAACAGATGCATATGTATGTGTGTGTGTATATATATATAATATGTACTGAGGTGGTTATTTGGAAGCCTAACTGATTACTGAATGATTTGAAAAAGCTGTCCCTGTTATGATTTATGTGGAAAAGTTCTCTCACTGCAGGTCTGTGTGAAGGGAGTTGCATCCACATCACAAACAAGAACCTGCATAAATAAATCCCAGAAACTGAGAGGGAAATGTTCTCACGCCTCCCAACAATCCCATGGAGGCACAGACGAGGCATCACTTGGGGACCATTGTTCTGCCTCCTCCCTGAATAAATGGGGGATTGTCCAGCCACCTTTCTTTATGAGTACTGAACCTGTCATTAATTCTTTTTGTTTGTTTTTAAGGAAAATACTTTAAATCTCTAAGATTAGAAGTTTTGTGTCATTCAATTAATTAAACGACACCACTCAAGAGCCATAAACATTAAAAAGCCTCTTGGAAGCAAGCTGTGGCCCAGTCCATTGGATAAATTGATTGATTACTTCTGTGGCTATTCCTAATAATCTGTAGCATTTTTTCATTAGGCAGAAAGTTGTTTTCCTATTTAGTATGCAAACGTGGGATCCGGAGCATTCTGCCCATGTGTTATGATTTCTTTTTTCCATTATACAATCACAGAATGTGTCACCTCCCTGTTTACAAAAAG
>JAYDZK010000001.1:2454625-2474430 GCA_034509185.1 Euphonia xanthogaster
CCCATAAATTTCCTCCCAAAACTAGAGATAGATGTTTCTATATTTCTCTGGAGTATTTAGAAAAGTTTTCATTTTTCCACCACTGAGAATAAAACAAGATATATTTTGGACAGCATTTGTTAATGTAGGCATGTAGATAAAAATGTCTGCCTTTTTCCTTACATTTTATATTAAAGCTTCTGTTGAAATTCTCCCCATAAATTGTTTTAATAGTGGATGTAACTAATTTTTGGTGTGTTTGTGCAGCTTAGTCTAACTTCTAGGGGTGTAAATGTTACAGTGGGCACGTAACAAGAGTGTGGGCAGAGAAATAGCTCCTGAATTTTTTTCAGTTGAAATAATATTTTATTTTAAATCCAACTTCACTTAACATTTGTAATTAATATTAAAACTGATGATTGTTGGTGGTAATACTACAGGGGAAGTGGGTGGGATGAAGGGAGAAAAGAATGAAAGAGGGGCTGAAGAAAAACTGCTGTCTTAATGCACTTTGTGGTGCTCAATGCTTTCCTTTTTTGTCTTTTTCTTGGAGAGCTTGAGCTTTTCTTAATTTGCTCCATCCCAAAGAAATTTTATTTAGGCTTTTTTTCTGGATAAAAAGTAAAACTTTCCCCCGAGTTTGTTTTCAAACTCTCTGCTGTGCTCGTGAGAAATTTTCCCTACACAATCACAGGAGCCCAAGGAGGTTCTCTGAAGCTCAGATTTATCTGTGTTTGCTGGTAAAAGGTGTGTGCTCTTTTCTGCGGGGCAGGACAATGTCAGGGGGATTCAACATCCAACTTTTCCAGTTTGGACTTTGCAGACGGAGCTCCGTAGGTGCACAGACACCACAGGTTCTCCTGTTCCACTCTGCTGGGTATTCTCTGCTTGCTGAGAATTGTGTTTCTTTTTTCTTAGAAGGATGCAATTCTCTTTCTGAATATTTCCTGTGGTATCAAGAAATTGAGTGAGTTCTGTCGTTCTTTAATTTAATAATTTCTCTTCGGTCTCTTCTGTAACTATATTGCCTGCCTGAGGGTACCAGCCACCTTAATTTCACTGTTTTATAACCCACAACAGTTAACACTTGACCTAGGTCATTAACAGGATTATCAGCAAATTTGTTTAAGCTTTTACTGACAACCTGAATTGCTTCAATAATATTTTGACTGTGCAGACAGGAAACTTCTTATAACCTCTCAATCTAGCATAAAATTAATTTCTTGTGAGCACAGCTACCAAGAGATCAATACGGGAAATCTGCTTACAGTACTTGGCTTCAAACAGTGCCTGTTTTGGGTTTACAGTAAGAAGGTTCCAATCAGCCTCTCTTTTCAGTCTGGATTTGGAGCTGCAGTTTCATCTTTTGAGCATTGATCACCATCTCAGAACTTTGCAGAACCACACAATTAAATGTATCATTTTTATCTGAGCGGGTCTCTGTTAACACTTAAAATTGCTAAAGACAATTTACTGTGCCTCTGTAGTAGTGACAGCTCTTGGTGTGGTTTTGAAAAATGTGCTGCTTGCACATGGAACAAAATCCTTGCCCAAGTCTTGCATGTGATTTTGGGAAAGGCTGACAATACTGGGAACTTCTCAATAGAATCAGAAGGGGCAAATGCTTTTTCAAATCTTACTTTGCTCTATGTCATGTATCATTAGGTCAGGGTAAGTCTTCATTTCTCGTGGCACAATTCCTGGTGCAGCCCCTGGCTTGGAATTGAGTGTTTATCTGCAGAAGTTAAAAGCAGGTTTAGAAGTCTGAATGTGGTGCCTTTTAAAATTTAGTTTCAGAAAGCTCAGAGTTGTGGGGGGCTAGAGGACTGTTTTTCATACAGCTGTGTTGTATTCAAAGCTTCTGTGCCTAATCCTAAACTGTATCATTAGACAAATAATAAACATTTTTTAAAATTCACACCATGGTGTGATGGTTTTAAAGCCAGGAGAAGTTGGGTAAGTGCATAATTTTCTGACAACATTTTTGATAATGGACTGTAACATGTGGAAGAACTTATTTTCTTTACTGTTTGTCACTGGGCTTTTTTCTTGACTTACTGCTATTTCAGCATAGTGTATTAAAATGAAAAAAATCTCTCCATTGGCTATAGCAAACTTAAAGCAGGTGTTTGAAACACAGAGATGTGCAAATTGGACACAGCAATTAATTCTTACTGCAGTTAATTTGGACACAACATACTTGCTGCCCAGCAAAGCACTCAGGGCAGAGAAATGGGTCAGAATTCTTCTGTACCCTCAGCTTCAGCAAAAAGGCACCACCAGATGAGCAAGCATGAAACAGATAATAGGCACACCAAGTTTAACAGTTGTTTACACAAAAGCTTTGCAAATTAGGAGTGTGTTCTAACTGAACTTAAAATTTTCATTCCCAGCTGGGAGGATGTACAAATTAGTTTTAATTTTTTTTTTTTAATTATTCTCTGCTGGAGTTAGGTGAATTGCTATTAGTATACTTACTTTTTGATTCTGTTGGAGAACTTGGGAGTTTTCCTCCAGGAAAATGTCTATAATTGCTCTTGTTCTTGTAATCCCCACTTGATGAAAGTTTAGAAATACAGATGCAGGTGTTCATTTTCTCGTTTTCAGAGCTCTGGATTTTATCACCAGTGAGGGTCACTACAGTGCTGTTAGCAAATACCACAGTCCTGTTGGTGGAGTTTTATACAGAGCCTGAGTTAGTGCCATAAGATACCTGTAACTCCTGTAGCTTTGTAGCTGCTCTTTGATTTTTCTGGGAAAGAAAATAAAAATAAATAAGTAACTGCTGCAATAATCATGCCTTTACTTATGGTGAAGTTCAAAGCTCTGCTCAGTGGAGCTGGTATTGAAACCCAGAAGGTAATTTTGATACCCTAAGGTGCAAAATTGGATGTTTCCAGAGTTGTTAGATAAATCTCCAGAGGTGGGGCAGAGGGTTTTCCCTAACCCCCTGCCTTTCTAAAGCATAATTCCAGCATCCAAAGAGTGCTTTCTCTGGAATGGAACATTTCCTTTCTTTTGCATTGTTAGATTTGTTGAAGCATTGCTGAAAATATATTTTCAGTGAGGAGGAAAAGACTTGTTATAAGAAATGATAGAGTGAAATAGAAGACTTTTTAGTTTACAAAAGCATCTGACTACTGTAAAATAATTGTTTTTCCTAAAAATTCACCACAGTGGGGTAACCCTTATTTCTGTAAACACTTTAGAGCAGTAGCTTTTTTTTAAAAAACACGTATTTTAACTTGTTCTAAACAAGAAGTAAAACTTTTAAACAAATATAGGTTAATTCAGAAGATTAGATATGAGCTCCCAGGAGTGTAATTTTGGAAACAGAGTGTGGTAGCAATCTGTGGGCTCAGGATTGTATTCCCCAGCAGAAACCTTGTGTCTTTTAGTTTCCTAGGTGCTTGCTAAATCCAAGTGCAAGTTCTCATTTTGCAGCGTGAAACAGATGCACGATTAAAATTCTGTCCCTTAAACTGAAAGCTCCTTTCAAATTTCTGCAGCGAATGAATGAAAGAAATAAAGATGTAGAAATAAAAATAATCCTGCCTGAAAGAAATCTTGGTGACAGAAAAGTTCCAGTCTGCGAGAGTGACGGGGAACCAGCACGTAAAGCCTTAAATTTGCAGAGATGTTATTAAATCAGACACATTGTGAGCAGAAACGTTTGTACCACTCTCTCTTTTCTTTTCTTTTTTTTTTTTTTTTAGTTCGTTTAACTACCGTGTCCTGCTGTTTCAGGCAAAATATGGAGGGAAATCCCATTAATCTACTGGAAAAATATTGATGAAAGAAGAATAGCAGAGCAAATGAACAGTGGTTGAAACTTGCTAGCAATTAAGAGAACAATAGGTTGAATGTTAAGGTTCAGTCAGGGCAGTTTAGTGTAATATGGTGTGGGAATGGGCTTTTTTTTTATTTCCAGCTGGTTTCTCATAATGTTTTTATATCTATATTTGGATAGAAAGATTTGCATGGCATTTTTTTTAAACAATAATTAAACCTGTTAAAGTATATCTGTCTCACACAAGAGGACAGCAATTAAAATCTAAAACTTTTAAATTGGTGCCTAGGAATGGAGGGATTTGTAGAAAATCTAGAGTGGCAAGTTACTCTTTAAATAAATTACAAATAAAGCACAAAAATATATTTTGGTCCATGGTGGGCTTCCCCACAAACTTTGTGCAGTGACACATAATAACAATTGACATGGGATTGCTTAATTTAGTTGCTGAGAAGTTAGAAGGCAGCTAGAGGGGGTTTGTTCTTGATTTTTTTTTTTTAAGAGGCAAGGCTTTTTAAGGGGGGAGAGAAGGATTAAAGGAAGAGAAAAAGTAGGCAGAGATGAAGAAAATCGGATCTGAATGTGAAAAGAAATCTAAACTTCCCCTGATTACTGACAAAGTTAGGGACCCAGAATTCAGCCCTGACAGGGATCCGAAGAGTGAGTAAAGCACAAATTAAGAAATTCCTCGCCTCCCTGAAAGTCTGAGCTTTGTTGACATTAGTAAGTGTCGTGACTCTGATTTATCAGTGGTGAATTTCAACAGAGGCTGCAGTTAAGAAAGGGTAGAGGCACTTTCACTGTTCTATTTAATCTTGCTCTCACAGTGCTTTCTTGGAAAAAAAAAAATAAAGAAAGAAAAGCAAGGCAAGTTATGTCTGCCCAGCCTGAATGTTCATGGAGAAAAGTGACTTGAGGCTTTTATCCTGAGACAGGTTCTGAGATGGTGAGGGCCTTACCCTACAAAAAACTTTTCTCCCATGGTTTACCCCAGAGAACAAATGTCCTGGCAATGCCTGAGTGCTCAGTGTTCCTGGAGTACGTGGTTCCAGCTGTGGAGAACGTTCTGTGCTCACCCAAACTCTCCAAAGAAAGCCCAGCTGCAGGGAAAACTCATCAGGTTCTTTATTCTCATCCCACCTGCTCACCCTTCTCATGCCTGTGCCCCTTTTTTTTGTCCCTTCCAGAAATCAACAGTCAGCCAGAAAGAGTAGAAGGCAAAGATCATTTTTTTTTCTGATTTTGAGGGCTATGTGCCCAGTCCTCTTTTTACTAAAGGCTGTTTACCAGAGGGGGGATGCTTTGACCCTTCTTTTGCCCAGAAGAAAAGGCAAAAGAGAAGAATTTAATGTTTAATGGCATCACTTTTCCTGAAGATGGGCTAGAGCTAGACATAGGGTGTTCAAGAAATTAAAACAGAAGTTTTCCATGCAAACCAAGGGTAGAAACACTGGAGAAGAAGCACGTGGAACATGCTTAGTTTATGAAATAGGATGGAAACTTGATCCCTTTGTGGTAAGGTGGTGGAAGTAGAAGAATAAGCAGAAGACAGGGGTCTGAGAGTGTCTCGTGGGTAGATGGGAATAGAGCAGTCATTTACCTTTGTTATAAATATTTGTGTTTCTCACATATGGAAATAGTGAAAAAAGATGTTAGTGGGGTTTTGGTTGCAGAGGCAGCAAATGAAGTCGGGGCAATTCCATTTTTCATACAGATAGCTCAGCACACATGTTCTGCATTAATTACCTCCATAAATTCTGTTAACCTGGCAAACAATGAAAATATCATGTTGGTGACATCACTGTATTGGAAAATAAAAATGGCTTCAGCATCTTGATTTTCTCAGCATGACATTTGAGGAGATTTCTTATGCTATTGGCATTTTACTCCTGCAATTTGCGTCGTGGTGTTGAGTCATTTGCTCTGTGGGTTTATTTTGTCTGTGGGGCAGCCATGTAAGGGCCCAAGCATTCCATGCAAGCTGGGGATCTTTATTCATGGAGGTAGAGAAGAAAAGTTTGACAAAACTATCAGGGCACACTTGAGTATGTGGCTTTCCAAATGTAGTGACTCAGGATTCTCAGAATTGTTTTACAATTCTTGACTTCTGTGCTTTAAACTTAGAAAAACAAAACTCAACCAAGACCAGCCCATGTCTATTTATTTTTGTTTTTCTGTGCCCCATGCGAGGAGTTCCTTAAAAGCCAAATTTTTTTTCTGAGTTGTGGCATGCTGCCAGTTGATTCACTAGGGGGATATCACAGCCTTTTTTACAAATGAATAGCCATTTCCTGGATTTATGCTCTGGTCCCTGTCTCAAAAATTTCTGTTCTCTAAAGGGGTATTGATCACTTGCTGCGGATTTTGTTGATTTCAGGACCTTGAATGTGTTTGAACTGCAGTAAAATTTGTGGGAACCTTGGAACTTTTAGTTGTGGGTGTTGTGTGTGCCCAAGAGTCTTTTCTGTGACACTTTCTGGTGTCTAGAATTCCAGAAACTGAGCGTGTCATAGTAGGTTTGGACTTCTCAGCTTACCTTAAGTGAACTTGGACACTGGCTCAACATTTATTTTCCCCTTTAAGCTGCTAAAAGTCTTCCCAAGAGGCATCTTTGTCACGCTCCAAATCTACCAGACCTTCGAGAGCTCAATTCTGTAAAACCAGTGAATACTGGAAATTACTTGTTGTTTCCAAGGGAATGTAGAAGTAAAAAGAGTTAGATGTGCAGTGTGGTTAAACCTTTCTGAGAAGTGCTTTAGAACCTACTGAAATGATTTGAATAATGTTTGCTGTTGAGTTTTGGCTGGACATAACACGTGGTGCCATTTTATGTGCCTCAGGGTTTGGGCACCCGGTGGGACTGACAAATAAGACACATCCTACAAGAGACCCACTTCTATTCTGGGCTGATAAAAGGCAGGGATTGGCAGGGTTTAGGTAACTCAATCTCATCCATAGTTTGTGGATTTTTTTTTTCTCTGAGAGGGGGAAAATAACTTGGGTTTTAAAGGGAATTTAAGCTCCCTTTCAGCACAGTAGCCCCCATTTTGCATTTGCATATTTAACATGGTGCCTCAGTGGTATCAGATTTAATGCTAGAGTGATGGAATGGAATGAGATCTGTAGGATTTGTATCTGAATGTGAGTTCAGCTAAACTCTTAATTCAGGTATCCTGAAGCTTTCTGCCTCTTGCTTTTTGTAGGAGGCACTGGAACAGGACCAATTGGAACTGGTTAAAAAAAATGCAGAGAAGCCAAAGTGACAGTAATTTGGAACCCATTAGGTTAATCCATTTTTAATTTTTATATCCTTGTCTTAATGAAAAGAACTGGCACATATCAACTTACAGGAAATAGCCTAATAAAACTGAAACCTTATTAGGCCCCTTTGATAAACAGTGCATTCCAGCCCACCACCAGTCATATGTTTTTGCATACTTGGAAATTGAGCTTATTGCCACTTTAACAATATCAAGAGAACGCTCGTGTTTCAAAGTAATAAAAAAGAAATAAAAATCTGTTTTGCCTGTGTTCATCACTGAGAATGGGTGGATGGTTGTCCCTTTTCCACAGGCAGGCTCCACATGTAGCAAAATGAGGAAGACCACTGGAGAGCTTCCACTTAGCATGGAGTGCAGGTGATGTTTTTTATTTGTGCACTCCTGCATTGGTGATTGCTGTTCTGCATTCCCTCCTTCATGTCAGCCTTTTGAGAGAAACCTGCAGTGAGGCGTTGCTGCTTTGGCTGCTTCTTTTTTTTCAGCTGTAGGAAAAGCTGAGATGTCTAAATCTGGCCTCAGATGCTCTTGGGGAGTGTGTTTGATAAGAAAAGTAAAATCTGGGAGGAGGAAAATTAAATTCTTCCTAATCAAAAACTGCGGGAAGCTGCCATGAAATTAGAATTTGCCAAATCATCCGAATTGATGGTGGAAGCTTTTATCTTCTGCAGAAGCAATAATCTCTAGGGTAATTTGACATAATTTGCTAGTTTTTTGTCTTTTCATCTGATATTTGTGACAAAATCTCGTAATTTTGGAAACTTTTTACTGAACACTTAAGTGAAAATAATGGAGGCTTGGTCTTTCCAGTATTTTCTGAATATTCCTGTGTTCAGTATTGCAGCAACTGTTTTTTAATTTATTTTGGGTTTTGTTTGCTTATTCATCCCTTGTCCCCACCCTGTTGGAGTCCTTCAGTCAGCAGTTTGACCACAGATTGAACATGACAGTTTCCAAATTTGGAATGTTCTGCACAAAATCACATTTGTGTTGTGCAGTGTCACAGCTCAGGCAAGGAGGGTTGGAAGTGCAGACCCCACAGGGCTGTGCCTCTCTCAGGACTGCAGCCTGGCTTTGGGCTCAGCAGAAATCTCAGCTTTAGCAAAGAGGTTTTTAGTAAATGGGCCAAACTGTTGGCATGTGGGTTGGGTAAGTGCTGCTGAGTTCTACTGGCTATTTTTATTTTATTTTCTTCTGAGCAGTGCTAACATCTTCACTAAAATATTTGAGGGGAAATGCAGGACCATAAAATCACAGGAGGCTTGACTTTTATTATTAAGCAAGCAGCAAATCAGACTACTTAAAACCAGGCTTCACTGCTGGACACCCTTTTTTATTTGTTGTCCCTTCCCAAAGGTTTCTTGCTGCCTTAGCTGATTTCAGCATGGTTTTGGTAACATCAGCATGATAGCTGATCCTAGCTGGAAATTAAAACTGCATCAAGGTGCAACTTTGGCCTGAGTTCTGCCTGCCTGTCTATAAATGTTGGTTGGTAGCCCCAGAATAATCCAAGACACAAAGGTGATGTGCTGCCACTGCTGGGGCAGTGGAGAGTTGGGAAGGCTCAGATCTGTGTTCATAGGTGGATGAAAATACAGGTGCAAGCCCCCTTTGCTCGGAAGGGTTCACCATTCCAAAAATGTACATCAGGCTTTGTGCTGACTCCACTGTGTCCCTCCTCAAAACCAAGTTCTGGCTGACTTTCTGCCACAGAGTATTTTCTTTGCTGCTTAAGGATTATATGGCACATTTCAATTAGACATTCACCATTTTTAGGGTGGGTTGTTTTTTGTTTGGTTGCATAGCAAATTAATTTTTCCTATTTGTAGGCGTTTTTTATATAACTAGCCAGGGTATTTATAAACTCAAAATTTGTTGCTAAACAAGAGAAGACAACATAGTGGTGTGAGGTTTTTTTATGCATTTTTAAAATATTAATGGAAAATGGAATTAGCTGAAGAAAAAACATTTAAGTATCTCTTGACATTGGCTATTGACATTGGCTATTCTTCTATGCAAAGAAGAAAATTTGGAAATGCTTTCCACTGCTGAAGTTTGTAGGTGGTTCTCTAAATATTGCAAGTTGCAGGATAGTGTCCCCTGGCAGGCTTTCCTCATTTCTTCAGCAGTGGGGGGAATCTCAGAGTGATTCTACCTGGCATGAGATTTGTTTGTTTCTTTTCATTCTTGTGGGAGGTGTTTCTGCTGTATTCAGTTCATTGTGGCAGTTGTTACCCCATGTGTTTCTGGAAATGCTGCAGCTTTCAAACTCTGTTTGGGAATCAGTTTCGTTTTGGGGTTCTTTTCTTTCCCTAACATCCCTCCTGATGAAACATGCTGCTAGTGAGCCCTGGACCATCACTCCCAAATCTGGAAGTAGTTTCTGGTAGCATGAGTGTCATATTCCACCCAAGCCTCCATTCATCTGCTGCTGATGCTGTGAGAGGGAGAGTGAGGGAGCTTTGTGTTTCACATCCACGTCCCCACTCCAGTTCTGGAGAGAGATTCCATTTTCCCACTGGAAATCCACATGGAGGGAGCTGATAATGCTTTCTCCTGTGGCTGTGCATGGGGAAGGCCAGGAGAATCAGGCAGGAAATAGTCTCTCAAAAGAGAAAATGTTCATAATTGGCATTTTAGGGGTGTGCTGCATTGGCAGAAATACTGCATTGTAGTGTGGAGAGCAGGGCTGTTGTACAGGAGGACCAAATCACTGATTTTCAGAGTCAGAAGTCATGGCTGCTCCTCATAATACCAGTAAATTCTCACTTAGAATTACTACTAGCTTTAAATCAAGGTAATTATATGATGGGAACCAATGCAGGACACTGAGCTACTTAGACAGCATTTTATTTATTTACCTAAAGTTGCTTTATGAGAGCTCCTCTGTGTCTCCTCAACACAACCAGGAATCTTTTCCAAGGCATTCTGTTGGAAAGAATTGTCACTAGCAAAGAAACTGTTCAGCTTTTTTTAAGAGTTACCCCTGGTAACTGGCTGGTCAGCCTCAGGGATTTTTGTAGGAACCAGCTGAGTGATGGTCACACGGTTTTGCAGGAGGAGTTGGTACAAGGAGAGCAAATGAGTTGTGTGAGAAACTCATAAACTTCTTTCATCTAGTAAATTCCTGGCTGTAGGCATTTGTAGGATATTTAAGTTATTGCTTTCATTTACCTTTATTAGTATATGGGAAAACAAATGAGGATCACACTGAAAAATGCCTGCCAGTGAGGATCTAACTGAGTATATCTTCATTAAACACTTCACAAAATGAACCTGACCAAGTGTTGTATGTTGTTACACTAAAGGATCTATCAGGATTAAAAGAATTTGTAATGAGTTAATGTAGGAATCAAGTGCTTGCATGAAGTTTTCCATTTTTACTTTTTACCTAACCATCCAAATCCATGAAGAAAAATAAATCAGACAATGAATTTCTAACCCATTCTTTATGTATTTCTTATGTCTTAGTGTAGGGAAATGCCATTTTCTTCTCCAGTTTCCAGATTAATACGGAGTTTTAGGACATACAATGACAAAATGTACCATTGCTTCTCCCAGTCATTTTTGCCTAGAGACCAGGACTGCATCTTCTAAGTTCTGCATTATTGTTTCCTCTCTGTCGGGATGTGCAACTCTCTTGAAGTCACAGGGAAAATGAGTGTCCTAGAAGCTTTTATCAGGAAGGAGGTATTTTTTTTCAAGTTACTACTTGAAAGGAAACATGTTTTTTGCATTTTAGATACTACTAAGGAACAGCACAGCACACATCTGAACTAGAAGCCTCCTGCAGCCAGTGTGAAAACCTCCCTTGTAAGGACTTCTAAAATGTAGTGAAACAGGTTTGGGCATGGAAAAGTAGTGGTTCCAGTCTTAAGGAGATGAGGAAAGTGGAATGAAGGAGGGAACTGGACAATTTTTCTTAACTTTATAGATTTGATCTGAATGATGTCAGGTTGTCCCATGGCTGAGGCACCTGCCTGTTGTGGGGGACACTGAACATTTAATTGTCACCCATGGCCTGTTGAGATGCCTGTGAGGGCAAGCTGGACCTGCAGGGCAGATCTAGAGAGGGGGGACTTCCACCAAGCTGTGGGTCCATTGCCTGGATGTGTTTTGCAGATGAAACTGATGAGTTTGGACCAAACTCATCAAATTCAGAGTGGCCGCAATCATGTTTTCAAGAAGCTCGTTCTGAATTAATAAATAATATATAATTAATGTAATAATATATTCATATCTACCATTTATTATATATCAAATATATCACTTAAGTTTGCTGCTGTGTGATTTGCCTCAGCCACTTCTTGCCAAGTGATTTTCCTCAGGAGTTGCACTTCCTTCAGCACTGTGCAGTGCAGATGCATGGCAAACAGATCTGTCTTCATCCCGGGAGATCTAGAATCTGTGGGAATTTCTGCTAACAAAAAAAGAGAAGTGCACTTTTCCTTTTGAATTTTTATTGCTGTTTCCTTTTTATGGATGCAAACCTTGCTGCAGAGTAGCCTGCCTAGGGCCCTGTGCACTCAATAAAGGACTGACTGATTTTTCTTTGTCTACATGATTGAGGACTTGATTCAGAGCTAAGAAATATGTAGCACTGGATTATGTTCTTTCTGTAAGATTAGTAAAGATATTTTGTTTATTGATGTAGATAAAACAGTGCTATTGTTTTCTTTTAAAGGGGAGTATAACTTCAAGGGGAAACATTTTTCTCACATGGATTGCAGAGCAGCTAAGTCCTGGCAGTATAGCAGCGCACATATATCCATACAAAATACAAATATGTGTGCACAAAAGTGTAGAAAATATATTTATTTATGGTTCTTTATAGGACAGTCTTATTTCTAATACTGTACACCTGCATCTCCTTCTGCACATCCTAATTAACAGTAAAAATAATGCCTTCAGAGCTCCTTTTTTTTTAAAGTGGTGTCCAAAATTAAACAGCAGTTAAAAGGAGAATGATAAAATAATACAAATAGCTTAACTCAGCTGATTCACAGACATTGTTCCTCATTTTTTGTTTCCTGTTCTTCTGTTTACTTGGAGCACCTATGCTCAGGCCATCTGGTTCTGGCAACAGTGACAGCCCTTCAGGTTAACAAATAGAAGATGAAGCTGCTACAGTGGCTACCTCTAATAAATCTGTCATTGTCAGGTGTTAAAATGTCCTAGCATATGCTGAGATTTATTTCATTTCTCATTATCGTTATTTCCATACTGAAGGGGGGAAAAATATAAAGGGGGTGTGGGGGGTGGTGAACACACCCAACAAAAGTAAGCTCAGATTGCAGATAATAAATATTACGGTGTTGCTATGAAGTATTAATACTTCATTAGTTGATATTTATATAGAGGCTATTTTCTTTTATACAGTATTTTGTATAAATTCACCTGTTCTGCTTCATGTTGATAAGAAGTGGTTACTTAGGAAAGTGTGTGATCAAGCACTTGGAGGCCCTATGGCCAAGATGAGGAAAATAATTTATTTTTGTGCTGGTAGGAAACAAATAAATGCCAAAAGAAGAATATCCTTTAATTTTGATGTATGTTTTTATTTGAAATACCCATTGTGTTTAAAAATAGATATAAATCCACTGAGATTTGATTGACTGGAAAATGCCTATCAAACTGTTTACAAATAAAATCTTCCTTTGCACACTGAAACTTATTGCATGGATCAAAAAAAAATAACAGCAAGATTAGCAATCAATTGATGGCCCTCTTTAAAAGTAGGTTTGTCTGAACTTGTAACATTGTAAATAATTAGTTTTGTATCTAATGTGTTGCACATGACATTTAGAAAACACTACTGCAAGACAATTTGAGAACAAATTAGATCAGAAGCAAAAAAGAACTGCAGGAAGGACTTTAATCAGCTTTCATTATTTATTCCTGTATTCTGAGAAGATTATAGATGCCAAATGGATGCCTTTAATCAAATAATGATTTAAATATTCAGATCTCACCATTTCAGTTAGATGCAGTGACCCACATTTCAAGCATCCGAGGAGAAAACACTGTGGTTTGTGCAGCTGATAGAAGAGTTCTGTTCCCACCCCCTGCTGCAATTCATTTAGCCATGATCCCTTGTTTGTTTTTTGTCACTTTTCTGGTTTTCAGAAGTTGCCCTAGCTGCTGTTCATAGTGTTTTAAGCTAAAGGAGATGATCCTTTTCATTTGTCTGTCTTTTTCTTCTGTGCAGCTTCACCTCCAGGCCACCTGAACAAATCATCTGCTCACAGGGTCCTCAAATAAATACAGCTCTGGGTGTGGGTAACTGAGGTTAACTGGGCAGAGGCAAAGGAAACTCACTCCTCTTCCTTGTGTCTTCTTTTGTAGTTAATCTGCTGGATTCAAAAACAATTCAAGGGGAGCTGGGCTGGATCTCCTACCCGTCTCATGGGGTGAGTTCACTGGAGTGTGAAATGGGAAAGTGCTGCTGCAGACCAATGTGCTATTTAACCATTGTTTCCTCTTCAGAGGACACCGGGCGATAAGGCTGGGTCTTTGGAGGTGCAGAAATAATCTCCTCTGAATTTGCAAAATATGGATTACACAGGTGTGGGGCCTTCTCTTTAGAACACCCATCCCACTGCAGGTAAACCCCTGGAAGGGCTCGTTCCTTGGGGAGAAACGTGAAAGCAAGAGATGCACTGAACAACAGCAGCAAAAAGTTCTCTTTAGGTACTGCTCCTTCTCTGTCATAAAGTGTATTTCTAAAAGGGATCATGGCTCTGCTTCATGGTGTTACTTGCTAATTTGCTCACATGGAAGTGGTGGGAGGTGAAAGCTGTGTGGACGTAAGTGGCTGATGTAAGTACTTATTTGTAACTTTTGTGCTGAATTGTTGCTAAACTGTTCAAGTTATGAGTTAAAGTATTACAACAGAAATGTCTACATAATGTTCTGGAGGTGGTTGGTGGTTTTGTTTGCCTTGTATCCAGATCTAATGAAACTAGGTATCCTTTTGGAAGATTTAGAAGTGCAGTCTTAAAGCACCTGTGCTTTCCAATTTTCTAACTCCATCATTTCCACATAGTTTTTGCCAGCAAGACTTTAAAAAAAATTCTTGAATAGCATCATATTGATGACTAAATGGTGCATATCTGTCTAGTGATGCTGATATGTGTTCACTCCCCACCTCCATGTCTCTGTGGAATGTGTGTTTGTGTGTAGGAACATCCCACCTCTCCCTTTCTGTGTTACATCCTGCAGATATGCAGGATGACTCTTGCATTCCTGCATTCTGTTTCCCCCAAACACAAAAGAAACCTGCTTGGCAGTTGAACCCCCATGTCCAGAACCCCCATACCCTTGCTCTCAGAGAAGGCTGAGCCATCAAGTTTTTGCTGAAAGAAAGCACATGTGAGACTTTCTTTTGCTGTTCTTTTTTTCTTTTTCTTTTTTTTTTTTTTAAGCTTTGGGCAAGCTGTTGATTCACCTTTATCACTTTTACAGAATCAGTGTTAACAGTGCCTTTGCATCTCTGCCTCATGGGATTCCTTTGCTAATGTTTAAGTTGTGCCTTCTTGATATTAGGCATTGCACAGGTGTTTAGCAGTATTTAAGGATGAAGGTTTGGTTCATTTTTTGTGTTTATGCATGGATCTCTCTCTGGATAAAATTGTTCCATTCTCATGGGAAAGAAGTGGGAAGAGGGTTCAGGTTTCCTCCTAGTGGCTTTTTCTGCTGACTTTTCCCAACAAGAAACATCTCTAAACAGGATGTCCAAGAGGGAACTCTCCAGCAATTTCTAGTTCATCAGTGTGGTTTCTGTTGGTTTTTTTTATGAAGCCTTTCTCTCCCAGCTCCCACTGCTCCTCTGCTTTGCTCTCCTGCTCTGCTCAGCTCCTTGCAGCTGTGCAGGTCTGCTGCTCTGCTCCCTGCAGCTGTGTCTCTCCTGCCTTGGATGCCTGAAACAGTTGGTAGAGAATGATGCAGGGTATCATGGGGGCTATAAGGAAAACAGATGTGCTACATTACCCCACCAAAAAGGGCCCCTGGATCTGTCAAGGTCAATTTTATTGGCTTTTGCAAGTTTTTGTCAGGTAAATCCAGCCCAAGTTGTTGTTTGCATGTGTTTGTACATGCTGTTCCTATTTACTGCCATATCCTCGGATATTGAAGCCAAAGTAAATAATGGAATTTCACTGATGTTCTTGCAAGTTAATGAAATTCCTCGTTAAAAATCGCGTGGCAGTAAATTAATGTAGATCATATGCTGTGACTGTTTTTGGAAGAGAAATGAGCCTCTAGACTGCAGTCTTCAAAATACCTTGAAATTTTAAGCTTACATATTGAAATATAAAGTGTGGAAATAACAATGTTTATCCTATCCCAATTGGCATTTTGCTGTAAAATGGTGACAACTTGAGCATCGTGTGAGAGAGGCGCCTTCCTCTTACAGCCCTTTATTTATAGTCAATTAATTAAACCTGGTAAATATGGCTGTGTCTGTCTCTGAGCTAAAATATGAACTTAAACTTCAGTGGAAAAACATTATAATAAAGATGTCACATCATATTGAAAGATTGCTAATAGCAGAGCAGTGATTTAGAAGGTAAAGCTGATAGAGCTGCACTGGAGGCTGTGACTCACAAATGAGAATATTGGTGTCATGCCAGTTCCTCTCGAGCGTGCAGCAGTGTTCACATAAATGTCAGGACACCAAAGCTGGTGACTTAGAGAGTTTTAAAAAATAATTTAACTGAAGTGTTTAACAAACCTCTTACTAGGTTAATAATTTTATCCTGTTGATACATGATATTGATTGATTTCTGGCAAAATGATCCGAATTGACTGGTTCTTCTTTATTTCTTTAAGTTCTCTCGACTTGGGCATATGTAATAATAGCTTTCCAGAAATTCCTGAATATTCATGTTAAGGTTTGTAGCTCATTGGTATTCAGGGGTTTGTATGTCCCACATGAGCACACTGTAATGGCAGTGGTTTAGACTCTGGTGAGTAATATCACCCTGGAAGAATGTGATCTCTTCTTGAACCATCCCACAGAGCCACAGCCTTGGCTACAGGAACACTGATCTGGTCAAGCTCATTAAAACCCTGTCAGCACAAAGCATTGGCCCCTCCAGATAGCAAGGCACAAGAAGTAAAAAATATAATAGCAGGTTTTGCTGATGCTTGAGCATGATTGGCAGCAGCCACAAGGCCCCTGTCCTGTGCCACCATCCCCAGCACCTGCCCAGGCAACCTTTTAGTGATGCCAATCAGTCAAACCCCAGCTCCATTTCTATAGGTTTCATTAAAAGGGAAAGAAAGAAGAGCTACTTGCTCTGTGCAGAGTATATTATTGATATGCTGATTAAGCATAATGCAAATGATCATTAACTGTAATTCACATAAATTACAGCAGCACAGATGTGGGGGTTGGGAGGATAAAGCAAGTCACTTTAATAATATACAATAGAAATGTGATGGATAATTCATACAGAACAAAAGGAGTACAGTCTAAACCCTGCTTTGCATATTCATGGGAGGAATTTTATTGGTTTCAGCATCATTTTTTAGGGAGAAAGATGTATCTGACTCCTTGACTCCTGCTCCTTTTTTTTTTTTTTGGTGAAGTTTAAAAAAAAAAAAAATCATTTGTGACATAAACTCAATCCATCGTTCTGCAGTCACGCAGCTTGTGACTCAGTCTTTACGTGCTTATTAGTCAAATTTATGAACTTGAAATTTTTGGTCATGTTTTTTTCATGTAGTCAGAGAAAAGTAACAGAGAAATTGCTCTTATCTTGTTTTGTTTGTAGCTAGAGAAAGGAATGCTGTGGCATTTTTTTACTGTCATGTAAAAGATAATTGTTCAAAAAAGAAACCAAACCACGTCAGGAAAAACAAACCATAACAGAAACAACTCTAACAAAAAAAAAAATACTCAACCTCATGAAGTTCTGTACATAGCTAAAGTTAGTAAAATGCAGACAAAATTTAAAGGGCTGATTGTAAAAATAATGATTCTGTTTCTGATCTTGACAGCTTTCTACATCCCTGAGTTTCTTCAGAAACAGTAGATTTCTTTGAGGGCTGGCCATACTCAGTAGCTTAAACTTTTGGGCACCTAGTTTGAAATCTGGTGTGGACAACTTTGCTTTTTCTTAGTGGTCAGTGTGATGGTCATTTGAACAAATCAAGCTGATCATGTCAGTAATGGAAACTGGTTCATCAGTATTTGAGGAGAGAAGGGTAGCATTCCCGGCTCCCCTAATAGCTGGTGTTGTGCCAGGCAGGCTAGAGCCTGCGTGACTGAGATTAATGAGAGTTTTTCCATCAACCAAAAATTGGGTTAGAATCAAAATAATCTAAGCAAAAGTGAGGAAAATGCCTCCTTTCTTATATTTCAAAAGCCTGAAAGTAGTTTGTCACGTTAGGCTGCATTGCTGCCTACCCAGGCTGCTGGCAGCCTCCTTGGTTTCATTTGTTCTGCTTTCAATAGTTGGCTAATGTGTGGCACTATAAAAACTTCTGCATCTTTTCTTTTTGGGGGATATCATGGACAGAGTGACTGCAGAAGAGCCTGACTTGTATAAGCATTTGGATGTCCCTTGTGACTAGGTGAAGGTAGAGGAGAATTTGTCCAGGGTACATCCTGGCTCTGATGAAGGTGCCCTCAAATAAATGTTATTCAAGAATCAGTTTCTCAGCCCACTGTGACTGGAAAGTTTCTCTGTTAACGCAGAAGACATTTTGAAGATTGATAAGTATTTCCACGAGGTTTGCTTTCCTGCAGCTCTGTGTCTTGCTGTTAATTGCATCCTGTTCTGCAGAAGGTTTGGGTTTGTTTTTTATTTTTCAGTAGGTCCTTAATGCCAGTGGGTTTCCTTGTGCCTTTCCTTCAGCCTTCCCCTCAGCTGGGCACAAAAAAACATGCAAAGTTTTTCTTCCTTGCACAAGTATCACATTTTCACACCACTGCAGAATCTCAGGGCAGCTGAGCTGCCAAAAACTCTCGAAACTGGCCAACAAAAATACAAAAATGTATCAACCTCGAAACTGGCCAACAGAAATACAAAAATTTATCAAACACCTTATTTTAGGTTTTTTCTGATGCTGATTGACATCTTAGCCTGTGTTCATTTTTTTGTCTGACACCAAACTTGACAACTTCTGAGCAGTACTGTATATAAAGTGGGCAGTGTTGCTGAAATCACTAAGTGGTTGTGAAAATTAGTTTCAAAGTGAACCCAGTGATAACAAACAATTGGTATGAGACAAAAGACTGAAACTTAAATATATCTTTGTAATATAAAAAATTAGGTCCTTCTTTTCAAAATGAAAACAATCCTGTTACGCTGTATACTTTCTTTTTCCTATCCATTAGCAGTGGAATTTCCTTAGTACTTCTTAAGACAATGTGTTCTGGTAAAATCAAGATTTATCTGTTTTGCCTGAGCTCTGGTCTCCTTACAGCCTCATACTGTTACCCTGCCTTCCACAATTTGTGTATCATGTCTGAAATGCAGGCAGACTGTTGTGACGGTTGCAAGTCAAATGAACCACTTGGGATTCTGGTTTTGTGATTCATAGACTTTGTTTCTTCTTACAGTGAGTGGCTGATTGAAAAAAAAATTTTGTTAATATGCTTGTTTTTTTCAATTATTATGTGCTTTTGGGGTACACTGAAAGTGTATTTGTTTCACTCAATTCTCCTTTTTTCAAAATAGTGAAAACTAAAAAGTAAGAGCTTTCAAAAAAGTAAGAAAGTTTTTTTTAAAAAGCTTTAAAAAGTAAGAAAGTTTTTTTTTTACCCTCAGTTTTCTGTAATCAAGCGTGTGCTGTTTCTCAGTTTTAGACTTGTTTTCTTCTTGCTGGAATAAAACTCTCTGATTATTCTGCTGTAAAATGAATGATTTTTCTTTGGAGAGGGACAATTAAAAATCTGCCTGATTTCTGAATTTTTAGAGTCTCTTCATTCACCCTCAGCCTTGAATCAGAATGCAATTGTGGTTTCTTCAGTTTGTGGGTGCTGCTTTTACAAAAAATCTGAATTAGTAAAAAGAAAATTTTTTGTATTATACTTTTTCCCCCTTTCTGATAGATCGTTCTTGTAGCAACATAAAGCTGTGAGATAAGCCAGATAGATATGTTAATTCTGTGAATATTGTTATATTCTTGACTGATTTTGAATAAATGTGACTTGTTTTGATATTTTCAGAGGTAGTGTGTAAGTACTCAATGACAGTGTATTTTAACTGATTTTGACTTGTGTTTCTTCTGTGCACTCTCTTCTGCTGCTTGCATTAAGCATGCATTTAAAAGGGAAGTTTAAATCGAAAAACTTAAGTGGAGTTGACTAAAGAAATAAGATAAGTGCTTTGGGGGAAAAGAAAGAGATTAAACATATTACTTCAGAATTTTATGCATCCCTGGTCTTGTTAGGAATTGTTACCAGAGACAAATGCCTTTCTTTTGAAAATGTGGAGCACTGGAATATTCTTAAGATTTTTTTTTAAATAATTGTAGTCTGCATTGCATTCATTTCAAAAATTCAATGTGATCATAATGGTGCTGTGTTTTGGTACATTTTTAATACAGCTTTTAAATTGATCTAAAGTAGAAGTTGTGTTAGTTTCACTGATTGTTATTAAGGGAGGGAGGCTTTTCTTTTTTTCTACTTTTTTACTATGTTACTTCAAATTATGAGATTTCTGTTAAACAATAATTGTAACAAGAAGAAGAAAAAGTACAATAAGGGCAATGTCCTTATAACATATTTTATAATGAAAAATGTGGAC
>JAYDZK010000001.1:2474530-2519052 GCA_034509185.1 Euphonia xanthogaster
ACACCGTCCCCATATTTCATTAGCCTCATCAGTCCTTTTATTTACTGGTAATAAGGTTGTTGAAGGTTGGAGATCAGTTTTCTGTGGTTTCAAATAAAAAAGGAAAAAAAAAAAAGAGCAAGATTTGGCTTTTGCTCCAAGAGTCAGATAAAGATCTTATTTAAAATTGGAAATGGAGATGCTCCAGCTTCCAATTTTTCCTTTTAACTTTCAAAGTTTAGAAGCAACATCATTTTCCTCATGGGCAGAATTTTATTTCTGCCAGCATAAGTCCAGGCCATTTGTGAGAAGTTCTCTCAAATGGTCTCATCGCCATGAGCTATTTTTCATTTTGTGAAGAAATGCTTACTTCATAATTTTATTCTTTTGTGCTGAATTTATTTGCATAAACCAGAACAGAACAAAGTAAATACAGGAACTGTCATGAAATGCAATATTATTTATCACAGGGGCACACTACAGTCGGTTTTAAGACTGTTTTTATAACATCAAGTCCATAAGACAAGCAACTCCCGTCTCCAGTTAAAGCCCATAAATGTTTTCTCCTGATAGCTTTGCTGTGGTTGTATTTATGGGGTCAATACTTTGGCTAGGTAGTTTATTCTGCATTTTCTTTCTTTTTCCCCCAAATATCTGTAAGCATTCAGTGTGAGATGACTGTAGTTCTAGAAGTGCTTTTAGAAGGCATAAAGTGCTTTGAAAAGGAGTTGGGAAGTGGGCACGAAGGGCACTGATGGCTGCAGGGTGAAGGAGAGAGACTCGCAGGATGTTTCAAGGCAGGAGACACCCGTTGCTTGATTTCCCTCTTCCCCCTGTCTTTTTAGAGTTATTTGTGAAGACAGCCTGAGGGTTGTGTTAAATAATTTCCTAATTTCGCCCGCTTTGTCTTGCCCGGAGCGGCTCGCAAGCCTGACTGCGGGCGGGGCAGGAG
The DNA here is from genome assembly GCA_034509185.1 of Euphonia xanthogaster. Taxonomy (NCBI): domain Eukaryota; kingdom Metazoa; phylum Chordata; class Aves; order Passeriformes; family Fringillidae; genus Euphonia; species Euphonia xanthogaster. The sequence continues at coordinate 2,475,462 of JAYDZK010000001.1, forward strand.
GAGAGGGAGCGGCGCTCAGCGCCGGCCGGGCGGGCGCTGCCGGGAGCGCTTCCCGGCCCCGACAGCATCGCCTGCCCTTCCCTTCCCCTCCCTGCTCCGGCCCCGAAAGCATCGCCTGCCCTTCCCTTCCCTGCTCCGGCCCCGAAAGCATCGCCTGCCCTTCCCCTCCCTGCTCCGGCCCCGAAAGCATCGCCTGCCCTTCCCTTCCCTGCTCCGGGCACCCTCACCCCGGCCTGGGCTATCGCCAGCCCTGGGGACACTGCGGCACACACCGGGACGGGCTACGGCTCCGGCAGAGCAGTGTGCGATGATGATGATGATGATGGGAGGGGGGGAGGAGTGTGGTGGGAGCATGCACCGCCTCGCTGTTCCCTTCCCGCTGGACGAGAGTTAGGGGCTCGGTGGGGAGCTGGGACAGCGTGCCCATGACGCTGTGCCCAGCGGCTGTGTTGGTGTTGGTGTGCTGCCCCAGCGGGCGCTCAGTCCGCACGGCACAGCCCGGCTCGCTCCGGGCGCAGCATCTCCGCTCCCCAAGTCCCCATCTCTTTTCCCAGGCCCTATTCCGCCTCCTGATCCCGCTATCTCCCAAGCCCTACCCTGCTACCCAGGCCCCCATCCCGCTTCCCGTTCCCGCTGCAGATTTTCAAGCCCCCATCCCTGTTCCCCAAGCCCCATCCCTGTTCCCCAAGCCCCATCCCGGCTCCCCCAGCCCCGTCCCGCCTCCAGTCCCCGCTCTGTGTCCCGGCAGGTGGCGATGTCCCTCGGCGGGCACCGGGATGCTGTCCCGCACCTCCCGCCTGGACCGTCACGCCAGGATTTAGGCAGCCGCTCTGTGTCCCTTGATAAAGCATCCAGCGGCAGACCTCAGCCAGCAGCCGCTGTTTTGGTTCTCGGTGCTCTTGTTTTGGTGTTTGGAGCAGAAGGTGTTACGGTGGAGCTCGTGTTTTGTGCCGATATTCTGCTTTTAATCAGCGGTGTGCTGCTGAGGGCTCTCTGCACCGGGTGGAGATACCATCTTACACATAATAAGGTGATGAAATCTCAGAGTTTCACTCCGTGACATCTGGCCATTTCATCTGCGGGTTGGTTTCTCCTGCCTAGCTGTGATTACTCAAACTTTACTTCCAGCTGTTGGGTTTCCAGAGGCCCCAAAGGGCAGCTGAGACACACAGGGTGATTTGATTGCTGGTTGTTAGCACGAGGATGGGGGGGATGAGAGCTGTGCTGCGATGTGGTTTGTGTGCTCTTGCAGTAGGCAAGGAGGGGCAGTCAACACCATCCTTCCTCAAGAGCCTGACAATTGATTTTAGTTGGACTCTGGGGGGAAAAAAAAATTGAATTGCTCTGTGTTCATGTTTTTAAACAAAATAAAAGCCTAACCCCAAAGTGAATCTCTTAAATCTAGAAGAAAGTTTCTGTTTGCAGTAGCTGAACCTTGGTTTCTAAACTGGATGTCTAAGTTTATATGCTGCACTTTCTGAGTAGAAAGGTAGGAATTAGTATCCTATATCAATGGTTTATCTTGGAATGTTAAAGGTAGATTTTGACCACTAATCCTTTAATTAGTGCCTGTTCAGACTTCACTGATATCAACAAAAGCATTATGGTCAATTAAGTTGGTTTAAGTTGATTCACCCAAAAGTTATGACTGATGGGAGAGGGTGATAGTGTTGGTTATGAGTCAGGCTGCAGAATGGCACAAATCAGAATCTACTTTTCACTTGGAATCTCCATTAAAATGTTGTACTGAAATGTGTCTAATTATCCGAGATGTAGATTACCAGGGACAAATTAGAATGTTGTTTAGGAGAGCTGGCAGGAGGCCACCCAGTTTCCTGCTCCGTGCAGGATAGTTGCTAAGCTTCTATCAGGTCAGCAGCTCTGGTTTTGGATTGTGGAGTCTGAGGTTGGAGATACAACAGCCCCTCCAGGCAGCCTGTTTCAGTGCTTCTAGTGGGTAGAATTCTGCCAGATACCTAACCTGAATTTCTCAAGACACACTTTGTGGCTGTTTTCTCTTTTTACACCATCTGCTGTTACTGAGGAGAGTTTGTGTTAAATCCCTTTCAAGTTGTTGCAGTCTGTAATGAGATCATTCCTTAGCTTTTTTTTTCTTTTACAAGACTGAACAATCCCTGTGTCTTTGCAACATATTTGTCCTTGAACTTGGTATTGAGCACTCCTATTAGGTGTGATGCCATACTCGCTGCTATCCTGCCTTCCTGAATGGGGAGGTTAATGTGGAAAACTTCTAAGAGGATGGTGGAAAAATAGCCAAGAATGGGATGAAGTAAGGATGTAGGTGCTTTATCTGTGTAACTGATGGAGTGTTTCAGTCTAGAAACACCTCACAGCAATGCTGCAGTTCAGTTTAGACTCCTTTTACAACCTGGGGATTTAACAAGTATAAGCTAAATGAGTTCTGGAGGGATTTCTTGAAAAGAAAGATAACAGCATAGTGTGGCTGATTTCTTCACAGCTCCTAAAAAGAAGAAGTCTGGCCTTAAACTAACTTGTGAGCTCTTATAATAGGAGGCATGTTTGTCCAAAATCTGAATGTTTTCAAGACCTTTTCCAATCTTAGTAGCTCTTTCCGTGATAGAAAATCCTAAGATTGTATTTTCTGCTCAGAGGGGAGATTTTTACTGTTTAAGATTCAGTAACAGAAGTGCTTTTTGGAAATTGAATGTTTTGGGATTTTTTTTTGTTTTGGTTGTGGTGGGTTTGTTTGTTTGGATTTTTGTTTATGGGGGTTTTGTTTGTTTAAAAAACCCAAACGTTTTCTGTGGATAAACAGGATACAAAAAAAAAAAGAGCTGAGGAAGTAATGGCAGCTGAACTGAAGGTACTGAAGGTGAGAGCTTTGGGAATAGTGACATTAAACGTTCAGCTCTGTGTGGAGAGATGTCAGGTGTGAGGGTGAGTGAAGAATCCAAGAGTGGAGTGAGATCTCCAGAAAGCAACCTGGATTTAAATTGCTTATGGAGCTGTTTGTGGTGCCTTTGATCTGGAAGGCTTGGAACTTCTTTCCCATGTGACAGTAGAGAATAAAGATGCCACAACAACCTTCATGTTCCAGAGAAAAGACAGGACCCTGTGGCTTCTTTGAGAGGGAGAGAGCTTGGGTTAACTCTGGGTTTTCCTGAGACTCTGACTTCATATTTCAGAGACAGATTCAGTGACATTTGTGCCTGTCACCTGTTCAAAACTCTGCATTTGTGAACCTCTGTAAACACTCAGAGTCCAAACAAACAGGATTCTCACTTCTCCACTTTTCACAAGAATTAAAATCCCAACCAGAGCTTCAGAAGTTAATTTTCTTCCTGCCTGTGTAGTTTGATACATCATGTTGAGTGCATTCCATCAGACTTATGGGATGTGTAACCTGGCAAAGCAAACACTGCTACTGGAACTTGAGCGTTTATGTTCCCTGATATCCTTGTGTTACCTGTTTAACTTTCACTAATATTTCTGTGACACTTTATTAATAAACATAATGTATCCGTGATGGTAATTTAATTTTACTTTGAAACCTGGTAATAAATGTTTGAACTGCAGAGCATTTCTGTAGAAGTGTTTTAGCCTGGAGAAATGTTTAGAGGAGAGGCTGAGCTGCACTTCTGCGGATGGCACCGTAATTCAGCGGTGTGTATTCAGAAGTAAATGGTTTTCAGATTAGAACATCCTCTTACAATGAAAACATCCAGAGGGTGAATGTTAATCAGATCTTGTAGAAAAGGGCTGTGTGGAGGAAGGACAGGCAGAGGTGGTGAGGTAATGCACAAAATAAATGTGCAGCCCAGGTGGAAGGAAACTTTCCCTTTACTATGGGACTGATTTGCCAGAACCACAGCAGTCCTGAATTGTTATTCCTGTAGACTGAAACTAACTGGAGTATCTAAAAATACTAAAGGCAGGTGTTGGTTTTAAATCACAGATGTGGTGGGATGGGCAGATCTGGGAACAAACCCCTTACTGAACATCAGCACTGTCACATTTTTAATTTAAATATTGTTTTAAGAGAAAGTTGTGCATTGTCTTTCTTGTGCTGCAGCAAGCAGAGAGTGCATTGTGGGCTGCCCCACTGACTTCCTGAAGAGTTTGGGATTTTTGTATTGAAGTATTGATAGAGAAAATGGAAGCAAAAGCTGAGAGAATGGAAAATATTTTGAAAATAGTAAATGTTGAATGTTGGTGTTCTTAAGATTTTTAGGAAAACTGACATATACTGCATGCTACCTTTTGAAAATCCAGTTGTTGCATGTGACTGCACTATTGCAATGTCTTGATTTAGAAGGTGGAGGGCAGCATTAAACCCATGGAGCTAATTTACTGGGGTGAACCACTATTAATAGAGACGCAAAGTGAAAGGTCTGTAATCTGTGTTATAAAGGCTGAAATGTGGTGACTCTGAAGACAGACCAAAGAAAATACAAAAAGTTTTACTTGACTCAGTTGTGTTTTAATCTGAAGAATGGCAGCTACTTATATAGAAGGTGAAAAAGAGGAATATAATCTGTTATTAGGTATATCATTTGCATTAAATGTGTAATTGTTTGTGTTTATTGTTCACAACATTTATGTCCTTTGAAAAATAAAGAGGATTCAACAGTGGAGCCAGGAAGTGTAAGAACTGAAGGTTCATGGATTCTTGTAATGCTGATGTACAAACATTTTGCAGGGTTCTATCTGCCACCTTATTTTATATTTAACATAAAATGTATATTTAATTGCCTCTGAAATGTTTGGAAGTGAACTTTTTAAAACCATATGCCTTTTAACTGGTGCATGGTAGAGGTGTTTACAAACACTGCCCAAATGTGGTGTAGGTTTGTTTAGCCTGCTTCCCTAGTTGAGTTCAAGGCAATGCTGTGACCAAAAGTAAACAGGTTTTGTCATGGCCACTTGCAATGTGTTGTATTTAGGAATCGAGTTCATTTAGTAACTTTTGGCAGGGTTTTATTTCTCTTTGTCTATGCCTTGTTCATATTCAAATTGGAATTGTGCTGAATTTCCATTGTAGCTAAAAGTAAAATATGACTTTGTGTAGGTAATGCTCCTGCACTGAACATAACAAAGAGATGAGTTAATGTAAAGGTTTTGTGGTTTGGGTTTTTTTCTAAATGTGAGTAATGTTTTGTAAATGCATGAGCCAAAATTAATATAAATTACATTTTGGCATCACATTCTGTGCCAGACTTTGTGGAACAAAGTCATGGCTGGAAAGGACAGAGGTGGAGTGAGTGTCTGAAGAGGAATCATTGGTTCAGTATGATTGTAAATGCCTTTGTTGTGAAGAGAGAATGAATGCAGAATTGTAATAAATAACCACTGATGGCTGGTGTGAGCAATGGATATGGTATTCTGGGCAACTGGAAAGGTTATGGAATGGCTAATGGCATTATTAAAATGATAATAAAGTAAGAATGCCAAAAGGTCAAAATGAATACTAAAGATATATTGTATTATCTGAGAGAGAATGGGCAAATAAAAAGAAGAAAAAGTGAAGAATCTTAGAAGTAACCCAGAATAATTTGATTAATTTGGAGTTTGCATAAAACCAAAATTAGGTTAAAAACATTGTTTCAGTGTCCACAAATCTCTAAAAATGTAAAAGAATAATACAAAAAAGATTGTATTGGGATAACTGACAGAGAATACTTGAGAATTTAGTTTTTTGGTGCCACTTGACATTTTGTGCACTGAAAGGAACACAGACATAGGGGAAAACAGGAGACCACAATATAATAGATTTTAAAAAGGAGCAAACAAAGGTGAAACTGAGGGAGAGACTAAGAGGAAGTTCAGGAAGAAAGAGAAAAGAAGAAAAACGAAGGGTGCAATCTTTAAAATACATAATCATGTATGAACAAGCTGCAAACTGAGAAAGAGACATGCATGGGTAATAGGTTATTTTTTCCTCTTGTTTATGAAACTAGGAAGAGAATCCATGTTTGCTTCCTGCTCTGGGGTCTGTAGGGAAGCATGGTCCTTTCCAGAGGGCTGTGTGTTCCTGAAGCAGTGACTCCTTCCATAGCAGCATTTCTCCCTTTTTTCTTAAGTCTCTTTTTTCATGATTCAGCAGATACCTTAATGGGTAAAATAAATACAGAATCCTGGTCAAAGATATTACAGTATAAAGAAAAATTCTAATAGTTCTTTGCTTATAATTTTAGGGACAGAGAGTAGTTCTCTGTGGTCTTTTTTTTTCTATGAATGCAAATATCTTTATAGCCATGCACACACTCACTCTTCTCTGATAAAGAAGTTGAAAATCAAAAAGCTCTACAAATTTATATACATTTAATACTGTATGCAGTGCAGTGCATATTTCATCGCCTATCTGTGAGTTGCATTACGTCCTGACTGTTCAAGGTTTTTTATCAGTCCTCCTGTACAAATCTTGTCTTTTCTCTATGCAACCAAGTTGGTATTTTTTACTGTTTGCATGATAATTTTAAAAGACTCATCCAAAATAAACTTATATTTATTAAACTAGAACTTCTGCTGCTGGTGAATCAGAGCAGCCAAAAGCAATATATGTAAACACTTGTGGAAGTCAGATTTTTATTTTACTGGAAGTTAAAGAAATCCCAACCCCTCACAAATCAAAGAAGCTTTGCTATTCCCAAAGAAAGCAGCCAGTATTAAGAAAATTCAGTTTAATTCAAATGAAGGCTATAGACCAGATCATTGTATTGATATCAGGTTCCTTGTGATTGATGGTACAAGAGTGAATAAGAAATTAATTTGGTAGACATTGATTTTGTACTGCAGTGTATTGACAATGTGCAATGTGATATCTGCCTTACAGAACTTGACTACTTTCTTATTGCTCTTAAAGGTTATTCTTTATTTCTACACTTCCTACCTTTTTATTACTATGAAGAAATGAACATTCCAACCTTTCTGTTTTGAGCAACTCATTTGGTTTCACTGCCACGAGGTGATTTGGCCTGGACCACTCTCCTCCTTTTGAGAAATTAAGTCTTCATTAAATCTCTTGCTTTCATAGTTTTCATAACAAAATAAGATTTAATGGATGGCTACATGTACAAAACTTTATACTGGGTATGCAGAGTTAAAGTCTAGGTGATAATTTCTTTTACCTTCTACCATTTATTTTTTTCCTATGTCTTCTTTAAGCTGTGTTGCCTTTGCTCCACAGCACTGAATAGTTTCAGTTTGTTGCATAAACTTTGGAACTTGGAAAGCATTTGGACATTAATACTGAGGGCAGTTTCAGTTTTTGATATTACCTCTGGCTTTTTATGCTTGTAGGCATAGGAAATTTGGGTGTTGAACCTACAGTTGCAGAAGTTTTGTGTAGGATATGTCATTAGACCTCTCCAAAGGTTTGTCAAAAGGGTAACTTGCAGCAAAAAAATCCACATTTTAAAGTTTTTGTAACATACTGGGATCATTAGCCTGCTTTGCATAAGAGTGTGCCATAGGATTTGCACAGAGTGGAATACTGGGGCAGGTGGCAGCTGGGGACATGAAAAATAAGTTGCAATTTTCAAAAGGCAACACGCTACTTTAGCAGGTGGAAGTGTAGCTGGAATTGACCCAAACCAGAGTTTCAGTTTAACAAATACAATTGTTTGAGTTTGGTGGAATGATCTGAGGAAAGAGCTGGGAAAAGGAGCAAAAATTAAACATTTCAGTCAGTGAGCTGGATCATTTTAGAAAGAACTGCATTTTTACATGGAGGATTACTGTGCTTTTAAAAATGTTATTATGTAATACCTCAACGAAACCTAATTTAACTTTCATTCTTACTTGTGGCATAGGATCTATAGGCCATCCACATGATCTGTTTATGGCTGATATATTTTTCAGCAGCAACAATGTCACATCACATTTTTGAGTTCTAGCATTTTAATTACACATATTTGACTTGAATTGCTTATGCACCTCCTTCAATGATCAAGTCAATGTATATCATAAATCAGAAGAAATCAGACAAAGAATCATCTTTGGTGTTGTGTCTTTTATGACTTAGAGTTTGAGACTAAAGTAATTTTTATTCTGTTTTTAAATTTGCATGACCCAGATGTTACTTCTATGTCAAGAACAAGCGTGAGCCTCCCTAGAATATTTTTGTCAGAACAAAATAGTTACTGTTGTATTTCAATCATTTCCATAGCTGGTGAAGTTCATATCATTTGAAAAATTTATGGACAATATATTACAGGCAAGGACTGCAAGAGAGCACAGGATATTAAAAGAGATAATACATCCCCAGAAAAAGGGAGAGATTTACTGTACTCAGGAACTGCAGTGTGGATGGGGAAAAATGAGAATAAAAAATTAGCTCGCAGATAAAAAACCCTGAACAGTTGAAGGTCAAACACTGACAAATTTTGCATTTGAGTGGGGTTTTGTCCCTTTGCCCACTGTTCTCCTGGCTCTATGTTTCCTGCACAGGATAAACTCCCCCCAGACCCTCCTGGGCACTCTGGAGCTACCTTGGGCCATGGTTCATGGAGGCAGCAGAGCCCTGCAGAAAGGGAATGCAATCCTAGAAAAGGGAATCTCAGTCTGCTGTGCTGCTGTGAAATAAAACAGCCGGGTGGGGGTGAAGGGGTAGCCTGCTTATTTGTTTCTTTTCACCCTGAATTATGTGTGTTTCACTGTGTGCAATTGACACCACGGCTCACAGTATCTCTGAATTTGTTCCACTTTCTCATAAATACCTGATACTTCATTGTCCTGTGGTTTTAAGCTTCCTTCCAGTGAATAGATTTTTTTTTTTTCCTAGATACTGTTTTGCTCAAAGCAGATGTTTTATGACAAGTAATTTGAGGGTGTAACATGGAAGAGATGTGAAATAAATCTGCTTGAGTGCAGCATTGTCTGGAAAAAAAGAGTAGAGGCATGTGGAAGAAAAGGAATGCAACAGCATCACTGTGATTATGGTTGGAAAAATGAGTGTGTTTATTTTGATGAAACTTACTGAGAGATATTTATTTAAGATGCCTGTGATGATATAGTACAGTTTGTAATCCATTATATTAATTTATTTTGTGGTAAGATTTCATTAGTTTCTAAGCGATAGCTGGATGTTGTTTACCTGTTTATTTTAGGTTTTGTGAAAACTGCTCATAACAAAGCTTTTGAGTTGTTCATAATAAAAATACTTCTTTGAGGAGCATTAGACAGTCTATACCTCACGCAGAAGGTGTGTGTGATGGACAGAAAAGAGCTAAAAGATGAGTTTATGCCTTTTTCTCCTTGTGGAAAATAGAAGTTGAAGAGGTCACTTGAATTCCAGAATTTAGTCCTCCATGGTAGAATTAATTCAGTCTTGAAGGACCTGGAGATATGTATTCTGGAAATAGCTATTCTACAAATTGCAAAGCATTTCCTTACTCCTTAGAACAAACCCAAGCAGATTGATAAATAACAAACTTCAGTGGTGGGAGGTCCATGAAGGCGAACTGACCACAAGGAAGTTGGACACAGAATTGAGACGTTGCTGTTATTTTTTCTTCTCCTGTTTAGGAAACTTAGTAAACACCAATTTAGGACATGTTGGCTTCCTTTGTCTTCTGCCAGAAGTCTGGTGCTGGTGCAGAACTGTGTGTGTCAGCTTTAGAGCTGATCACACTGTGTGTAATTCATTAATATTTTAAGAACATCTGATTTTAATAGCAGAGCTATTTTGAGACTAATGTTTTAAGAAGCTCTCCAGAAGGCAGCTTGACTTCATCTTTTCCTGTGTGTGTTTTCTTTTTAATAACATCTTACATTTTAACTTAACTTTTTTTTTTTTTTTTTAATCTCTGCTTGGCTATTTTTTATTGTCATGAAATTCACCAAAGATCACATAAACATATCCTTAGCTCCAAAGGGTTCAGAGCTTGGCTGGTCTGGTTCTTTCATGTCTTGCACTGTTTGCTGAACAGTGGAGTATTTTTGTCCCTGAGAGGTCTGATGATTGGGTGCCTGAATGGAGGAATTTGTGGATATTTTTTTCATGATTTTTAATTGTAAATAATGTAATTATCAATTTTAAAAAGTTTTTTTTATTATTGTTAATATCTCTGGCTACTCTTACACATTTTCTGTTGTCTTAAAATGCAGCATGTGCTGGGTTCCCAAACTGGAGAGTGCTTAGGAATTATCAGTGGTACATACACTTTTTTTAAAGAGATGCATGTTTATTCCATGGGAAATATTCAGATGGGTTTTCCTTTTAGTTCAGCTGTTTCTATTTTAAACCTGCAATTTGAATAGTTAAAGCAGCACAAGAGCATGGGAGGTACATGAATTACAATGAATCGAACAAGGCTCTGGTTCTGCAAAAGCACTACATTTTGGATCCCATTGGAATTAAGGAGTTTCCTATCTGTAAAATTAAACAGACACTTCTGAATTTGGGGGAGCAAGTGTTTTATCAATTTCTTCTGGTTGTTGTTAGAAAAGTCAGTATTGTCAGAGTTCTCTTCTTGCCTTAAGAAGGAGTCAGAACTGTAATAGGGAAAGTTTTAGGGACTGAAAAAGCTTTAGGTTTGGAGCATCAGGATTTACTTTGAGTTTGAGGAATTGTGCTTTTCTAAGAACCTTTTCCAGCAGTCTCTTAAAGTGAGGTTGCTGACCTTGTCTCTGAAGTTTTTCCTGTTAGCAAACTTGTTGTCAGGCTGTGAAATACAAAGGTTGTTAAAAAAGAAGGAACCTTGTTGACATTTTATTGGGAGTTTTTAAAGCATCAGAAAACTTTTAATAGGTAGGTTAAATGTGGGCATTGTATTAGGAAAAAAAAAAGTAATCTTGAACTAATTTAAAGGCCACAATTAGTCGGGATCACAGGTGGCAAGAAGAAGTTTTAATGATAGCCTGGCCCAGGCCTTGAGGTAAATGATGCATAATTATTCATAACTGCTATTTTTGGCTTGCTTGCATTTGTCCTAGACCTCTGCTTGAGGAAACAATTTGAAATAATTAGTGTGCTAGTGCAGTGACAATGATGAATGAATCAAATGCATCTGGTGCCAAACACGGATCTTGATAAGAAGCAGATAACTTTGGCAACTGTGGATTTTTTGTTTTTAGATTTCTGAGACTGGGAACAGTTTGTTCTTGTTGGTTTTGGTTTCTTTTTTTTTTTCAGACTGACATGTTCAACATAGAAAATTACCACTCACTGTGCCATGATCAAAGTGCAGGAGGAATTCCAGCACTGTGAACACGAAACAGGTCTGCACTCTGTGTGTGCAGCTATTCAGGGCTGGGAAAATGAAAGGGGTATTAAGGTGGAACATTTTGAAAACTCAGGTCAGCAGAGCCAAAACTTAATGTTAAACCAGCAAGATGCATTGCTTATCTCACACAGGTTGCAGGCACATTTGATGTCAATATTCAGCAGCATAAATACAGCTGTGCATCATTATCAGAGCAAAGCTAAAGCAGAAACAGAAAGATTGGGTTCAGATTCCTGCATTGTAGCTTAGTTAATGCTTCTGAGGTCCTCAAAGGTGGTTTTTTTTTTCTGTCTTGAATGCTCATTTCTATCTATGTAATTCACTATATATGGGTTTAGGTGCAGGTGGATGTGAGGCTCTTTTGAAATTAGATGTGTTTAATGGAGACGGGGAAGAAGTTAATTTTAATTAATATGCCCTTATCTTCTGGACTTCTACACATTTTTAGCTTCTTGGACTAGTGAACAAATGTTTAGTGGTTTTGAATTTGTTCCTAATGAATTGATTAAAACAGGGTGCAAGGTAGTGCTCAGGTCTGTGACTCCATACCTGAGCTGTGAGCAGCAGTCTCTCAATCCAGAGATTATTTGGCTTCTACTCACAACCTTGAAATTACAACATTGTGAATAAGTTCTTTGTGACAAATGTGGCTCTAAAGAAAGATTTTTAAGACTGAAATGCAAGGTATAAATTTAGGGGAGAGCTGACAGCCTGAGAGTTGATCTGTTTTTTCACTTCTGCATGTGCTTCAAGTAAAATTGTTACAATGAGGATTTAAATTTTTGAGCTTGTCAACTGCTGCTGCACGTGTTGTGTTTTAAAGGAGTTTCTTGGTGACAGGCATTTTATACATTTGATTGGACCTTAAACTCTGTGCCAACTTCAATAGAATGCATGTAATAAGCTCTCCAACTTCTAGCTGGTCTTTAGCCTTCTGCTTCTACATGCAATTAATGTTTTCTAGTGATTTTTTCAATGCCAATCCTCATATTGCACCAAAAACTTACACCTCTTTGGGTAGTGAACTCTATTGGGATGAGGATGCCTTGGCAGAATATGGGTCTAAAGGAGTTTTTAACCTACCCAAGCAAAATCTCTGTTCCTAGAAGTTCTGCTGAAATAGCAAGTTTGCATGATCAGATACTTTTTCTTGTAAACATCTCAGAGAGCTGTGTCCAAATCACCTAAAATCACTGAAGGTTTTTGTTTGTGTGTTCTTTCATCTCAGTGGTCTCTGGATTTGCTGCTTGGTACTGATGTGGGATGAGGCTGAGGAAGGAAAACATGGGGAATAACTGTGTTCAGAGCCTTTAGTCCAGAAACTTCAATGAAAGTAAATTCAAGTATTAAATGCTGACTCACTGCTTATGCACCTTGTTGACTCAGCAAAATATTTAACTAGCATAGGCTATTTTTATCCTAAATGCCAAAGATGCCAGAAGTAAAAGGTGAAATGAATGAAAGCTTGAGCAATTCAGGGTCTCTTGAGTTGCTGCTCAGAGCCTCTCTTGTCTTCTTCATTCTGGGTTCTGCCTTTCCCCACAACTGCTGAGCTCCTGCAGCCAGCTCCTGCAGCTGACCCACGTGTTCTCTCTGCAGAACAGCTCTGCTAAGAGAGAGCTAAGAGGATGCTTCATTCTACTCTACAAAAACCAAGGGGACCCTTGACCTGTGACCACAATCTGGATTACAATGTTCAAACTCACTCTCTCCAGAAGTATCAGAATCCAAAGCAGATCTTGCCATTCATCAGGATTTCCCACTGTTCTGGAAACCAAGGGTCCTGTAGGAAAGAAGTATAATCACTGAATTAGGTGGTATCACCATGTCTGTGCATCCTGGAGCACAGGTGGATTTCCACACCTCAGTGTAATGAAATGGGAAGCTTACCAGATTTAATTAGGTAAATAGTTCAGTCTGGAAAGACTCTTCAGTGGTCCTGAAACTAACTAGATTTTTAGGTGGTCATAGGAACAAGAGTAATTTACTCTTTACCTATAAAATTACTCTTCACAAATCACTTGAATATATTTAATGTGGGGTGTTTTTTTTGTTTTTGTTTTTTTTTTGTTTGTTTTGTTTTGTGGTTGTTTTTTTTTTTGTGATATAAACTAATCAGGGTGAATGATGTCTTCTGAGGGAAAAAAGTGCCCTTATGCCAAGTAAGACGAGGAAGAATGTTTGTTTGGGATTTTTTGTATGTTCTTTGAACAGTATTTCATGTGGGTTTTTCTTTGTGATGGGAAAATCTTTGTGGTAGATTTTCATGTAAATTGCAGTTATTGGTTTTTGTTATTATTATTTTTGCAGTGTACGCCTTTCCCATAAAAAACAAACTGAAAATGATATTTTCTCTGAGGCAATAGCATTGGACAATATACTGGTTTTTCCCAGATGGAAGCAGAGTGCAATAAGCTTTTTTTGAGGAGAGGAACACATTCTTTGAAGCAAATCAACTTATTTATTGTTAGTAGCTGAATCTGTCACAGTCAGTCTATGGACTGAGCATGAGAATAGCTGCCTCAAAGGTTATCTCCTTGTGCATTCCAACATTTGCACAGAGTGTGGGGTGTGTGGGGAGGGTTAGGTAATAGATTTTGGTTTGCTTTGGCTTTTTTGTTTTCTGGGTTGGATTTTTTTTTTTCTTGTTTGGTTTGGTTTTAGGTTTTTGGTTTTTTGGTTTGGGGGTTCTGTTTGTTTTTTTTGGGGTGGGGGGTGGGGGGGGGGCTTTTGGGCTGAGATTTTGGGGTTTTTTAAATTTTGGTGACCTTAAACAGAAAAAAACAGGTTGTTCATTGTGTCTCCCTCCTGTTCAGTGCTGTGCCAGGAGCTCCTTCTGGAGTTACCCATCTTCAGATGTTTTGAGTTTCCTGCTGGGCAAGAGGGGACACTGGCAGAGGTATTCAGGTGCTGCTGACACCAAGGGAAATAAAATGGAATTATTTAATCTAACTCAGTGCTGGTCCTCAAGCCTGGATAACAAAAATCACTCTCGTGTCCTTCCTAAAGTTTCATTAACAGAGCAGGGTGCTACTTTGACACATTAATTGGTTGCCATGCTTTCTTTTTCTCCAAGTCAACCTTTGCTTTGGTCACTTGATTGAAATTACTGATAATTGCAGGGCTGTTAGGAGTCTGTTTGTGCAGAATGGACTTAAAGGAGCTTTGCTGTCCAAGGGAGCAGGCAAATGGTTCCTATCACTTGGGAGCTGCTGGGTTGTGCTTGTCCCACACTCCTCCTCTTAAAGAAAAAGGGCAACCGAGCAGAAAAAAAGCAAAGACAAACCCAACAGAATAACACAAGAAATTCCTTTTAAGGAGACCAGTTCTTCCTCACTGGAAAATAAATGGGAGAGTGAGAGTGGGCTGACAAAAAATTAGCATAGGAATATTTCTTTGCCTATTTCCTGCATTATGTAACAATTTGTTGTGTTCAGCAGTTACCAACTTTCAGGAAGATCAATGCATTTAAAAAAAAATTAAATGACTGCTGAATAATGTATTGCACTCTTGCAGGAAAAGAGTAAGATTTTGGATTGTTTGAAACGTTCTGCTTAAGTGAAACAAAAAAATTGCAGGGTAATTTAAACTGGTATAGTTTCCTGGATCTCAGGGGTTTTGTATAGATGTTTAACCTTGTGCCATATTTAATATTTTCCTTTCCAGGTGTAAGACAAAGAACCAAATTTATTTTTTTCCTGACAGACTTCTTTGGTTTTTTGTTTCTTAGCCAATGTAAGCCAACAATGCTTTCTACTAAATGTTCTTATGACACTTTGTTTCAACTTTTCTCCACTACTTCAGTCAAGGCTAAGGTCTCTATTTTCAGAAAATAATGTCATTTAAGGATGACTCACTCCATTTGTGTGCTCAGACGTTTGTATTCGAGTGTTAGAGAAAAATCCACTTGAATTTTCTGGTTTGTAGTTATTTTAAACCAGGACATTACAGATAATGTTTAGTCTGATGAAATATGAACTTCTGTTCTGAGAAATGTTCTAATCTTTCTGCTGTGATAATTCACTGTGGAGAGGCATGGGGCTCTCTCTCTCAAATCTGTGCTATAAAATAGCATCTACCATTCAAACAAAAGTTCTTATGGGCAGAGATGAGTCATACTTACATGTTCCTATTATGCCTTTAACAATGGAATTGGACCTTCTCAGTACTACCACTTTTCAAGTAATAAAGGTAGCAGTAAAAATACTTTCCTGAACTTGTCTGCTACAAAAAAAGTGCCATTACCTCACTTTCAGGAACACTGAACTTTTTTTTTTTTCTTCAGGTGACCTACTTCATAGGGTAGATATTTCTGAGAGCTCTTCCTTTTTCCACAGCTTAACTGCCTTTATTGTGCGAATCTCAGTTTATTTGTAATTTAGTGCATCCTAAATAATTTTAATTCTATCTAAATTTTCAATTTTAAGTTAGTGCTGTATTTTGTGATCATAAACCAGAAACACATGGATTTTAGGTTGTTTCTGTGACATAGGTTTGTTTGATTCCGTCCTTGGATCACAAATGTGCAGTCACCCCAGAATGCTGTTCATGCCTCAGGTTTTAGCCTTTATATTTTTCAGATTCTGTGCTGCTTTAGTGTGTACTTTTGAGCTTCATGTGAGGGGATGGTGAGCTCTCTGCACAGAGTAGGGAGACAAAACAATTCCTTCTCCAGCTGGGCACCAAGGACAAATGATCCAAATCTCAGTCCCAAGAGCACAAACAATGTGGGCTGGAGAGTGAAAAACAAGAAGGATGGGACTGCATGGGCTAAAGCTGGGATGGGACAATGAACTGCAAGATGCAAATGGAGCAGAGCTGATCAAAGTGAGGGACCCCGTGCCTGGTTGTGCATTTTAGGACCATTTTGGTTCATCTTGGGTGCAGCCCTGGCTGGGCTCTTGTGCTGCCCAAGGTGGATCCATGGAGGCCTTTTAATAAATCCCTATTTTATTCTTTAACTATGTCTAACCTGTGTTCTAGGGCAGCCTTCACAAGGCATCACTGTCATGATTGAATTAACATTATTTAAATTAGTGGCTGCTCAGTATAGCCTGGAAATAGTTGACAGAGATGGTGTTCCTGCTGTGGAGTGAGGATACCTTCCCTGCTGATGGAGGAGACAGGGCCCTTAGGGTACAGGAACAGAAAATGTGCATTGGGTCTGAGGAATCACAGAAGGTGTCTGGGAAAGTGCTTTTATGTAGGAACGAAAGGCCTTGCACAGGTATTCAGGGCACACTCTGTTTTTCTCCTGCTTGGCTGGAATGGGAGTCCTCTCATCATCATTTAAAGAAGCAACTCTGTGACCCGTGTGCATGCACAGCTGCTGAGTTACTGATTTAACCTTAAATCACCTGCAGGGCTGGATTGTTTCGCTGCTGTTTGTGCCGTGCTTTGCTGCTGCTGAGATGGGCAATTTCACCTGCACGGTCAAATGGTTTGTGCCACACTCCAGGGGCTCTCCTGAGAATCACCATGAGGTGGCTGTGAATTATGCAGGAAAGCAGCAGTGCTGGATCCTTGCTGCAGTGTGTTGAGTGATACCATCCTGGGAGGGTGTCCTGGTTTAGGGCAAATTTGGGAGAAAATCTCTAAAGGGGTTCCTCTAGAACACAAATTCAAGCGGCCCCTTCTGCCGACTGAAAATATTTCCTGGGAGAAAGGTGGAAAAAACTGCTTAACAAGCAAAGCATTCACAAGCATAAAAAATGAATAATATTAAACAGTAAAACCTCTCAGTGTTCTGAAGAGATGGCAAACTTTGTGGGCTGTGGTTTGGCTCAGTCTCTTATCCATCCCTCTGGCGCTGGAAATGCTGCGGCCCAGGCCCGGCCCAGTGGGCCTCAGGGCTGGGCTCCCGGTGTTTTCTGGGTTTTCAGTCCAGAGCAGGGCTGATCAGTTCGAAGGAAAAGAAAAACCACAGTCCAGGGAAATTCTCTGCCTCAGCTAGCTAAAACTAGCTAAAAGCAGAGAGCTCTGTCCCGCTGTCTGTCCATGCTGCAGAAAATACAGGAATGTGGAGGAGCGCATGCAGTTTCTGATTACAAACTCAGCATTTCTTCTCCCCCCGCTTTGCTCTCAGAACCAATCTTAAAGGTGCAAAACTTATTTCTGGGCTAAACAGATGAGTGGGCATAAAACTCAGCATCATAAAGTCAGCCCAGGACAGAGGGGAAACAGTCCAGAAAGCAATTATGTGGCTCTAGATACCTCTTTACCAAAGTGATCATCTTGTTTGGGTCATGGTGAGCTGATGATGTGGCAAAGGAATTTCAGCTTTGCCAAGGAAAAGTTCTGGGTATGTTGTTCCTCCCACATTTCAGGACTTGGCACTTCCTTGCTGAACCTCTTGCAGTTCCTCTTGGCGCATCTCTCCAGCCTGTCAAGGTCCCCCTGAGTAGCAGCATGACCCCCTGGCATTTTGGCCACATTGTTCTCTGTTTTGGCCACATTGTTCTCTGTTTTGTGTCACCAGCAAACTGCTGAGGGTGCTCCCAGCCCATTGATGAAGATGTTGAACAGGATTGGACTCTTGGGGTGCCTCCAGCCAGACTTTGTGATCACAGCCTCCTGAACTTGGCTATTCAGTTTCAGTTCACCTCCCTGTCTGCTCAACTGTGTTTTCTCAGATACTCTGTCAGCTTGTTATAAGAGAAAGTGGTGAAACTGTGCTGATTCCGCCTGATGGTTTCCTTGTCGTTTGTATGCTTAGAAGTGATTCCCAGGATTGCTTTTTCAGTTATCTTCACAGGGATGCAGGCAGACTCCTCAGGATTTCTCTACTCCCCATCCCTCTCTTCCTGTCCCAGCCTAGGAACTGGCATTAACTCTTCATGATTGTTGATCATAACAGCAACTTGTGTGTCTTTATTTAAGGCTGCTTGTTTGGTTGGTTTTTTTTCCCTGTGCTCTGGTTTTGGTGTGTTTTTTCTAGGCTGACATGCAGACAGATTTTTCCTCATACCAGCTCCCAGAATGGGCACTTTAGGAGTAGGACAGAGCAGAATCAGCAGTTAAGCTCTGTAGGGCCATGACTTCCCTTACTGTGCAAGTTCAGTTTTCCATGTGGTGCTTGGAGGTCAGATGCACATTTTTGTACTCTTCACAAGAAAAAGACATAGAGGGAGAGAGCATTTTAGCCAAGTATTTTGTTTTTACTGTTTTACTTTGCCTTACCCAGACAGTGGTTATTTCTTAAGGGCAGTGAATTTTAATTTATTCTTTAGAACACCATATTAGACCATCTTGAGAAATATAAGCTCGTCTCCAAAATGTCCCAGACAGAGAAATGCAAACAATTTATAATCTTTTATAGAGGTCAAAAATGCTTTAATTAAAGACAGAAATTACAATACAAAATAAGTATATGTGATATATAGGGTATGACCTTTATAATAAAAAGTTATGCTATATTATTTTTTTAAAAAGAGTTCTTATATTTTTAACTTCTTGGACTCTCTGCCCACATAATTTTGTTTAGCAGAAATTCTAAGTCTAAGCAATTTCTTCTAAAACTGTGGTATCAGCAAGCATATAAATAGTATTTTATTATTTTCTTTCCAAAATCTGTATATAGTGAATGAAATGTTAAATGTGTTTAAATTATATTTAGGCATGTGAAAAATGATTTTTCAGCTTTTTCACTGACTTTTTGTACTCAATTTAGGTAAATAACTGTCTTATCAATAATGGCAACAAAATGATTTTTCTTTTAGAAGTGTTCTTATTTATGGAGTGAAATAAGCGCAGTGTTATTACAGTAAACACAATTTCTCATTTTGTAGCAAATAATATTGCATCTAAAATTAGCAGATTGGAATATTTCAGAATGTTTAATGCATAAATTATAAAACTCCTAGGTATAAAGTGTGTGTTTAACAGCACCTGCATAAAATACTCCTATGAATTCAAAGGTGTGTTGTGGGGTTTTTTGTTTGGTCTTTCTTGTTTTTCCTGACAATTGAAATGGATAAACAAATTTCCATTTTTGGTATGTTTGGGGCACAAATTGCTGTTTTCATGACAAAAATTTGAGTCTTTACACTTGAAATTTTGGTATATAGAATATGAGGCTTGGTGTAGTGCAAGGTAATGTTTATTTGATGGTTTGTTTGCCTGACTGCTTTGCTTTTGGACGCAGCACCACTGAGGTTCAGCAGCGGTAATTTAATTCAGTATCACTTCAAAAAACAGAACTTCTCTTGTTATGGTTATCAGCTTCCTATGTTCTCCATCTCTTTTTCTGCTGCTGTAAGTGGCATGTGGGTTCAGTTCAAGCTGGAGTTCTCGTTTCCCAAAACATTCCCAGTTGGGATGTTGGCTCTGGGACATGCGAATATGAAACAACTCTGAAATGCACTTCTGGACTTCATTGCCTGTCAGTAAATCTGTGTTCCTGCCTGTATTTCATGGGTTGTAAATTAGCAGTGATACTCGATTTTTCCTGTTTCCTGTGACTTGAAGCACATTCCAAGTGTTTTCATGTCCTGGGTTTCTCACTAGGTCCCATCCATCTTCTAGGGGAGAATTCTGATGCCAGCGATGGAAGGGATTCCTGCCAGCTCGGGTTCTTTGTGGGCTTTGATTTTCACTCTCACAACGTGTTCAGTGGGACCTTGGGAAGCAAGGGACTGAAGCTTAAGATCTGAAAGAGTGTTGCATACACGTGGTACTTGTCTAACCAAGTATATTGAAATGTAATTTTTATCTCTGGTTTATGGGACTTCAAAGTCTTCACTCACCCAGAACAGCTGTGATGGCCTTATCTCAGAGCCTTGAAATTGAGTCTTTATCAGAAACATAAATAATTTGACACAGTCCCTGACCTTGGGGCAGGAAAAGACCAGACACATGGGGGGAAGGTTGGTTTGTCTGTCCTCTTTTGGGTTGTGATTCACCCATTCCTCTGGAGGTCATTGTCAGGACATCCTGGAAGGCCATGTGGTTACTTCTGCAAGGCTACCTGGATGGCAAATACAGGGGCTCATTGTATTCTGGTTCTGAGTAAACTTTCACCTCTGGAGCACAATCCAGCAAAATAAATAAAACACTGAAATCCTTGTCTGATTTTTTTTCCCTCTCTGCAGTCCCAAATGCAGAGAACCGAGTCAAACACACATTTATTGATGCACATTCCCAGCAGGCTTCCATTTATATTTAGTGTGTTTTGTGTTAAAAAATAACAAACTTCTCTCCTGTGCAGTTGTTTTCATTTTGAGCTTTTCACGTGCATGTAATCAGTGTCGTACTGAGAGCCGTGCAAACTTAACTTTATTTTCTAACCACAGGACCTAGAAGTGAGGCAATTTTGAGTGTTTGAATACCAAACTTGCAGTGCAGTACTATTGAGTGTGTTCATATCCAACATTATGACAAAGAAGTGAAGCTTGAGGAAATAAAAGTAATATATGAAACTATTTTTGGCATTACAGCTAATGAACACTCTTTATCTTTAGGGTAATTCTCTGAACCATGTTTAATCTCTACAGTAAGGTATTGGTGCCACTAATAATTACTGTAGTGCATTTCTGGAAGCATTTTGTGCTCCACTGTACCATAGTAAGCTAAAAATGAAATTTAAGCCTCATATTTACATGCAAGGCCTAATGGAGGAATTTGGTGAGTAGGATTATAGCTCAGGAGTTTCTGTTCATGTTGATATCTCTCAACCTCCCACAGAGCAAGCACACAAATATACCTATTTAATGAGCTTTGAATTTGAGGTTCTTTGTGAGCCTTCTCTAAAATATGACAATGCCTTTTAGTATTGGATGTGTCCTATTCCAAGAGATATTTGGCTCTTCCTTGGGCTTTCAATGACCTGTGACCAGATTTTTTTTTCCAAGTGTTTGTGTATTTGTCACCTGTTTTATCTAATCAGCTTCTGTTTACCCAAGATTGGAATTGTACGCACCTGAAAGCTGTAAAAGTATGATTAACTTTTGGGGGTTTTTTATGGTTGGTTGACTTTGGGTTTTTTTGTTTTGTTTCTACAAGTAAAACTACATATTTTTGTGGCATGCTATTTTGTAGTTCTCAGTGTGGACAATTTATCAAGTAACAAAGAGAATTTTTAGAAAACAATGTATCTCCAATTTACTGCTGCACTTTAGAACTGTGAACATCAGCTAATGCTGTTGCTCCTCAAGAATCTTTGGTTAAAATCCTGGTTAAGTTACTTCTCTGTATTTATCTCATATTAAATTAGGCATGAGTTCTTCTTTCATCCCTAGCCTGACACAGGAAAAGTAATTGTTTAATAATGTTTTAGAACCTTGAGAAATCAAGAGTGTCTCAGCCAGAGGTTAAGATATCTGGACTATCTCCAGAATTCCCAGTCTAATTACTTTCTTCTTGTTCAACTGAAACAAATTTATCTTTAGAAAATATGAAATCTCAATGAAATATGAGTTCCTGTATTAAACATATTTTTCAATTAGAATAACTGGAAATATGTGCACAGAACTAACTTTTCCTAATTGAGGAAATTAATTTCCATAGAGTTACAGTAAAAATATAGTAATTACCACCTCTCTTTTGACTCAGCAGTTGACAAAAGAATAATTACCTTTTTGGAGGTATTTTTAACGTAGCCTTATAAGCATAATGACTCTTGTCTGATTTTAGCATGTGTTTAATTTTCAAGACCCTATATGATAGCTATATTTAAAAAGTAGTATGTGTGCTATTTTTATTTATTGCCTTTTTTGCAGTACTTCCCAAGCAAGGGATTGGAGGAAACAATGTGAATATTATGCTTTTCAGGTATATTCATAACTATTTTTGTCTTGTCCTCATTAAAGGGGAGGTATGAGTGCTGAGACAGGATTTCAGATGCTTTTTTCTTTAAGATGTGTTGCCTTCTATAGGAATAAAGAGGCAACTTCTGAAGGAAAAATGTATTTTATTGACAACTTAGAAGAATATCATAGTATAATTTAAATGCCTCTACTGAAGAATGAAGTTTTCAATGAAAGGATGAACTCATGAATGAAAAGGAAGCCTCTTCAAGCTGTTATTAAGAAATTTTTCTAAAGATAGAAACTTGGAGATATGTGAGTGTGTAACTGCTCAGCTAAAAAGATATAAATAAAGAAAACATATATAAAGGATAAGGATAATATATCCTTTATAAAGGATATAAAAAGAACATTGCCATATGAACAAAGTGAAAGCCAAAATAACCCAAATACCTTTAAATTATGGTAATTACTCTGAGCAGCCTTTTATGGGATTGATTGTGGGCTCCAGCTGTCATGGAAGTTGTTTGAGTTTTCAGATTAAATTGTTGCCTCACATGGAGCTATGAAGCATTAGCTATGTGTCACTCACCCAAATTAAAGGTTTCCATTTCTAGATTAGCTCCCCATCTGGGTTGTGCCAGGGAGTTGAGGATTTCTGTGGAATCTGTCTTTCAGAAGGGGCAGAGTCACAGCTCTTGCCTTTATGTGCAGGATTTCATCCAGTGTCGAGATCTTAAAGGTTTTATTGTGTTGGAGGCCAGAGATCCTGGAGCTTTTCCTCAGTTTTTCCATGAAGATGGCTGTGCAAAAGCCCAGCTCCTTGAAATTGGAGATCCTCTGGAGCTGGAGGAAGACTGCTCCACTCAGCAGGAACCTTTGCAGTGTCACTTTGCGGGCACACCACGCTGGGGTGGCTTTGCCATCATCAAATCTGCTGCAAAGCTGGAAACAGGGACACAAACTTTACAGCGTACAACTCTTCCATTTCCATTTTCAGCTGCATTGTGCTTACCTCCTGCTCAGTATGGGGTTAATCTGCTCCTCAAGAGGGGTAAAATTGTCCTGCAGAAAATTGGGAATAAGTTGCACCTCTGGACTGGCTGATGTGGTGTGACTGTGTTCTGGATCCAACACTGCTGTTTCTTGTCTTTTTACATTGCCAATTTATTTATTAAGGACATTTGCAAGGCACTGGTTGAAGGACACATTGCTCCAGAAAGCAGCTTGGAGTAAGGATGCCTAGTTTGCTTTTTTTTTTTTTTTTTCTGTTCCGTTTTGCACTTAGAAAACAAGCAAATCTTGTTTGGATTAAAGGGGAAGAAAAAAGTCTACTATGTAAAATTTACTCAGAACTCTGTGTCCCTCTTTGGTTTAATCATCTAAGAACAAATGAGATTTTCTGTTGGGAAGTAGTTTTATATGTATTTGTGTTCCTTGCCCTTGTGCAGTAGTACTGCCAATTATATTTATTAGCCCTAAATATTAAACAGCTGGAAGGATTCCATTGTATATAAATAAGACATTTGAGACCTGGAAGGTTGCCATTTCTAATACAGCCAGCTGGTGCTTTTTACAGTTACATTCAGCACAACACTACTGAATTTCACTTCCATTGAGTGTTGTGTTAATGACAATAGGAGAACATGGGGTGGTTTGGGATTTCTCTAGGAAATGCCATTGTGTAAAAATACATTGTTCTGAAAGACTGGCTAGCAGGGAAATGCTATATTATGCACCTGTTTTGTGCATTTTGATGTAAATATTTTTTTTTGTTTATGTGTTTTGCTGGCAAATCCAAAACAAGAAACTGCAGGGGCTTTTCAAATGTGAATTTTTAAGTGTTCTTGTGCCACAGATGTTTTTCACTTTCTCTGTTGTGGTGTTGTTTTCCCATTTAAGTAATGGTTTCATTTTTAAAAAATCCTGCTTGCTGACGCTTCTGAAAGCATTTGCTCATTCTTTGATTTTTTTTTTATTTTTATTTTTTTAATGCAGGCATCATTGTTATGGTACAAGAAATAGCTAAAATAGTAACAAAAATATTACCCTACTATTAGTTTGTTCCCAATGTATTTGTTAGAAAACTGAGGCATAAATGTGGGTGAGGAATATTTTCCTGTTTAGGTAGCCAGCAAACAGTTTGGAGAAGTGGATTCTTCCCACTTTTGATTGACTGTGTCCTGATTATTTCTTTGTAATCACTGCCTGTGTGGCTGGCTACATCCAGTTTTTGGTGCTGGGTAGTGCTTTAGGTGAAGCAGAGGATGGTGCTGGACAACCTGATACTTTTTTGTGTTATTATTGAAAATTTACAGGAGCTGATTGTTATGAGCTAAATGTCATGTCTAACACTGTGTGAAGTAATTCCTTGAAGAGATTTTTTTTCCCCAGACTGCCACATCCACAGCTTTGTGTGAGATCTATCTTGGATAAATTTCCATCTCTGAAACAGCCACATTTAGAGGCTGAATCTTACCTAGTCTATTCAATGCTTTTGGAGAAAGGTCCTTTCATAAAAATTATTGTTCAGTACAGATTTCAGCCATGGGGACTGTTGTTTTGAGAACTTCCCAGAAATTCTGCTTAACCTGTGAGATAAATAATATTGAAACCTGCTACTCCAGGAGATATATAGCTTAGGAAAAAAAAAAAAAAATGAAGCTGTAAATGCTTTTCTTGTCCAAGCTCTGAAGGGGTGTTTGAATGCTGGATTCAGATGTTTGTTAGGAAGTCAGCTGTTTTCCTCCTTGTGGTGACCTTTTTACCTCACTGTGATTAAGAGGCTTTTGCTTGCTGATGGGTGAGAATCAGCTGTCCTTACAAATTTGATGATGAAGCACTCATCTGTCTGCCAGTTAGAGATGGGGGAGAAAAGATGGTTTTCCTCATCTTTCTGCAATTTGGTTTGATTATTAGTTGAGTATTCCCATGATAAGGTATGCACTCTTGCTTTCTCAATATTGTTTATGTGTGCTTAGCTTCTGTAAGACAGTTATTTATTATAATACTAATTTTATTTTGTTTCACAGTTCTTTAGAAGCTCAGAAGCATAACTGCATGGCACACAGATCTGACTGGTTTGGATGATTGGGAATAAATTTGGGGCTAGTTGTATGGTAAAATGCTAGACCTCAGTTTTTCTTGGGGAAGTTTAGTATCTGGACACTATAAATGAGTTTCTCATGTCACCTGAGCACTCAACAGACAAGATTAATATTTTGTCTTGGTTGTAATTCTGAAACTATTTTGCTTAGCTATGAAGAAACCCAAGTTTTAGGTTGAAGCTATGAGTGTACCACAGTCTGTGTCTTATGAAGGTTTGTGTGATGGAAATGATAATTTCACTGCGTGTATAACTTAATCAGAAAACTCTTGCAATGCAATTTATTCTTCCATTTACAACTTAGAAAAAACTAAAAACCTCTGGCTAGAGCCAGCGGCCTGAGGTAATTTCATTGATTTTTGAATGTTAAATGCAGAGAAAAAATTTCCATGGTACTTTTAAAGTTTCTTAAAATCCCAAATCAGATCATTCTCTGTCCTCTGATCTCAGCTGGTTGGTATTTATGGGCCTTGAATCAGCATCTTTGGTGATGTTATGAAGAAAGTTTCCATACTGATGATCTGGCCTGGAATGCATTCTCCTATAATATGGTCATCACAGGGTTTTTGTTAATAGCAGCCTTTAAGAGCTCTTGCATCCTGCTACTATTCTACTATGCTTTTAAACAGCATGTGGGGAGGTTCTTTTTTTTTATTTAGACTTGAATTATTTGAATGCTCATCTCAATTTGGAGTTTTATACTTTGTAGTTTAAGAGTTTTATAGCAATGAGATGCTGACTGAAAAAGTGGGTTTTGTTTTGCAATCACACAGTTGCATATATGTTGTATTGTAAATCACAATATCCCTCTGAAATATCCCTCTGTTTCTTATTGTAATCCATATTTTTTAAAAATTATGATGGATAAAAAGACACAAAAATTATGATGGATAAAAAGACACTCTTTCATCCTGCCTTTTCATCACAGGCAGGATGAAAGAATTGAGATCACTCATGTCCTAGATTCCCATATTAAGAGGGAGCTTTTCATTGAGACTGCTCATGACATCCTAGAAACGTCCTACATTCACTTCTGTACATTTCCTTTTGTAAAGAAATTGCAAGAAATAAACCAAAGCCTTGAGTCCAGCCCAGTGCCAGATCTTGGAGAAGAAAATCCTTTTTGGCCCAACTTTGTCACTCGGAGACATGAGTTAAACCCTCTCACTGGGGAACTGGAGGTTTTTCTCCACCACTGAAAGCAATCTCTTGTTTCCTGTCATTAACAGTATCCAAAGAAGATTTTAAAAAGTGGAAAGCAAACAAAAGAACATTTTCCAAAAGCCAGCTTACATGCTGGGAAGGGAGTGGTGCTATGGCACTTCTGGAAATGCTTCAAAAGTATTGAAAGTGCCTGAAGGCATCAGGGGAATATGACATAAATACTGTATAATAATATGAATTCAGAAACTGTGCCCCTCGTCATTTTCTGTCATAGTGTCCCTGACACTTTTTCATAAACATCTTCCTAAAAAAATTTGAATTTATCATTCCTCTTGGACTTGGAGGAGGATAGTCCTGTCAGTTCATCATTCCAGAATTTAGGCCTTGCCTATTAATTTCCACTCTAACAATAGCCAAGACTGATAAATATCCATTAGTTTTGTACAGTATGGAAAGAAAGAAATTCCAGCTGGGACACCTCTGAGGTGTCCATGGATCAGAGCTGCTTGAGACTTAGTTTTTGTTTGTCACTTTAGGGTCATATGGTTGGTAATAAATGAGGCCAGTGTCCCCAGGCTGGGTTTGTTTTGTCCATGGCAGTAACAGGTGAGTGATCTCTCCCTCTCCTTATCTCAGCCCACAAGTCTTTTGTTCGATTTTCTCTCCCCTGCCCATCTGTTTTATTAATTTCCCTGCCTAATTCCATTCCTGGAATAATAATTTCTCTCTATTTATTATTTTAAATTTTTTTAAAAGAAATTTTTTAATTATTATAACTTTGCAGAGCAAGTTGAACACATGAATTGGAAGTACCAAAATAAAATTAAAACAAATATGAATACAGGTGTTTGAGAAACCTTACTTAGTAGAAAAAACTCAATGTTTTACCATTAAGATGCCTTTGAAGTGGCAATACAGAGGTTTACGGGGAAGAGTTGCAATGTATGAGCAATGCAAATGTTCTGCTTGCTTTTTACTTTGATCATGATAATTGTTGAATTCCCAAATGTATTTGGATCTGGTACATGATGTGATTTGAATGATCTTCCTGTAGTTTTGGTGACTTATTTCATCTTTTTCTAATGAAATAGCTGCAGTCTCCACAGCTTTATAACTGTTAAAGTATTTTAGTCAAATTAGCACTGAGAGTGTGACATTTCCCTTCAGCAGTCCTTCAGCATTAAATGATTGATCTAAAATTCTGTTGTTTGTGTAAGTGGACTAACACAGACTTCCAGGCAATTTGATCTTCATTGAAAATTACTGAAATTATAATTGCATGAAATTATTAATTGAAACTTCTGGATGAAGAACATAGTAGTGGTGCTGCCTTTGTTATGCAAGTGCTATATCTCCATTCAAAAGTCTGTTGGATGAGAAACTTCTGGCAAAAAAAAATTATCATGAGACTTGTTCAGAAAACTAACATCTTGCTGTAGAGATGTTTTAAAATGTGCCAGTTCCTGATTTTGGCTCTATCTCCCTCTGGACAAATAGAACTGATTAGAAATTATATGGAAATGATAACCACTGAATGACTTCTGAATCAGTGCGAGCTGCTTAAAATGTCTCTGAAATTTGGTTTCATTATATAATCCTATCTAGTTTCATCCAGGTGTTGTTACTCAGTATTTATTTGTCCAGGTAAGAGCTGCAGATAAATCAGTGCATCCAGCTTCACTGGAGGCAATTATGGCTCTTTGAGGCAGGGTTGGATCATTGGCTCAGGGCCTGTGCTTGTGTGAGGACATCTGTCAGAGGAGGGTCCTTCACTCAGTTTTGGGAAGCTGGCAGAGGCTGGGAGCCAGGGTCCAGCTGCCTCTTCTGCAGGCAGCAGGTCTTCCTTGTGTGGCTGGTGCCAAGCTCTCAAGTGGCCATGGGCTCCAGTGTGGTACTTTTGATTTAAAAAGTCCCTGCAATGCCAGCTCTTTTTGGAAATAGATTCTGTTATGGCATGCTGCAGCATATCAGCTGCTGTAGACACATCCAGGGTTGTGTTTTAAACTCTGTTGAGCTAGTCACGAAGAGATAAAACTTGTGTATAGTCAGGTCTGTAAAATGGATTGCAGTAAACTTGGTTTCAATTAAAGGAAAGAGTATTTACACTGCTTTTATCTGCTGGTTTAATGACATGGTTTAAAATCACATCTTCAGTGCTGTGTGGACAGTTTCATTGTGCAGACCAGCTCTTAGTCAGATCAAAACTTTCTTAAATTAGTGGGTTGAGACTGAGAACTCTCAGATGCTACTCTGATATGTCCATGTTGTTTTTTTTTTTCCTTTCTTTGTATATGTGTGTGATATACATGCGTATATCAGGAAAACTGTAAGCACTTCTGCACCACGATTTTTGTCTTTATAGTTGGAATAGTTCTTTCCTCTCCTACTGTCTGAACCACTCTAAAGTCCTGTAAAAAAATGTGCTTAAGTAAAACAAGTAATTATTAGACTGAGATCTTAAATTGAAAATTGATATGACTTGATTTTTGAGGGAAGATGTTTTTCTGGTAGAAATTCTTCTTTGTCTCCCTTCCTCAGAAGTGGCAGTGACTTCTGACATTGATTCTCCAGTTGTGGTTTTTTTTTTTTTATTTTTTCCTGTGATTGGTGAATATTCCTCTTTGCTAAGGGTGACTTAGGAAACCAGGTAGGACTAGCATGTGAGTAATTCTCAAGTAAGAAGCCCCTTCCCTCATGTTTTGGGTCAAGAGAGTTTGTCAACTGAGGACTGCTGTAAAAACAAATCACGACCCTGTGTTCTTCCAAAACCATTCTAGTGTCACGGCCTATGTGGGCCACAGAAGAACCAACAAATCAAGATAGAGTAAATTGGTAGTATTTCTTAGTCCAGCTCAACACAGTTTCCAGAGTTATTGTTTGTCTGTATGTATATCCCAAGGAAAATCAATTGTCATGCTTTGAATAAATGCAAAAATGTAACATTTTATTGCAACTGTATGGAATTTCAGTTGGAGCCTGGGCTTTTGTTTAATCTTAGAAATAAATCTGGTTATAACAGTGCAAATGTGTGTTGTCCTTGAGGATCTCCTCCATCTGAGGTGAGTGTAGTTGTTGTAAAGGCATGGAATTGTGGGTGAAGGGACAGCACTGCTTATTGTTTAGGAAATAACAGGTTTTTAGCAAGGCAAAACAGCTGTAGCATCTCTTTCATCCACCTTGAAGTAAGTTGGTAAAAACTGACTTATTCATGAGGAATTCTGTGATCATTTAAGATGTTTTTGGTTTATTAAGAAAAAAGTAAGAGGGGGTTCAACCAGACCTTATTGTTTATTTTATAATGATGCCCAAACAAAGTTATTTTTGCTTTTTCACAGCTTTTGGTCTAAATGTTATTTTTGTTGGTATAATAATTAATCTGAAAGCATTTTCTTTTCTTCTTTTTTAATTCTTTTAATCCAGTGGGAAGAGATCAGTGGTGTTGATGAGCATTACACTCCAATCAGAACTTACCAAGTGTGCAATGTCATGGATCACAGCCAGAACAATTGGCTGCGGACGAACTGGATCCCGCGCAACTCGGCTCAGAAGATCTACGTGGAGCTCAAGTTCACCCTGAGGGACTGCAACAGCATCCCCCTGGTGCTGGGCACCTGCAAAGAGACCTTCAACCTCTATTACATGGAGTCTGACGACGACCACTCGGTCAAGTTCAAGGAGCACCAGTTTACAAAGATCGACACCATCGCGGCCGACGAGAGCTTCACCCAGATGGACCTCGGGGACCGAATCCTCAAGCTGAACACGGAGATCCGTGAGGTGGGGCCCATCAGCAGGAAGGGCTTCTACCTGGCTTTCCAAGACGTGGGCGCCTGCGTTGCCTTAGTGTCGGTGCGGGTGTACTTCAAGAAGTGCCCTTTCACCGTCAAGAACCTGGCCATGTTCCCAGACACGGTGCCCATGGACTCCCAGTCGCTGGTGGAGGTGAGGGGCTCCTGTGTCAACCACTCCAAGGAGGAGGAGCCCCCCAAGATGTACTGCAGCACGGAGGGAGAGTGGCTGGTGCCCATCGGGAAGTGCTTGTGTAACGCTGGCTACGAGGAGAGAGGCTTTGCGTGCCAAGGTAACCATGTCCTGCATGCCCATAGTTCTGCCCTGAGCTGGGGCTCCCCTTGCTCCCTGTGTTGGGTTGTGCTCCTTTTCTCCAGGTTCTGGATCTCTGCAGAAATATCAATTGGTTAGGTGGGAAAATTGCTGTGCAAATGAGGTTTGGTCAAGCTGTGTTAATAACGTAATTTGCTAAAAATATCTGGTAAGAATCAACAGCTGATTTTTAGCATTGTGCAGCAAATCTAGCCTCTCCTACCACTCTTGGACCTTCTTCACGTTTACAGTGGTCTTCTTAAATGTTTGTGTGAAAAAAGTGATTTTTTACAGTGTCTTCTAGTCTTTTATACTTTGTGTCTCAATATATGACTTTTGCCAATGAACTGTGTTGATTTGGAATTGGTTGGTAAAAAACATGTGGTATTTCTCCTGTAGCAAAATTACTAAATGCAGATACATTTGGAAGATTAATAGTTGAAGTTTATTCATAAAAAGTCATGTATTTTGACTCAATTTTCTCCAAACTTTTGATTCTGCTCACTGTGGTTATGTGAATGCTCCCAAGAACAAGAGTACACTGGGGATTTGGATTTTTACAGAAATGGTCCTACCTAGAAATCTTGGAGAAATGCATGTTGTATTTACTAATTTTAGTGTCAAGCAAGATGATAGCAGCTAACATTTTTATGCTTTTTATAAAATTACATTTTGAAGTTGGGTGCTGATTCAGTCTTTTTACAGCATGCCTTGAAGGGTGCTGGCTGAGGCAAAGTCTTCTGTTAAATATATAAGTAAAATTAAGCAGTAATGTCTGGAAATCCCATGGTTGGAAGCAGAATAGCTGAGATGTTTACTGTGGGGTGTGTGTATATGTAGAACAGAAATTTAAACTATTCTGAAATTTAAACTATTCTGAAATTTAAACTATTAAAAAGGAGCAGGCACTGGTTGGGACAGTCGTCCAGCAATATTTATGTCAAACAAGTAAGTCTTGGGAAGTTACTGAGAACCCAACAAACCATAGCCATGACTTTTACTCAGAAAATGTCAGGTGGACATCTGGGGGAAGTGGTAAGAGTGTTCTTCCTTTGATTTTTCTTTTAAGTAGATTTTAAATAATCTTTTGCCCTTAAATAAATTGAATAGCCAAGTCTGAGGATGGTTTTCTGGGGTTAGATACTGTTATTTATAAAAAACAAAGTAAGCTCTTCTGTTAAGAGCTGAATTCAGGGGTGGATATTTTATTGTTCAGAAATTCTTTCTCCAGGGCCTCCTACAGCTGCACTTAGAAATGCTAAAACATGAGTGAATCTTTTATCCACTGCGTATATTCTTGCTCGCTGCAGAGCCTGTGTTCCTGTAAATGGTTTGAAGCTGTTGGTTTAGTGTTTCAGTCACACATGAACACAGAGAGACTACAAGTGAGCAAAAGTAAAGCTAAATAAATTAAACTAAACTTTTTAATAAAACAAGTTCTCAAATGCTTGAGGCAGGCAAGGCAGCTCCTACTGAGTTCTGCAGAGAAAATCAGACCATAGAATGAATATATTTTTCTGGTTTGGCTTTTTTCTTTCTCACTCACTGTTGATCAAGGGGGTTTTATATGATGAAGCCATTAACAATAGCAACAGGTCCTTCTGGTTTATTCTGATTTAACATAGAATGTTCTGCTAACTTTTATTGGAAGTCATATTGATCAGATCCTTTCAGTGTGCTGTCATTGAAGTGGCTCTTTAGAAGCAGGAACTCAAAACCTCACATTTGTTGACATCAGTGGCACAGCAGGAGTTGGAAAACTCAGAAAATCTGTTCAGCTTTGACCTCAGGATCAAGGCTGCTCCTGCATCTTTCCTTTTCTTTTTCTTCTCTCCTGCTCTTGCTCCATCTTTGAGGGTGTTTAAGGATTTTTGTGTTTGTTTAGAGTTTTTTGTTTTGTTTTTTTTTGTCATTGAAAGGGCAGTAGAATCAGGATTGTGGCAATGTAACCCCAGAATGGTTTACAAGCATGGGCTGGAATGAAGACATAACTTAGGAAAAATACGTTTTGGTTCAAGTCTGAAGGAGTAATTAGTAGCAGAGGTTATTGTCTTCCAAGTGGCTGAAAACATTTAAGAGCTTCTCAAGCTCAAGATCTTAAGAAATCACTACTTGATCCAGTGTTCAGACTGTTTCTGATTTTGTTTGTTTCCATAATGCTAGTTTCATAAACAATGTCATTTTGCATTAGCAGGAGATTATCACTGAGGACTAAAATGAAGGACCTAATGGTATAAGATCAGCCTATTTAAATTCCATTCAGAACAGCTTTTCTTTGTACTTGGAAAATTAGGCACAGTCATGGCCTCCCAAATAACACAAATGTCACCAATTTCCTTGACTGCTTTCTTTTTTCATTACTAGGAAAAGTCAACATAGACCATTTTTTATTATTGGTTCATATTTTTATAACATATTTGTGTGTAAGCTGTGAAAAGCCAGTGCAGCTGATGGGTTCTTTCTTGGGTGGAATATTCCTCTGCTCTGGATCCTGTTGACTGAATTTTTTCCTGTGCAGCAGCAACATCCCTACCTATCAGTCAGCAAAAGAATTTCACTGTGACCATCCTTGCCCTCTTTATTGTGTGTTTGTGGAGCAAAGATTTCCCAAAAATGATACCCTTGAGGTTAACAGTTTAAGATTTAATTCCTCCTCTAGCAAAGGCTCTAGCAAAACACCTGCTCAGTGTTTTGGAGGGATTAGAGTTTGTCTGTTTGGAGGGATTAGAGTTTGTCTATTTTGTGGTGGGGAGCAAGTTGGAAAAACCACCCTTTCATATCTATTTTTCACCTTAATTAATACATATATTAGTTAATTAAAATGGTATATATAATAGACTGTAGGCTGTTTGATATTACAGCTTTTTCAGCATCACAGTGATCCTGTCTATTTAATCTTATTTTAATATTTCATGGTTGAATGGGTCTTCTTCCTCACAACATCTTCTATAAATTATATTTTCCTGTCACTTTGACCAAATTACATTTCCCTGGCATCTTCTCTCTCAGAGTTAGTGTGTTTTAATTAGGGGGGAAAACCCCCAACTAGCTGGAACTACACACTAAGCTTAATGCTGTCTAATAATCTTCATCCTGCTCCTCAGTCAACAAGGAAAAAATAATCTTTTCAATTTGTTCCCCTTCAAACAGGCAGAATAGATCAGGTTAGATCTGTCTTAATATTCTTTCTCTGACAGTGACTAATGGCATCCTCCTAAGGAAACTAAGGGAAAATACAAGAAACTAAATAAAAGTGCTGCTTTCCTGGTAAAGCTTCTGCCAATTTACTGCTGCTTTTTTAAGATTTAAGACATATTTTGCAAGAAAGACTATGTACAATAGCACTCAGTGACCAGTCTCTTGGTAATTTTTCTATATTTTGACTCATTTATATTTTTAATCACTTAATTTTTGTGGCAATGAATGCCATATCTTGCCTTGCATGGAAACCATAACTTCTTGCTGTGTTTAACCCTTCTCTTTTAGAGTCACTGGGATAAGGTTTCTCATGTCCTTGTACAGTGAGGAAATAACTGCTCCCTTTTCAGCTTCCATATGAACAAATTTCAAGACCTCTTTCATGTCTAATACCTCTAATACCTCTTGTCTGAGCTTTTCCTCTCTACTAGTGCCTTCTTTTTTAAAGGACAGACTGGTTGCTCTATACCTCATCCTTTTTGACTGCCTCTGTACATGTTCAAAGTAAACAATGTGGTTTTTATGAAAAAGGCAATGAGTCTTGTGTGCGCTATTTAAATTTCAAGTGCAGGAGATTAGACAGTGGCTTAGAGTTTGGAACAGCCCAGAGACTGAATTAAAAAAAGGAGCATTCGCATCACCTGCCCAGTGAGGGATCTGTGCGTGGAAAATCTTGACTCAGTTTTATTTTGAACACTATAGAAGAACTAGATCTCCCTCTCTGAAGGTTGGTTAGTTGGGGTATTGATACCAAAATAAATGGGAAAATTTAAGGTAAGTGGCAGAAAAACTATCTGTAGTTCCATAATGATCTGGAAGGCTCCTCAGGGAAATAATGGAAGCCTCATTTCAGGAATTGTTTTTTAAAAAATTGCAGTAACCAGATGATAAAGGAAATCCTGCACTGGCAGGTTTGGACTAATAAATCTTTTCCATCCTGAATGTGTCTATTCTGTTGGTTCTTTCATGCACTTCAGGAAGACCAGTTGGACATGAACAATGTTATTTTTCATTACAGTACACTTAATTAGCAAGCCTGCAATGGGCAATTGTTTATCCATGTGGGACCATGAGTGAGCTTGAATCCTCTTTTGAAGGCTTCCAACAGGTGACCCTCTAGACCAAAATCAAATTTTGTGGCTCCAGTAATCAAATGAAAAATTTAAATTGGTGGGCCTAAACAGAATGACCCAAAAAGCACAGAATAACATTTTCTGCATGGTGTTGTTTCAAGGTATAGTTCTAAATTTTAGTTGCTGGAATTGAGTAAGTCTGAACTGTAAATTTCCTATGTAACGCTATGTAATAAAGTTGTAAGTTTTAATCTTGAGTGACTGATAAATTTTCTATAACAAAGCCAGAAGGAAAAAAAAATGTAACTCAACAGTTCTTCCTTATGTGTTTAACTTTTAGCTATTAATCAGGTGGATTGAATGGGAGAAAAGGGAGTGAGGGGTAAAGGAGGGAGAGGATAAGTTCATCCACTGTGCCTGCTTATTGCAAAAATGACTTCACAAACTTTCTCCTAACACTAAATTTTTCAGTGCTTCAAGTTGTGCAGTGAGCATCTCCTAAATCATATTTGTCTCTCCGAGTTTCTGGAGATATGAAAGGAATGCCATCTGTGGCTGCTAAATCTGAACCATCACATCCATTGCTTAATTCTTTGAGTGGAATGACTGCTGCACTTGAGGTAAAAATATGTAAAAACATCATTAATACCAAGGAAGCAAAGCATTTCTCCAGACTTCTTTTTTTCCTCTGTGCTTTAAATAACCATTTTGTCTCTGCATAAATAAATCTAATTTTTACTTTTCTAGATCAGTAGGGAAAAAAATATGACTTTGCATGTAAAGAGAAAAAGGTATTGTGAGGAACTACTCAATTTTGTGTAAGTGGAAACAGAAAGAAGGCACAAATATTTTTTGTAACTGCAAAGTTTCTCTCAGAATTAATTGAGTGGCTTGGATGTGTTACACTGCAAAAATGTGTGGCCTTAACTCTTAGACTCTGCACAGGAGTAATTATATTTAATAAAATATAGGCACTGATCATATGGAGATCATACAATATAATAATGGAGCTATCAAAAAGTTTCCTTTTACATGAAATCTGAAAAAAACTGGGGATTCAGATTTTTTAAGCAGAGGTCTGAGGTGTGTTTTTATTCCTTAGGTTTGTATTGTTTTGATTTTAAAAAGCAGGAGAGATGCTTTTTAAAAGGACTCTTAGTCTTTCAAGCTGGTAAACTAAAATGACAGCAGCTATAAATTATGAATCACTTTATTTGTAAAATATTCATTGTTTTGATCCACTTTGTATTCTGTAAGTACATAAACAGAGCACAACAATGAAGGATTTACCTTCCTGCTTAGAATTTATTTAACTCTTACAAAAGTTATGTCGAAGATTTCCAGATGATTTTTATGGGAGAAGAATTATGTTGCATTCAATACTTTCTAAAGATCCCAGCCAACTTTTTATGTAACATTTTCTGACTGTTACAAAATTGGAAAATATTCTCCAGTTTGTTCCTAGTAGATATAAAAATGCAAGTTTTTAAGGCAAAATTTATTGGGCACAATGTTGTGATTTTTTGACCACATTTGTCACACGTCCTGAAGAAAAAAAAAATTCTGAAATGATTGGAAAAGAGTGGTTTTTTGATACAATACTATGCACATTCTTTCATACATAAAAGAAAAGTGTTCTTTCACCCCTTTTTAGTTTCTTGAAAAAGCCTTTACTAAATTTCTTGGAGTTTGTAATAGAAGTGTTTAAAAACATGATTATAAATATTGCTATAAAGTTTTTAACACTCAGTGATCAAGAGCTTGAATGTAACATTACTGTTGAGTTTTCTTAGAAAACTTAGCAATACACCTCTCCAAGTTGTTCAGCACTGCAATGTCAATATATGACAGGACTAGATAATTTAAAATTTAATTTTTGTATTTGAAACAAGGTGGGAAATAGAAAGGTTCACTCAGAAATGATGGAAATATTTGCAAAAGTGTTATTGACTTACAAAATGCAACTTAATACAGTTTTATGTTTGTTTAATTCAGATATGTTACCACTTTATAAGTGTTAGTTCTGCCACTTTGTGGGTGTGTTGGCAGTTTTTTCCTTGTCTCCCTTGCCTGCTTTTCAAGCAACGTAGTGATCACCCCACTTCAAATCCTGACAAGAAAACTCCTCAAACACCCCACTGGAACCCAGGCTTTCTCCAATTTAACAAGTTTGTGAAACATTTACTTGCTCTTCTCCACACGAAATATTTGCCTTAATTCTCTGACACTCACCCGTTCAAGAGCACTACCACTGAATTTGTGTGCAGGATTTTCCTGGATTTGTGTCCAGGAATCGCCTGGATGTCTGTCACTGAGAATCCTAAGGGATCTCAATGGCATTTCCTTGACCTTTTCACTGGAATGGGTTCCCTTCTTTTGAGGTTTTCAAAAGATTGAAGACTAAATAATGAGTATCATCCTCAGCACACTTTGTTTGCTGTGACTTGGGTGATTTTTCAGTCTTGGAGTTGCATGAAGGTTGCCTTGTCAGTGGGAATTGAGGGAACTTTTTCCATTGAAAACTCTTTCCATTGGTTTCCCTGCCACTGACAGAGTTTATAGAGGCATTTGACAATCCCTTATTAGTTCCAGAGTGGGACTTATGAAGGCTAACAGGGGTTTGCATTACCCCTGGCAGCTGGCACTAGGCTTTAAATAGAGAGCAGTTGCAGCAAGAGCTGTGAGTTTTGATAACACTCAGCTCTGAAAACGCTCTCAGAGTAAGGACCATCTTGAAAGATGAGTACAAGACGAGGAGAATCTTCTCTGAGTCTGCTGCTCCTCAGCATGGAGCTCAAGATGTTGTCAAAACAAGCTATTGGCAGACATCTAAATAACAGCAATTGATAGCAGACTTTATTGAAACACTCAGACTGTGGGAGAAGTAGCAGCATTTGCTGTTTCTTGGATGACAAACTCAATAACATTCAGTTCATTTGTAGTGTCTTATCCTCCTTGCGTTTGAAATTCTCTTATTCTGTCTGAAATTCAATGTTATTCTTTATGGTGTGCCAGGAAAATAACAACTTGGACTTCACACAGCTTGTTTAGGGAAGGAAAGTTGACTGCCTAGAATTTGTTTGTGGCTTCAGCTTTAGGTATCAGGTACCCTGGCAATTAGTGTAGGTGTTGTTCTGGAGCAGGGATAGCCCTGAACGATGACAAATCCTTCCCAGGTCAAGGAGGTGAACTATTTCACCGTCATGGCTCTGTGGGTTCAGTGCTTGTCTACTGTAAGGTTAAATTTTGATGTGATAATTTAGAACAGCTGCTCTTTGACAGGAAGATTCACTTTCAGCAGGGGAAGGAAAAGCCATATGGTAAAAGCTGATGCTGTGCCAGGCCTGAATATCTGCAGAAGTGATACAGGACAGTTGTCTTCAACAATATGCTTGAAATAAGGCATTTTACTTGCCATTGGTATTTCCAATCCCTGTGCTTTTTTGAATTGTAACTTAAATTTTTAAACTTTTTACAAGTACTTTTTTCTAGCTATTTTTATATAATACTTTTTATTAACAGTCATGGTTAATTGACAGAAAAGGATGAGGGGCTTTAAAAATGCACCATTTATTCATAGCCATATCCAGACTGCTCTTTGTGCTCTAAAATCATATCAAAGTTTTATAGAATGATTGCTTCAAAATTTTCAAGTAAATTACCATGTATTTTTAGAGGCTGTGTCCCACACTTGACTTCAGATGCTTTTAGCAGAGTAATTCACTTAAGTGACACTGCTTTTGTTCACATACTTAAATTTCAGTAAATCGAGCATGTGAAATAGCCTGAAACCTCATGAAATTAGTAATTCCCTGTGCTCATCCTAAACAGTAGTGGTCAGTAGGAATAAGGTGGTCATCAGGAGTTCAAAATCCTATGGAGAATTCATCTGTCCTTCAGTTTGAAGGAGGGGAATAATTTGTCACCATAATTAGTTCTACATAAAAAACCCCACTGATTCTTTTTGATGTGGCAGAGATTTTTAAGGTAAGGAGAATCATGGAATAAATTACTTAGAGTGCCCAGCTCTTACCTTGACAAAGTGCCTCTAAACAAGTGACCAAAAATCTTCCACCAGCAGTGCACTCCCATCTAGAAATACAACTTTTTTTGGTGTGTCCTATTCCCCTGTCTCCCCCCATAATGAGGATGGGACAAAAACCTGTTGTTTAAAGAAGAAAAAATTTCTTTCCTTCTCCTAGAAAAAAAAAAGGAAAAGATAAAATCTCTGAGGTGATTCTAGTAAAGCTGTAAAATATGTTGAAATGGTCATCTGTTACCCAGCTGAGGTAAGAAAAGACCTAAAGTGTGGCAAACATATTAAAGTCAAATATTAAATGTGTTCTTTGATGTTTTGCAACCCTATGCAGAGGTCACTTAGGCAGAACTTGACCTAACCTGACCAGCCCCTTTATCTCTGTTAGAGGTAATTCTGAGATTTAGGTATGCACATATAGAATTGCTTATTTATAAATGTCTACTGTAGCAATTTTTAAATGCCACATTAATATTAGGATGGTGTAGAATCCAATAAGTAAAATTTCCTCCTTTGTTTTCCAATGAAGAGCATAATGTAGTCCTTATTATTCTAATAAAAAAAAAAAACAAGAAAATTATTCAGTAATGTATAATTTAGATTTAACAGGAGCATCTCCAGCTGCTGTAATGTGCCTCTTTAGATGCCAGAACAACTTGAACTCTCTGAAGGCCTAACAGGATTTTTTTCCTGATTTTGGTAATGTGATCCTAAGACTGAGATGACAGCTCTGGGCAGTTTATTTTAAGAAGCTACTCTTCAAATCTCTTCTAGGAATTTTCAGGTTTTGCTCCCAAAAGGATAAAATGGAAAACAGAAACAGGGCTGAAGGACTGTGACTTGAAGTGGAGTCAAGGTGTATTAACCACGAGCATGAGATCACTGCTGCAGCTGCAAAAGTGGAGTTATCCTGGGCAGGAAGAGGAGGAGGAGGCTGGGTGGGAAGCAGGACATTTTAGCTGAAGAAGTAGCTGCTTAGAAATCTCAGGTAACCACAGCTAATGAACCTTCATCTTCATTAATTAATCAACCATTCCTTCAGCTGCTACTTTTATGCAGTGTATAATATCTCTGGCTTTTTTGACTTTGAATGTCCAGAGCCTTCACCTCAAGCTCATAGGAATATTTGTAAATGCAGAGGATAGAACTAGGAAGACATGAAATTTTTATGTGTGCATGGCATTTAACAAGCAATGCCAGTCTTGTTTCTCACCCTGTGTGAGGGGATGAACTGGCAGTGAAAGGGGAATCAGCTTCTGTGTCTTTTCTCTGCCCACACCAACCACAGCAGATGGTGGAAGGAAGCTAAAAGCATTTTTATGAAAGGGTCAGAATAAGAAGGAATGTGAGGAAGAAACTAGAGAGAAAAAAAATCACTATAATAAATAAAATATACTCATTTCACTGAAGCCTAAATGCTGAAATTAGTATTCTCAAAAAAAAAGTTACTTACTAAAGGGCTCTCCTGAGAAAAGAAGGAATACTGATTTTAGTTCTGACAGGAGTATGAGTCAATGGTGTCTTTAAAGGAGGATGTAAATCTGTATGAAATTTAGTCTGTGCCCAATTACTAAAGATATTCATGTTTCTGGGGGAAAAATGTGGTGACTGCTTCAAGACCATGTTTGGGTAGGTTTCTGTCACAGTCTCACATGGAATTGGTCTGCAAATAATAATATTAGAATTGTCATAATGATGGTGCTACATTGAGAGATTTAAAGCTGATGTGAGGTGCAGTAAATAGTGACACATTGTGTTTCAGGGAGCCCTCTCTAAATGAAGCTGAACTAGAAAAGGTTTGCTGTTTTCTCAAGAGTCTTCCTCTCAGAGGAAGGCATGAGATGTCTCTATGAATTTTGTCTGGCCAGCATTTTAATAATGTTTCCCTGATTTTTCTTTGTGTCACTGAATTTCCAAGGGTGTGTATCTAGCAGTTTCTCAGAAATTATGGAAATTACTTGGGGGTGGACTGGAAGATCTCCAGAGGTTCCTTCCAACCCTGACAATTCTGTGATTCTGTGAACTTGAAAGCCCAGACAGCACCTTGTTCTGAACTCAGTGGACTGGGGGCTTTTTTTTGAGCTTGAAAAGCCTCTGTCCACTGGATTTATCACTGCTCTTCAGCGTCCTTAGTAGAGGGACATGAAATAAAGCTCTTGTCAGTGATGTGACATAGAAACCATGGTCACATCCATGGCTTCCCTTTGTAGGGATGACTCAGAGGTGCAGTTTATCATCCTCATCCTTTGGGAACAGCTGCTTCATGCCATATTCATGGGCAAGCAGCTGCTGTGGCCAGGGAGGAGCTGTGTGTGTGCAGCAGAGCTCTGAGTCCTCCTCTCCTGCTTTCTTTGGCCAGTTCTAGAAGGTGAGAGGAGGTATCAGATCCCTCAGAGGCTCAGAGGAAGAGGGTAGCAGAGCTTTTGCGGCTGGGTAAAAGTTAATCCTTGTTTGCCCTCACACTGCAGCCATCTCCTGATCTGTTCTAATCCACAGCAAATCTGAAATGTGATGGCAATAACAGAGCTCACAGGAGTTTTCACTCAATTGGATTTTGAGTTTTGCCTCTGATCCACAGCTGCAGTGTGATAACAACCTAACCTTTTAATTTTTAATCTCTTCCCTGAACAAGTAGGCCCTGCTTTCCCCCAAAAGTTAAAGACTAGTCTTTAATTGAAAAATACACAAAGCTCTGCCAAATCCTATGGTAAAAGCAGGTGTTCAGGCACAAGCCTGTTTAGTAAAGAGCTTATTTAAACATGGATTAGAGGCTTCTTTGGAATTGAATGCTTTTTTTTTTTTCTATGCAATAAT
Organism: Euphonia xanthogaster; assembly: GCA_034509185.1. NCBI lineage: Eukaryota > Metazoa > Chordata > Aves > Passeriformes > Fringillidae > Euphonia > Euphonia xanthogaster. The sequence goes on from JAYDZK010000001.1 coordinate 2,516,903, forward strand.
TACTTTCCACAGCCTGTGTGTTTAAATGACTGCCTTAAAACCTAGCATGCCCTCTATGCCAAATTCTCTCATAATTAGGGATTATTTTATAGCTTGTCAGTTATCCATCTGCTGGGAAGCTTCCTTGTCTGACTTCCACAGATTGCAGTCATTCAACCTACAGGTGTTTTCTTGGTTTTGTGTGGTCTGGAGGAAAGAAGGCTCAGGGGAGACCTCTGCTCTACCTGAAAGGAGGCTGTGGCAAGGTGTGGCCTCTTGTCCAGGGAACTGCAGGACAAGAGGGGACAGCCCCGGGAAGGTTCAGTTCAGCCAGCAGGAAGAGTTTTTCCCTGAAAGGGTGAGCAGGCATGGGACTGGGCTGCTCAGGAAGGTGGTGGAGTCCCTGTCCATGGCAGTGTTCCAGAAACACCCAGACATTTCAGTGCCATGGTTTGGTTGGGCTGGGTAGTGTTTGGTTAAAGGTTAGACTGGATGATGCTGGAGGTCTTCTCCAGCCTTAGTGATTCCATGATTCTGTGCTCCCCTGAGTTATTTTTCTTAGGCACATTGGATTCTATGTTGTTCTCCTGCCTCCTAGATTGGAGGTTTGAAGGTGGCAGGAAGGGGATTTTATCCTGGATCAGTTTGGTCAAGTCTATCAGATTCCCAACCCCCCTGCCCAAGCACACGTGAACACAAGGTTATGCATTCATAACCTTGCTGTGGGATTCAGCTGATTTTGTGGGACCACGTGGGAGACTGTGCAAAAAGTTTCTGGGATTTAGGACTTAAGAAATTCTCTTGACATCTTAGAGGTGATATGTTTTGATACAGTTAAAACTTTTGGTCTTTCCTTGCAGATTGTAAATCTGCTTTGGGGCATTTCACTTTGTTTTGTGGTGTTTGATGATGTGTTTGTTGACTTCCTATAGACTGTTTTCATGACTTGAAAATCTGTCTGTGTCCAAAGGTTGACTTAAAAACAACTGGAGGAATAAACAGTGTTATATATTCTCTCTGCAAACAATTTAGAAACACTTACTGGTTTTGGATAACAGTCACGTCCTGCAGTAATTTGAGAAGGTTTCTAGCTGAGGGAAAAAAGAAAATGTATCATTTTTCCTGCCACCAGTAATTGTGAAGATTTTTGGAGTGAGAGGTACTTGACTGGAGACTCTTGGATGTGAGCAGAATCATTCACACCAGCTCCCATTAGGAGTCCCCTTTATGTCAAGTTGAACACGTGAAGAGATGTGACAACTGTGATTTTGTGTAAAGATTGAACAAAAAAAAAGGTATTTATGAAGAGAACTGTTGGTAGATGTATTAAGCATTCCCATTGCAGAGTCATCAAAAGCATGCCTGCGGGGCTTTCACTGTGAGGCAGGGAAATGTTTCCTAACAAATAAAGGCTTGTCCATTCTGGGGGAAATGAAATTAAGAGAAATGAGTAAAAATGACTGGTGGCCCTGGGGGTGCTTTTCCCTGAGGAGCCAGGAGCACCTCATTGGAAGAAAAATGAGTAGAAATGACCAGTGGCTCTGGGAGTCCTTTTCCCTGAGGAGCAGGAGCAGGTTCTCTGCATCAGAACCCATCCATAGGCTCAGAGCATTCATTCCTCCCTTCATGGCTGTTAACATAACTTTCCACCTCACTTTCTCACGCTGTGATGGACCCAAAGAGCTCTGCTCAGGCTGCTTTTCCTGCCTGTGTGCTGAGTTCCTGTTTTGGTAAGAGGCAGTGGGTAGTGGGGAAGGCAGCTCTCCCACCTCAGAGCTGGCAAGCCCTCGGGCTCAGGATTGATGCTCGTGGCTGGCTCGCAGTGGGAGCCACTGGAAGCAGTGACAGAGACAAATGATGGCACACCAGAGCTGCCAGCTGAAAATGGCAGGGGCCCCAATGAGCAGGAATGCTTTCCTCATCAGCAGAGCTTGATTTTTGCCTCCTGTGAAGGTGGGACATTGGGGAGTGGCTGCCTGGTGGAGGATGTATTTTCTTTTGTCTTTACATTTTAGATGTGAAGTCCTTAACCACGTCAGGGTTGCCTCTTGTGTTGTTACTGAAATCAGTTGTGAAGTTCCCATTAGTTTAATGCGAAAAAGTCAAGAATTTCAAACAATTAGCTCTTGGATGGATGAGAATGTGCGACTTTTTGATAAAACAACAAATTC
>JAYDZK010000001.1:2519081-2531933 GCA_034509185.1 Euphonia xanthogaster
GGAATGCAGTGCAATACATTAGTGAATAAATTTTTGTATGTGTGAAATACAAAATCAAATACAGATCAGATCATGGAATTTGCAAAATTATGAATTAATCATTCAGCTAATTTACCGAACGAAGATTTTTAGCTTCGTCAGTGACTCAAAATCACTTCTTTGTATTGTGATTTAAAGTACAAGACAGTTGGTGTGCTAATAATATTAATCAAGTGGGATTCTTTTAGATTCCAGCCTCTATAACTAACATCACCATGAACTTTGAAATATTTCAAAGAAATATCTTCCATTTGTGTGCTATTAATTCTAGTGAAAGTTATGCAATTAGAAAACAAAAGCATTTGGCTGTGTGACTTTACTAATAGGTGGAGCCCAACTTTCAAATGATCAATTTAATAAACAAATACATAATTGAAGAGATTCTTTAGCACATATTTAATCTAAAAAAAATAGTATCTCCCATAACAATAAAAAAGGCTGCAGCTGAGCTTCACCAGCAAGTATTTGCAGTAATTTTCTGTGTTCAAAGGTAATTTTGTCCAGCTCAAATTTAGGTTAGACTGCAGAAAGCTATGTATACCCTGGTGTTTTTACAGCTCTCATTATTCAGGATACAGCCCTGCCATTGACAAACTTAATGCAATGTTTGTACATCAAGGCTTTATAAAAAATAAATAAATGTTTTTTATCAGTTACAAAAAATATTCACTAGTGGCCCACACATGTTTTGTTACAGAAGAATTATGATAACCTGAAGGCTTTGTTTTTATTGCTTTTGTGTTTGTATTTTACAGAGTCTTCATGGTCCCGGTTTCATTACAGCTAAATGCATGAAAAATGCTCCAATTAGCAATATATGGAAATGGTTTGCTCCTTCCCTGTAATTTAGGAGTTTGCATAAATTACTGCATTCACAGAACTGAACTTCCAGCATGCCTGAGGGCTTTGGGTATGGGCTTCTGGTTCAAATCAGTCTATGCAATACCTTAAGAGAAAACCTGTCTTTTTCTGCCTTGTTTTTTGGTCTTGATGTATATTTTCTTTCTGTCATACCCATATCTCTGTACAGATACATATATATATATATATAGAGAGAGAGAGAGAGAGAGAGAGAGAGAGGGAGAGAAGAACTGGAAGCCTGTTCTCTTTGCATGCCTTCAGAGAGCAATTTGCAAAACACAGGACAGGGAGATTTATTTGAAAACATATGGAAACCATGGGGGTGAAGCCTGATGAGGCCACTTGGCCCAGCATGGGATGCTCCACCTCAACCTGAACAGAAGCTGCTGCATCAGCCTGGGTGACCCCATGCTGGGGCTGGCAGCCTGCAGGAGCTCAGCTTAGTGACCAGGGAAATCTGGCTCTCAGTCCACTGTCCATAAAGCCAAAACTTGCCAAAACATAGAAGAATTTTGCCTAATGCAAGTTATGTAATCAATAAACAATGAAACAAAAAGCAATGAACAACAGTTGCACATTTAATCTAAAATACCATAGTATTAAAGAAAAAAAAAGCACAAAAGTAAATTTAATTGAATTGATTAATTGATTTTTGGCATAAATAATAATTGGTGTTTTTAAATGTAGGAGGTCTGTTTTAAAACTTTGTTTTAAAGAATAAGCTACCAAGGCATGTGCAGTGAAAAGAAAGCTTAGTGCAGAAATAAAGTATTAGAATTATGTAAAAACCTAGAAGCTCTTGTGTCTGTAGCCAAAAAATGTTTGTTTGCTGGGCTCAAGCTGAACCGTGATTAGAATACTTAAATTTTAGCTTTTCTTAGGCTGGTTTTCAATAAATAAAGCTTATAATTCACTTAGAGCTTGAAAGTAATTATTCAAATAAAGCAGTAAAATATTATGATCTGAATGGGTGGGTTTTTAGAAATACTTTATAGTTTGTGTCGTCTCAGCTTAGTTCATAAGTGTTATGTATTTTTTATGAGAGCTGAAATGTTCTTTTTAAGTGGCAGCCTCTTGCTCAATCTCTTTAGTTCTGAATTATGAGTTATTTGAATCAGATGCCAGTTCCTGGCAGATTTGTTGAGCTGAGGTGCTCAGTGTTGTCCTCTGCAGTTGTGTTTGTAGCTGTCTCCCTCCACTCCCTATCTCTTTCTTCTTTTTTCAGTGTCCAGTGGTTGCACAGCTCACCCATACTCCTATTTTTTCTTCCCCCTTGATGCACTGTTTTCTTATCACCTGGATTCAGCTGAGCTCAGGACCTGTCTGGGTGCAGCTCATGCTCCTCACTCAGGACAATCACTACTTCTAAAATTTCTGATAAATACCTCTCAGGGGCTTTTCTCTGAGAAGGTGACTCTCTAAGAATAGTATTGATTATTACTTCCTGACCTTCTTCAACCTATTCCTGATTTAAGTGAGTTGAAAGGATCACTGCTACAGAATCAGCCACTCTGCTGAGGTTCAGACCTGATAGGTGCAGACTAGAGAAGTCACTTCCCAGTTTTTGGAGCTCTTTTTTGATGTGCTGCCCTCCTGCCCTGAGTTGAGCTTGCCTTAGTCCCAGGCATGCTGGGGACAGGGCTGGGGACAGTGGTGACACCAGTGTGACCACAGGACAGGGCAGGCAGCAGTAGCACTGCACAGGTGCTGCTGAAGCAGAGCCATCTGTGAGCTCAAAGGATTTGGGGTACCTGGCTACTCAAGGGGTGTGCACAGTGCTCCCCAAAAGGGTTAAAGAGGTTAAATTCCTGTAAGGGCTCAAGATTTCTATGTCTTCTCTTTCGTTTCTCTATTTTGTAAAATTTGTCTGCCATAAAAGGTCCACAGAATCTGGTGGTGGTTGTAGAAAATGTACTTTTAGTGAAGATGGACCAAGCCACAGCTTTGTGTTATGGAAATACTTTAGCTTTGTTAAATGAGAGATTTCCTGCTTCCCCTGCATCTCAGTGGAGAGTGCCTCATTCATATTTCATCGTACTGATGATTATGTTTGCAAAGAAGTCTCTTGGTTTAATGATCAATCAGGGAATTTAATTCATTAATCTGAAAGCACTCTGAAGCACAATAAAACATCATCTACATTTTACAAATAGAGTACTAAAATAGGAGAAGATGCAGTTGCTTGGTCACATAAATCTGTGAGCAGCAGAACTCAGATTTCTTGAGTCTCATCTCTCTGCTTGCTTCATGAACCGTGGCCACCTCATCACTGTTTGGGAATGATAAATGCCTCCCATTTATAGGCACATATGCATGTTCTGGTCATGCAGTAAACAAAGGGGCCTTTCAGTATTAATGAAAGTATTCACAAGAGGCCAAGCCTGTGGTCCTCGTGCAGACAAAACTCTTGTGGGCTTGTGTCAGAATTCTGCTTTGAGTGATTGCTAGACCAAGCTCATAATGTGTGTTTAAACCTTCTCAGGGGAGGAAAAGAGCTAGCATGAAACAAAGCAGAAGTGAGGGTTTGGTTTGGTTTTTTCTTTCAGAATGAAAAAGAATAAATGTAGCATCACTGTGGATGAGATCATATGAGAAAGCCCCTTGCAAGAGAAGTGAGGTGACTTTTGCTGTTCCTAAAATGGTTTTCCTTTAGGTCACTGGATAAGTTTTAACTTTCATAACTCATCTGCCCAGTGGCTTACAGAAGACACATTGTTTTTATTTGCTCAAATATTGATGTCACAATATAATTGGTGCTATTTCTTATTATTATCCTTAAGATAAAGTTTAGTGAAGGCTCTCATGTTCTGTGTTTCTGCAGACACATTCATTGTGCTTTGGTTTTGAAACTTTAAGTTTAATTTAAGTTACTTTTCCAAAGTAAAATGAGCTATTCAAGATGAAATGGAATAAATGAAATACATTTGAAAATAAAAAAATTAGGCCATGTATCATAAAGTACTTTTAAAGAGGATATAGGGAAAGTTTATTCCTTATCTCTAGATTTTGGGTTTAGTTTGATTTGTTGGTTGCTTGCTTGCTTGCTTGCTTGAGGTTTTTTGGTAATTTAAACACACTCCAAAAAATAGCATTTTTGAAATACCAGGTGGTAAGCTTCTAATAACCTGACTTTTTTTTAGGATGACATTTTTGGATGTGTATACTCCAGCATAGGTGGTTCATTGACTTTCTCGGTCACCCAAGTATTTATGCACATGCACACATCCTGTCACTTTTGAGGAGGGATTTCAGTCTTGATGGAGCAGTATTTTTGAACAGAAAATTGTTTGGTGAAGGATTTTCCAATCAGCTCTAACCTTGCATGTCTGAGTAGCTTTGAAGTCGCTCAGTTTTTGGAAAAGAAATACCTGTCCTGTTTAAATACTGAATGCTCCTGCTGAAACCATCTCTGTCCAAAAAGGAATAGGAGCCAAATTCAGCCAGGGATGATTTTCCTGTTCCTAAAGGGATCACAGTTTTAAATTGGCATCACTGGTCCTGTTAGTAGAGGTGTCAACTTTTAAATTAACTACTCGTGCCAATGAAGTTTGAGTTTATCTCCTGGGAAAGAAAATTCCCCCCTTCCCATTCCCATTTCTGTTTCTATCCTAAGAGCACCAGGATTAGGGATGCAATTCTTCAACTTCCTACACAACCAACTAATGTAAGTTATCCACAGTATGGTAGAGTGTGAGATAATGGTTTTATCCTCACATTTTTAGAGGACATTTGTAGTAATTTCCTTTCTTAAGCCTGTTTAATTGTTGTCTAATTGCACTTAAGGTGTAGTAATGGTAGCCTTGAGACACTGGGGATGCTGAAAATGCTGTCAAAGGTTATTAAATACGAAGGCACCTTCTCTGGCTCAGGAAGTCCCTTTAGCACAAATATCTGGAGTGTAGGGAAATATTCTGAGGAAGCATCAAAACCCATTTGTCTTCTTGCTGTACTCTTTTCAGGCAGAGGCAGTTACAAAAATAGTCTCAAGTAACCATAGAATCTCTGTGGATGTCTGCTCTTATTTTATGAAATACTTCTTGTAGTAGTTCTTACACTTGTAAAGGTATTGGCTATGAAATATTATCCATGAGGAAGAAAAATAGCTTTGCTTCAAAGTGGCACTGAGAGTGAGCAGCTGTAAATGCAAAATGGGTGTTGAGTAGAGAAAGAAAAGTAGCACCAGAGGTGTCAAGTCCCAGTTTGTCTCTAAAATTAACTGGTATTTTACGTGTTCAGTGCCATTGTTCTTATGCTAGCCATGGGTGGTGCCCAATATATGAATATTAATAGGGTAATACTGAACCAGCTCATCATAAACCAGGTTTATGATGTGAGTTACTCTTCCATTTACACCAGTGGGGTCTAACCCAGGTGTGAATTCATACTTCCAACATAATAAATCTGAACTTCAAACGCTGGAGACCAAAGGGTCTCCTCCCATCCCCATCTTTTTTGATGTCAGAAGCTCATGGATCTCACATGAGCCTTAATTTTGGATGGAACTGAAACCTGCTCCTGCTGTATTAAATGTTTGATAAATGACTCTCATGCTAATCAAGCATCAGGAGGCAGGAAGGAGGATATCAAGTGAGTCTTTATCAAACCTGCCAATATCTCAGAGTGAGATTATTTGCTTTTCCCTGGAGCTATAGCAGAGAAGTCTGAGCACAGTGAGAGAAACATCTATGAGGAGCCTAGATTTTGCTTTCATAGGTACATATACAGTAATATTGTGTATTATTTTTCATTATATTTATTGTGTAAAATTATGTTTACTCCTTCATTTGTAAACAAACAAATAACCCCAAATGGCTACATTAAATAATTTTTTTTTCCAAATGACTAAACCATTCAACTAACTGGAATACCAGATTCAGACTTATAGAGCTCAGTAGTGGTATAACATCTTTTTCTCTTTGTGCCCTTTCTGAAACAGCATAATTAATCAAGGTGCTATTTTCTAATAATTTCTGTGCAAAGTAATTTGCTTTGTTCTTGTCTCTCAAGTGACAGATTGCTGAAGTTGAACCTCTGCTCAGGCACCTCTTCCACAGACAGTTTCATATTTCAGTGAACATTTCCCTGGCCTGGTTGACTTGATTTATAATAGCTGAGGTTAGTGGGAAATTAAAAATTAATTAATTTCAATGAATGTGTAATCAAGCAGAGTGGCCTGAGCTGTGGTGGTGCTAATAGGTCTCTCCTGGGTGTCCCTCTCCAACCAGCTGAGCCTTTAGGATGTGGAACAGCCCAACACAGGCAGAGGGTCAGGGTTTTGTTGCTGGGTCTTCTCCTGGTGCTGCAGGTTAAGGAAGGAAGTTTGATGGCTTTTTAAACACATTAGTGGGATAGGGACCTCTCAGTGACTTGAGTTAATTTTTGGTGCCTGATTTTGGTCTCTGGGATGCTGTGGAGTGCTCACTTCTATCTCATGCAAGTTGCAACCTCTTGCATGGGAAAAAAGTTTTAAGCAGCTCATGCAGCAGTTCAAAGGACCCCTAAATGCTCAGGGATCTGAAGTATTTGCAGAGGAATTCATCATAAATTTGAATCAGTTATCTAAAAAAAAATAAAAGTCCCCTTCATATCAATTTTTTATGTGGTAGGGAGATAATTTTCTGTTAACTGCTCCTTTCAAAAGGGAACGTGGGAGAAATTAAACATCTCTCTGCTTTTCCTGTGAGAGAAGAAGGAATTGGTAGAAACAATAACTTCAGTGCATTACTGTTATGAGACTAATTTTAACCCTTTTTCAACCTTAATAATGCAATGACTCAGTGATTCTAGCAGCACAGAGTTCCCGAGTGTATTTACACTGATCCAAATTGAAGTGGGAAGAGTAGCTCTCACTCAGAGTGATGCTGAGCTTTCATTATTGGAGCTGTGGCTGGTGGGAATCCAACCACAGCCCCACCTGATCAACTTTGAAGGTCACTGAGCCTTTGAAGGCTCAGAACAAATGGATGCATTATTAAATATCTCTCCTGTCCTCACACTACACTGCATTTGGTTATTTATTTAAGAATCTGGCTAGAGTGAGAAAAGCAGAGGAATAGTCTCATGTAGCATCCCTTCAGAATTCTCTTTAGTTGCCAAAATATGATTTTTGTGTGCGTGTGTGTGTGACTGCACATATGTAAATATTTATATGTATGCACATATTAAATTTCTCTAAAACAGCTGAGAGATTTCTTTTTTGTTGAAGGAAGGTAGGTTAGTTGGAGCAAAGCTGTGAACAAAGATGTTTTACCTTTGCCAGAGCTGTTGCGTAAAAACCATAAATAGCATTTTTTAGAATATCAGTGTGAAGTATTTTCTAGCATGTTGTACCCTAAACACTGATTCAGCTATACTAAAAGATGGCAAATATAAATCTGTGCATTTGAAATTTTACTGGAACTAAATACTCGATATGTAAATTTCACAGAGTGTCTTAGAAGTAGTCCAAGAGCTATAGTTGGAAAACAAAATGCATAAATTTATAATACTTTTTTTTTATTTTGGACCCTTATTTCCAAAGGCTGATGGCTGATGCTTAGATTGTGACATCCTTTGATTTTTACTGGATGTTTGTCATATATTCCTGAAAACAGAAATTAATTATTTGTTAAATAAAATGTGCTAAGGAGTGAGAGGAATTTAAATAACCAGGATTTTTGCAATGATTTCTCTGTATATGGTCACTAGTGAAATATTCAGTCCATATCAATTACAATACCGTGGTGATTTACTGCAGGGCAGGAACAATTTTATCTCTTATTCCATTTCAAGAATGCTCTGAAGATAAAATGAGTATATTTAACCATAGTGGTTTGGATAAACCTCTCAAATTCATCTGTTTTGAGGAAATGTGGGAGTCTGTAGGGTGTTTTTTCATCTCCAGTGCTGTTCCCAGGTGTCATTCAGTTATTCCCAGTGCTAATGAAAGATTTATGCATCGACAAGTGTGGAGGTGAAATTGTGGTTAAAGCAGTGCTGCAAGTGATACTCCTGATCCCAGCAGGAGCTGCTGCCATGCTTGCATTTTTTGGAAGGTTTTGCAAAGTTTCCCCTTGTGAATAACCATAAATTATTGCAGCGAGGCTTTTCTTGTGGAAGCTAATGTCACCTCTTCTGGCCTGGAGATTTCTGAGCTGCATAATAGAAGTTAATCCAGTACATTTTTTGCTCAGAGGATCTGAAAGGCTTTTATTATATGGAAAAAAAGAGGATTTGCAGGCTTATGAAATAAGAACAATTACCATCAATTAATAGTTTGAGTGCTTCTTACTCCTTTCTCCCACAACTTTTTTAACAAAGAAAGGAATGAAAAAACCCTACCCAAACAAAGAAAGAGAGGCAAAAAAACCTCCCAAAACTTTTCAGGAGTCAAAGTAAGCCTTAGTTGTGTGATTGTGCTGTAACAGCAGTTAATCTCTTGAGAGCTGTAACATGGATTGAATTCATCAAAAAGAGAATGTGTGTCAGAAATGACCCTGTGTATAATGGGCAGAGATCAGGTCCTGGTTTCATGGTGCATTTAAAACTAAAGACCCACAGTTTCAGGTCCCACATATAAAGAAAAGAGGGGAGATTACCGAGTCAAGCAGGGGTGTTATAAATAAGCACTTGCCTTGATTAGCCCAGCACAGGCTGCACTTCCAAATATTTGGGGCTTCAAAAGCCTTTGCTGGTAGAAGAAAAAAAACCCAAAACACAAAATGCAACTCAGAAAAGCTTGGTCTGTCTTTGCAGGGATTGAGGATATAGTGGTAGCTGTAAGAAATAGTTGAATTTCAGTTGTTTTCTTCAGTAGCACTTAAAAAGCAATGGCTGTCATCCTATACTGATCTCAGTTGTTTCCAAGGCAGGACTATCCTCAGAGTGTCTGCACACAGTGCATATATCTTTGATATATCTTTGGTTTTACCAGGTGGGGAAATGGAATTTATGATCATCTGCACTGCATGGGGACTTTCATCCACAAATTATATTGACAAAAACAAAAGAACAAACAAAACCCCAAAACCAAACAACCCCTCAAACAACCCCCCCAAAAACAAGATGGTTAAGATGCATTCAGGATATCTCTGAGATATCAAAGTAGTTTGTAAATGAGATTGTAAATAAGATTTTTATTTTTCTTTAACCTGTCACTGTCCTGTATACACAACTATACACACAGCACTTTTTCTATTACAAAATAGAAATAAGACCAAGAGATAGGTCAGTCGATATTTGTTCTTCTATCAGTTTTTTTTGGGAAATTTTGAGTCCAACCCAACTTACTGTTGGCTGTTTCTTCTTTGGAGATGTGAAGGGCACAGCAGAGGACACAGTTTGTAAAAAGCAGACAAGTTAACAAATGGAGGTGCTTCTTTTGGGAATTATCCTGAAAAGAATGTTGAGGAGAGGCCTTTTCCCAACATTACAGGAGCTGGTCCCTGAACCTATAGTCAGCCACCCTACTGTTGCCTTCCCCCTGTTGTATTATGATTGGTTTTACCATCATTTTATGTAATGGGGATTTAAGAGTTCATAGATGGAAGAAATTGAGCAGGGAATGAGAGATGCCTTCATTCTGGTTACTTGTGGAGTCCCTCAGGGGGCTGGACCATGAGGAGCTTCCCCAGGTCATCCTCATTTCCTCAGAAGAGGAAACTGCAGGGTGAATGAAAGGTGAAATGGGAGAGAGGATGAGGTGGGTATCAAATCTTTAAACTCTTTCATATCCTTCACTTTACCTATTTGCATTCCTGCTGCCTGAGAGTTAGGTTTGGGATGCTGGTGTGGAGGAAAAGCCTCTCAGAGGAAATTGTGGGAGGGAGACAGGAGTGGAATGATAATTGTGGGTTCCCTGTTAACTGTAGTCATTAACAGCTCAGGGTCAGCACTAATGAATATTACCCCAAGGTTGGAATGAAAATTGCCCAAACCACTAAAAAGCTTCTCTACGGCCACAAGGAGGGCCTGGGCACACGTGGCTGGACATGGAAGAATGAGTTGAATGAAGTTTGAATCTTCTGGGGTCACCAGTTAATGCCTTCACTGAGCACAGCCTGCTGAAATCACAGGGCACAGGTAGGGTTTGCTGGTTTGCCTCATTTTGTAGTTGCTCTGTTGTACCTTTGAGAGGAAAAGCTGCCTCTTCCAAGAAAGCTGGGGGTACCTTTGGCAGACAGAAATCTCCTGTGGCTTTTGTATTCCTGATGTATGGGGATGGGGGAGACTGTATGTGGAGCAGCAACACAAACATGGGAAAACTTGTGTGCTTTTTGCGATCTGGAGTGTAAATAGCAAGTGCAGAAAAGAAGGAGGTGAAGTGTGATAATTACTGACCTTGTAATTTGTCAAACTCCCCCATCCATAACATTTTTGCACTGCTTTACTGCCTTGTGGAGATTATATTTTGTTCAGATACTGAGATCCTCCTGCTCAACCTTTAAAGTCCTTCAAGAGTAGTTGACCTTTAAAAAAATATTTAAAACAAAATGCCAGATGACAGTTTTGTTAAGTGAAACTCTTGCCTAGATCCCTTTCCTCAGATATTATTCATTTGCTATACATAGTTTATGCTCTCTTGCTACTACAACACCACCTGGTTTGTTGGTGGAAACTGAGGAGAAGGGAAAAAAAATACAATCCAGACCCAAGACTGCTCTTTTTCTGTGATAACTGAATTGCAAATGGAACTGAGTAAAACATGTAGCAGAAAATTAGTAGAAATCAAACTGGATCAGCAGGAAAATGTAACCTTATCCTCAGAATGCCAAATTCTGAGTTACAGAAAATGTTTCAAGGCCTCCAGAAGTAATTTAAGGAGCTGGTGAGCAGCATTATTGTTTGCTTTGTGAATGAATTCAGTTGGCTGTTTGCTGGTGTGGGAGCTGGACTTCTGGGTCAGCAGTGTGCTGTGCATCGACTGGAAACGTGTCATTAATTATCTGTGCTGAATTCATGCCATGGATAAATCAGAAGGGGAGAAATACATTGGAGGAAACAATCACCAACTGGATAAATGGGGAAGGAAGGAGGGAGGGAAGCAAAAGCCTGCATGACCTAGGGCTTTTCCATCTCCAGTTTCTATGAATTAGGAAATTGGCTTACTGGGCCCTTGGGGCATTAAAAAAGAAAAAGAGGAGTCAGCAAATCCTCCATGAGCAACCACACTGCAATTCCCAATGGAAATCATGGAGGAGGAATGATAGGGGAGGAAATAAATGTCAGGAACTGCTGGGCTCAGGCCTCGGTGTGCCAGTCACAGGGAGGGGATCAGCAGGACACTTTCAAAGGTTTCTGTGGCAAATAATGGGAAAATACACTGCACTTGTGATGTGCTGCCACAGCCTGAAGATCTGCTTTGGGGCTGATGTCTGTGTCCAGCAAGAATATCCTGGTCTGTTTGACTCTCCCTGTTTTTATGGGCTCTGGTTCATCTTATAGCAGCTTCGGTGAAACTTTCATTGCTGTTACCTCAAGCCTTACATGAAGCTTTTTTTAGTGCCTGTTTCAGCTTCTTAGATCTGACCTGTGACGTGGGTTTTGTACCCATTTCTGAGCAGGGAATGCTCTAAAATAGAGGAAAGCAAAGCAAACACCACGCTGTGCTGGGGTGTTTGTTGTTCTTCCTGTCCCTTTTGCCTCAGCCTTGGCTGCCTTTGGTCTCTCTCCCTTTTCTGGGACACAGAGCCATCCCTAACCCTTTTTCTTTTTCCTCTGGGGGCCTCCAGGCTGCAGGGAGAAGGAGACATCCTGCCTATCCAGAGGCAGCCTCCACGTTACCTGTTGGACTGTGGCGCCTATGGATGAGGAAGGAGGGACTTAAGTGCAAAACCCAGGGGTTTTCTGGCTGCCAGCTGGTTTCTTTTTACAGATAAACTGGATTGCCCAAAGCCTCATCAGTCAGGAATGTGAAAAATCAAAGTGTTCAGGTTTCACTGCTTGTACACATCGATTCTGCACCTCTTTTTAGTCTTCAGTGGTTTGCAGGAGCGTCGGTGTGAATGCAGGGCATAATTCTGGTATGAAGTCATTGATTACACCAGTTTCAAGATATTTTATAAGGCTGATCCAAATCCTTGAATAAAACCAGAAATGAGGTTGGAGAAAATCTCTGATGGCTTGAGAGTTATGTGGTCTGCATTTTGACAGAAGAATTTCACCCCCTCTTGTTTCTCACAGCTACTCAGGGCTGAATCCACACCCTCCAAATATCAGCCTTTGTTAAAATAGGTGAGAAATGTTCTTCAAACAGATTTATTTATTTGACTTTGCAAAGAATTTTTTAAAGAACCTTTCTCATTATTTTGTTTTGGTTGTATGCATCTGTAGAGACTGTTTAAATATTTTACTGATTTCCTACATGGAATGAAGCTATGAAGTTCATTGAAAAGCAGAGCAGCATGCTTATGGCACTAAATATTTCACTTTCAATTGCCTTATAGTCATTCTAATGATTAAAAAAAAAAAAGGAAGAAATCCATAGCAAAAACTTCTAATGACACATTTAAGAATGTCTAAGGTAGAGATAAAGCAAGGCCTATTTGTTTTGTCTTTTTCAGTGTTTATTGCTCCTACTTCCAGTGAGTTCCTGTGTAATTCATACACCTGAGGCGGAAATGGGGCAGCTTTAAGACAACTTCCTGCCTTTCTCTGCATCTAGAGCTTGGCAAAAATGCCAACATTTCTGCCAGCAGAATCATTGGAAGGAAACACTTGAATCCCTTCCCACTGCTGGTATTAACTAGGCTGAGTCAGAAAAAGCCCTGCCAAGCCCTGCTCTCTTTCACTCCCAGAATGGCATGGAATTACGCGTTTTTTGCTTGTGCTGAAATGCTAATGGCCAAGCTGCTGTTGTTTCAGAAGAAAAGTGCTTTATTGTCAAGGGCTTGAGCAACTCTACCAAATCCCCTTCCCATATTCTACAGATGGTTTTGGTGACTTTTTTTTGGCCCTCAGTATTCCATCCCCACA
>JAYDZK010000001.1:2540777-2551452 GCA_034509185.1 Euphonia xanthogaster
TGTTTGTTTTTTTTTTTGGTTTTTGGGTTTTGTTTTTGTTTTGGTTTGGTTTGGTTTTTGTTATTTGTTTGTTTGGCGCTTTTTTGTACTGCCTTCCAAGGTTACAATTCCAGCCAGAATGAAGAGCCATTCCTTTTTTGATATACTCATTTGCTGATTTTCTGCAAGCACTTAAATTCTTCTGGAGTCTGGCATTAAATATTCCTTGGGTATTTCCTATTTGTGGCCAGCTGATTTTTGTGAGCTGTTCAAACATCTGAAGCTACGCTGCTGGCAGTGGTTAGTGCAGCCAGCTTTGAGTGCCTCCAGAAACCCAGTTTTAGCTCTACCATGTAGAAGTGCTAATAAGGAGGAGGTGGTGAAAAGAGAAGTTGCAGCTGGCAAGTGGAAATAGAGACTTCTTGGATCCTTTGCTCCATCTTTGAATGAATGCATAACCTTAACAGCATTTTTCATCCATGAGGTGTCTCAGCTACCACAGATACACAACAAAGCAATACCCTCTTGCACAAATGTCCCTGAAAGAGTGACAGAAAATGCAAAGTGGCTTTGTTGCAGGTTTTAAAGCCTCATCCCAGCCCCAGAGTTCTCAGCACCCAAGCTGTCTTGCTGCTGCCTTGGTGAGCAGATTGTCTTGGGTGCTGAAGTGTTTATCAAGGGCTCACTCTTCTCAGCTCACAAGGAACAAAAAATGTCCCTTCTCCGCTGATGGTCTGCAATGACAACTCCAGAAATTCCATCTCAGCCCTCTGTGTACATTTATTTCCCTCAGATGTCTGTGGAGGCAGTGGAATTATTGTTTTTTCAAATGCTGAAGATAAAAATGACTCTGTTGACTCAGATTTGAGAGGGACAGGTGGTTGGCATTTTCAGCATGTCCTGCATGGCACAAACCCAGAGTGCTTCAGAGGGAGCAGTGGGGGTTCAATGGAGCTGGAGATGCCCAGGGCTGCTCCTGGGAGTGTTCAAACCTTCTCTCCTGGCTGTTGCCACAGTCCCAAGGGTCTGAACATCACTCTTGCAGGTATTCATAACCACGTGTCACAGATGCTGACAAGGTGATATTTAGGCAGTGAAATACACTGTTTAATCTTTCTTAAATAAAGAGAAGAGCATGACAAACTTTTTGAAAGTGTAGGTGACACTGGAACATGTTGCCCAGAGAGGCTGTGTATCCCTCACTGGGGCTATTCCAGAACCTTCTGGATGGAATCCTGTGCCCTGTGCTCTGGGATGGCCCTGCCTGAGCAGGAAGGCTGGACCCCATGACCCACTGTGCTCCTCTCCAGCCTGACCCACTCTGGGGTTAATTTAGTAATAAATGGAGCTTCTAAAATTATTACACTTTAAAAAAAAAATTAACAGAAAATATTTGCTCCGATATTATACATTAAATTCAGTACTCAGTGTTACTTCTTTTAAGCTCTTTCCAAATTTATTTCTTAGTTATGCAATAAGATGCATTAGGATTTCAATAGCCTAATAAATTTTCACTTCTGTCTTGTGAGGAACGGATTAGACTGATAAGTAATTGATGCTTCATTTTAAAATTAGAAGCTTCTAAAACTTAATTTGAGGACAATTTCCAATTTTGTATCCAATATACCATTTTGAGAGAGATGTTTCTAGATGGAGTGTCAGTCTGACTTTGGTTTTGGTTTTTTTTTTTCCTCTTATAAAGAGCAGGGTTGCATTGGCTTGTGTTGTCTTGCATCAGAGTTATTCTGCCTTAGAGGAAGTTTTGATGACTGTGAAAACTCAGGGGCAAGAGAGAGAGAGAACAGAATTGTTGCTTTTTATGGTTGGCTCATAACTCAGTGTGCCAAGTTTAGTATTACTTTTGTGTTCTATTTTCCAGATTACCAATAAAAGGGAAGTTTCTTGTTCCTAAATCTCTAATTAGGCTCGATTTTACACATTATGTTCTTTAGATCAAACTGTGTGATGACTCACAAGGACACGAGAAGAATTGTTATGGACATGAGATAATCCAGTCTACAGAAATCCTCAGGAATTTCTGATTACCCAGTGTATCTCCTTTATAGATAATCCTTCCAGGACCTTATCCAGGGATTTTCAGCAGGCTGTGATGGTTCAAAACTGGAAAATTAATTTACATAAATGCTATTAAAATGTTTATTAAAGTTACAGCTGTATTTTTAAACAGGAACATCTAAAACTAGTTGGGAAATTTTAAACTCTAGTTCTTGGGAAACTTTCCTGCAAAAGAGTGTAGAATATTGCAGAATACTGCAAAAGAGTGAAGAATTTATTTTTCTGATCAAGTCCTGGGTTTAGTTTTGTGATGGCTAAACCACTGCAATTGCAAATAACTTGAGTTGAACAATAATAATTTTTAATTGTATGGAAAGCCTCAATATAGTTTATTTTCAACATGCATCCCAGAGTCTTCTCAATTTACTTCCCAGGTTATCCTGCAGGAGAGCAAAAGAGAAAGTTTTTTGCTGTTGTCTAATTGTAAACTTCTCAGTGGATTTCTTGATACATGGGAAAGTTTTTTACCATCTCCCTATGATCATTTTAAATATTTGGTTCTGGCATCCTGCTTGATGAACATCCTTTGTAATTTAATATGGTTGAGATGAGTATCTTCCACTCATCAAAGAGTAAAATCTTTTGTGCTTTGTTTCTCTGAAGAGGGGAGTGTAAGATTCTAATGTGAAGTGTGTCATAAGTGATGGTTTGGGGGAAACATTTTTGTTATGCCTGTCTGGGTTATCTGTTTAATAATGACTTCATGGTCTTTTTCTTTTTTTCCCCTTTATTTTATTCTTCCTTTAAAAGGTGAGAAGTAGTAGTCTCATGGATAAATCCTTTGTGTAGTTGATTTTCTGGCTCCCTGGGATCCTCTGGAGAGCTGAATCCCTCTAGCTCTTTCCCAGTTCCCTGACTGTGGTACCAAGCTCTTATCTCTTATGTGGCTGGATAGCAATGACTTGGGCATGAATAGTGGTGTCAGTGGATGCCATTTCATGTGATCTGTACTGATGAGTTGCTTCTTTTCTCTATTCCTGGTTTTGTTTTTTTATTTATTTATTTTTTTTGTGTGGGAGCATATTCTTAGCACAAGTAATTTGTATGAAATGCAAATGTGCCAGTTGTCCTGGCACTGGTTACCTTACATAACTCCACCAAATGGCCATGATTCAAGAAAAAGCTCTGTTTGTGCAGGTGCTAAGTGCATTTTCAGAAGCCAAAATGTGAAAGTGTTTGTTGTACTGTCAAGAAATTTCACTTGCTACTGAGATGAATTATAGATTTCCAAACTATGCTTGTGCTATTTGTGATGCACCATCTGCATTCTTCACAGCAACTTTGGCATGACCCTGGTACTGGTTAATAGAGGTTAAAAGGCTCTACCTGTGGTAGCTGGGCTTCAAACAGGGATGATTTCTGTGTGCCTTACAAAAGATTTCAGGATCTTGAATTGACAGCTTCCATGCTTTGGCTCTGACAGGAGCAGCTAAAGCAGGTTTTTTTTTTTTTCCTAGACCTGATAATTATCAATAGAAGATGTCAGATTACAGTGTGACCCCTCAGATGAAATAATTTAGTGTGGACCTAGTTTTAACAGGATGGTACCTGTGTGAAGCAGGGTTTATGGCTTGCTGGGGATGGTGTGCTGGACAGATCCAGCTGGAACCATGCACAGTTTATGCTCTGTGACACCAGGAGAGCACATCTTTGTCAAACCTTGACCAGAAACCAGAGTGGGGCATGCCAGGGTCCTTCCCTTGGCTCCCTGAGCTAAGAAACAGCAGAGAATCTCTGGTCTTCAAGGGGCAAACCCTCCAAACTGGTGTGGTTTTGTAGATCCCCATCCTTAAGAAGAAGACAATGCTCAAGAGCTGGCCCAAGATCCCAGACTTTCCCTGTGTAATTTACAGACATCAAACAGCTTTCTAAGCCATGTCTAACCATAAACATGATGATAAGCCCTGCAGCATGCCCATATGCTTCCATGAATGCAAAGAGCCTTAACAAAACCAGTATTTAGCAACAAAGTGTGGGACATTATTTCAGACTTGTGACACTGGAGCTTTGTTCCAGTCTTTGCCACTGCAACTGCACCAAGTGCAAGGTTTTGTTTGTCTCCCAGTTCCTTGCAGAATAAATATTGCTGATGCAGGCACTCAAGAAGATAATCCTGAAAAAATGGTGCTCATCATACAAAGATCACTGTGTTTGCCTGTGCATTGCATTTCATATTTTCTCTACAGCTTCTGAAGGTGGCCCATGGAAAGGGGCTGTAAATGCCAGCAGGGCACAGGACCACAGTGCCTCATTGCTGTCACAGAAGGCATTTTATCAGTTAAATACTGAACATAGCCAGAATTGTGTTTGGCATCCATTTAGGCAGACATTTAGAATGAAAAGCATGTTATGAATGAGATGCCTCTCACTCCATGACTGCCTATGAAAAATGTGTTAGTCATTAATGGAGGAAAAATGCTATTTTTTTATAAATCTGACAAACTTAGGGTGATGTTTTGGGATTAGGGTATGTACATGTCAGTGTGTGTGTGTGCATGGTATAATTTTAGGACCTGTGGCAGTGCAGTGGTAATAGAGACCTGAGGGGAAAAAAGAAAAACAAAAAAGAAATTTTTAGTTGTTTTTTTTTAATGTATGTTTTGTAATTCCTTTCAGCCTTTTTTCTTTTCCCGCAGTGTCAGAGGCTGAAACCTCACTCCACTGTTTGATTTATTGGATTGGCAGCCTTGCTGCTGTCACAGGTACAGGAGTAGCAGTGCAGGGCATTTTATCTCCTCACTGGACTACATCAAGATGGAATGGATGTCTCCAGGTTTTCAGTTTAGTGTGATTCCCTCTGAGTGCTCTAAAAGGGTGAAAACTCTGTTTTAATAGCTGAGAATTACTTGGAAACATTGATGTGTTTTCCATGAGGTTGTCACCGTGTACCTTTTCCTGGGAAGATGGTTTTTATGAAGAAAATGAATTTCCAAAAAGCAGCATGCCATGCAATAGGTGATTTTTAAAGCAATGTTTCTGCAGAAGAGTTGTTGTTCTGGTTTTTCTGTGGATGCTCAGAATACCCCACAACCACACACAGGAGTGGTGTCACACCCCAAGAAAAAAAACTGTGAATATTTCTTCACTCAGAAATGAAAGTGTGATGTTCCAGAAGCCTTTGAATGTCTATTTTACGTGGCCTTGCTCCAACTGACCCTTCAAAGAGCCACGGGGTCTTTCTGGTGTAAATACTTGGTGGAAAATTAAGACCTCAGCTTAAACATAGGAAAACTTGTCATTGTGTCAGATGTAAAATATGTGGTGTCAAGAGGTCTGCAGGAGTTTCTACCATCGGCTATGAACTGGGGAAAAGCTTTTAACCTCCTCTTTTATTTTAAGCCATTTACAAAAATATGGTGTCAGGTCACAGCTGTCATCTTAGGAAGGTCCTTAGAAAGAATTTTAAGGGTTTTGATCAGTTCTTTTTATAAAGACATGAAAAAATAAAAGGTTGTGCCTCTGTTGAACTGTGAGTCTTGTTGATTTTGCACGTAAAGGTTTGTATTGTAATACAGGAAAGCTCTGCCTTATCCCCAAGCAAAGCTGAGTTCAGGAGTTGAATGAACTGGTCCTGTCATTTTTGAAGTTATTTCTTGGGGGAATGGGTGGTACGTTTTCTTTTTTGTACTTGAGTGTAATTTACAACATTTTATCCGTAATTTTTAAAAAAAACATTTCAGCATATTTTTGGAATATGTGTATTGAATGGGTTTCAATAGAATTATTTTTATAAAAGGATAGATGACTTCTCTCAAAGTTCAACTTCTGGCCACATGGAGTTTATCATGCTTTTGGTGCAGGGGGCAAACGAAACCCCTTAGGTGCTGTGTTGTGAGGAGATACCTTTAGCAGTTTATCTCTAATGTTCCACTGTTGGCACTTGTCACTTCTGGGAGCTCTAATCCTCACTCACTTTTCCCCAAGGAGAGAGCATTTGCAAACATTCCAGTTCCACACAAACGACAAACTCTTTCCTTCAGCATCCCTCAGGCACTCAAAGGATGCCTGGCTTGGAGAAAAATCATGATTTTCTAAACCCACAGAGCTAATTATGCAGAACATGGTGCATATTCAGAGATGGTAATAAAGGCACTTTTAGCCCTGAACAAAAGCCCAGGCCTGGAGGAAAGGGGAGGAAACAATAGAATTTTTCACGGAATATTTGAATAATGAGATCAGTACAAGATTGCATGTTGAAGGCACCTTTTGGGCAATTTAGGTACTTAGGCTGAAGAGCTATTATTAAACCACAGAGGACCTAGAAGTGCAATGTTGCATGAGATGATGTGCAGGGATCATTTCCTGTGCTTCATAACTCTGTCACCCACTGGCAGCAAAGGGAAAGGAACTTTCTTGTGCATGGCTCAAAGTTTTGGGCTGATTTATGTGACATGGGTGCCCAGCTGGCATGATAGATGAAAACATTTCTTCTCCTGATGAACTTCTTGTTGTTTCACAAGGGCTCTGATGCATTTTGAGCAGGTTTACAACCTGCCCTGTCACAGTGTCAGTGCCCAGTCAGTGGAGACAAATTGGTGATGGCTGGCAGTGGAATGCTAAAAAATGTGCTGACATCCCAGCTGAACCACAGACATATGATTTGATTGATTTTGGTTTGGGTGAGGTTGTTTTTGTTTTTGGGGTTTTTTTTGTTGGGTTTTCTTTTTGTTCCTTGGTGGATGTAGAGAGTTGCTATCCCTTGAGGTCCCTCTGCTCCCTTAGCCTCAGGAGATGGGGGTTTTTAATTGATGTGTGCAGAAATAAATCAGAGTCCCCTTTTCACTCAGCACTAGTGCTTCTGTTACAAAGTTTGCTGGTTTTCTCTTGCTGGGCAGCTCTTTTGGTGTGGTGTGATCTCAGATGCTGGAATATGCAGTCAGCACTTTCTCATTTGTCTCTCTCTGGTGTTAATTACAAAGCCTTTGCAGCCTGCACCATTGCTTCTTTTCAACTGTTTAGTCAGGCTTATTTCTGAAACTAAATAAAGGAGAAGGAGCTGAAGAATTAATACTGGCACCTGCCAGTGCTTGAGTTAATGAGCTATATGAAGGAAAGCCTTTAGAAATTTCTCTTTCTCTTTTTTTTTTTTTTTTCTGTTTTAATTACTCTGGTTGTCCTATAGCAGCAGTCAGCACTCCAAGTAGTGTTAATTTCTTTGCCACAAGAAATCCCATAAAAAGAGCTACTTCTCTGTGTAGTTTTAACCCTTATATGTATCATAACCTCGAATGCAAAGAAGAAAACCTAAGCATTTGTGCTTCTTGGAAATGCAGGGTTTCACCAAGAGATGTTCCTCTACTGCATGCTGAGCATGTAGGCACCAACTCACCTTCACTTTTTAGCTAAATTTTGCAATTCAAACAGCTTTTTTTTTTGTTTTGGTCATTTTTAAAATAGATATATGACTTATATTTGAAATATAGGAATGGTTAAATGACACACAGCAAGTTGAGCTGCATTCCTGTCTTGCTGATCACTCACACCGAGTTTTTGTGCAGGCAACAACTCATTACTGCTGCATGCGAGGGAGTGTCTCCCTTCAAAACATCTCTTGCCTGGTACATGTAAGCATCTTTTTGAAAGCCAGAGGCCAGAGCTGTGCCTGTGAAGCCTTTGATCTTAGATTAAAATAATGCTCAGCATGGGAGGGTGGAACTCAGAATGGTGGTCGGAGTTTGGGAAGGGTGACATGGGAAACAAGAAATATCAAAAGAGTATTTGGACCAGATACTCATCAAATAGGGGCTTCATCAGCCCAAGAGCCATAAAGAGAGTGAAATAGCAGTCACAAGAGGATGCTACTTAGGAGAAAAAACACCTAATTAATGGAAGATATCAGTATATCAGAGTGCCAAAACGGCTCTGTATCTGAATTGCCAGCAGATCCCTGCTAACTCTTCATAAATGTAAAAAAACTCCCTTCCCACTGTAGAATATTTGCCCAATATTCCCTTTATAGAGGCAGAAAGTACAACTTCCAGACTCCCTGTTCCTAAAGGTTTAGCATAACTATGATAAGTAAGATGTTCCTTTTCCTATGCCTGAAATGTAAAATGCCTCAAATTTTTGGAATATATTTTAGTGTCACAAAAAAACCACACTGCATAATTTCATAGGAAAAAGGGGGTTTTTAACACTTTATTTTTAAAATGGGAATTACATCTTCTGCTTTCTAATAATTGGTTTTTATTTAATCAATTCAGATTGCCCTTCTCTCCTTGGGGAATAATTGAGGTTTTATCTTTTTTTTTTTGCTCTGACACTGTTTCTTCTCCTGTTTATAGGAATTAGACACAACATTCTTATACATTAATGGCTTAAAAGTAAGTCTAATTTAGTAGTGTCATTATAGCTGCCTCCTTCTTAAGTACAGTGGCCATGTAATAAGGAATTACTGCATCAAAAAGGAAATTAATTTTCTCTGTCTTTGCTGAGAGTGGTTAATTAAAAGGAAGATATTTACCTGGTAAAGATTGGATTGTTTGTGATAGAGCTCTAAATAAAGGGTTTGGGGTTGCCTGTGCTGCTACCTTGACATCTTTCTTTAAGGTAACCAAACACACACAAAATAAATAATAAGAGGAAGGGAGAGAATTTCTCCTAACTGCCCACATTCAGACAAAATACTTCTGCTATAATTCATCTGACTCTTTCATAGCATTAACTTGTTTGTTCTTGTTACTTTTTTTTTCTCTGGTATTTCTCTAATTTAATATTGGTAGTTAAGATTGAAGCATCTCACTGTCCTCTCTGAAAATAAGAATAGTGGATTGTAGATAAAGCATTGGTCAGTCTGGAATCTACCTTTAAAATATTTCTCTTTTTTTTTTCTACACATTAATTTTTCTTACAAGAATCCAAAGTATCTTATTTATGACAATATTAGGATTAGTAGAAATAATTAAAGGACATTAACTGTCAGTGGAGTTGCATCACTGGGGCAAAAGGAGGGCCCCTTATCTCTGTGTGGATGCATGAATAGCACCAGTTCAGCATCTGCTATTTAAAATAATAATGAATTTAGTTCTTAGGAAAGCAGAAGATTAACAACAACAACAGCAGCTCTTGCCAGGATTAGAGTAGGGAAGTGCTGCAGCAGCATTTCTCAGCCACTCTGCCAAGACACTTGAGTTGTAGCTGGTGAGAACAAAGCTGTTTGAGCCATTTAAATCCCAGTTTGCCAGAGAAGCCTCCCAGGTCCCAGAACACGTGTGCTCAAGATGTGGGTCCTCACCATGGCTCACTGCTTGCTGCTCACACCCATGGCTGACAGGCAGCAAAGCCTTTGTGCCTCTTTGTTTGTAATAAATTCACATCATGGCAAGGGTTGAAAGTAAGATTCAGAGATATTAAAGGCTTAAAAAGAGCTTCTGGAATAATTTTGCACTTGGGTTTGTGTTATTGCATGATAGTGCTGCTGGTTTGCCACAGTGGTTCTTTGTCACGTCCAACCCTGAGCCCTCTGCTTGAAATGATCTCAGAATCTGCCTTGCCAAATCATTACACTATTTGTTTTTAGTAGTTTCCTTTTCATCTTTTAAGATGTTAGCTTTAATTTCGTGACTACAGGCATTTTTCTCTTGCACTTGCCTCACTTTTTTTATGAACACTTCTTAGGCTCTTACAAATAATGCTAAATTTCAGCAGTGTTTTTCCTCTGGGTAGCTGTTGAGACCACTTTTAAAAATTGAGACTCTACACAGGTACAGCATTTTGTTTAGTGGCATTTTCTGGAGGCTGTTCTGGACAGAGTTGGTGGCATTTTTAATATAAACACTGTGCACATGGACTTCACCACCAGGTAGGGGACCAAATTCTCCCACTGGATGAAAGACTGGACATGTGTGACAACAATTTCTGCGATTGCCTAAAGACCTCTTAACCATATAGATATATATATATGTATGTATATGGAGAAATGTATAAAAACGAATAAATAAAATAATAAAACTAGTCTTCATCTCAAAACCAGAAATGTCACCATCTTCCCCCTAAGTCAATGGTATTTTTTTAAGTTTGGAATGTAAGATGTTCTTGTCGTAGCTTCACTATTTCTGTTTCATGAATCAATTTATAATTGTGTTATAACTGATCATCTTTCTCTCTCTTGTCCCTCTCTTTTTTAAATTATTTTTTTCAAATTCTCTCATCCATTATGAATACCAAAGTTCAACAGCAAAATAAACCAGAGAATGTTGTTACTGTCTTTCTTCTGTGCTTACTATTGGAGGCAGAAAATTAGTAAAGATAATGAAGGGATTTCATTGTTTCTTTAGCTTAATTAAACAGCAGATAGTTAAAGGAAATGAACAGACTAATTCTGGAAAAGATTGTGTTAACTTTCTCATCGTTTTAGGATTATAAAACAGTAAACAGTGGAATATGTATTAGTTGTGGAATATAAATTCCCACAACTAATAAGAATTAATGCCTTAATTTATTAGTTTTTATGCATTTTAATTATACATTTTTTACACATTTAAATTATACAATTTTTTTAAATTCGGTGTATTAATTTATTATTTTTATAAATTTCTCCATTTAAATACACATACACCCACACACACATATATATATAATATATATATATATATGGTTAATCAGTCTTTGGGAAATTACA
>JAYDZK010000001.1:2551552-2567826 GCA_034509185.1 Euphonia xanthogaster
GTATATATACACATATATATACACACACACCTATATATATTATATTTATATATATATGGGTAATAAGTCTTTAGGAAATTACAGAAATTTGTTCTAGAAATATAATTGCACAGGTAAAAGGAAAAGAGGAGCATAATGAGAACACAAATGTGATTTTTTGGTGTGGTTTATTCTGCTCTCTAAGGTGCCCAGCTAGGAGAGCCCATATGTGGGAAAATTGTTACAGGAGAAGAGCACTCAATGCTCAGCTAAGAAAGCAAAGTGAAAGATAGAGAACTCCTTGGTCTTTTGTGGAAAGAAAATGAGAATGGAAAAATGGGACAAGATGGGACTCAACAGTGCTGTCCTAAAATTGAGAAGCTAAATAATCAAACTACTTCTGTAGAGTTTGTATGGTTTTGGCCTCTTTCCAGGGCGTGTTGGGATTTCCCCACAGAAATGTTAGAAATGCCAGAATCAGTCATATCAGTCATTTTGCAATAGAGATTTTTATCTGTGTTTATCAGGAAATCCTGTTGGCTTGTGTCAGTTTTTTCTCTTAGATCTGCTTCTGTCTCTGTTAGTGAGAACAGCTTTATTAGATAATTGCAAACACATTATTCTGGGGACATTATTCTGATTTAAGAAACTCTTGCTTGGATTCAGTGCTTACAGTCTTGTTCAGCACATCAGCAAGCTGTCTAGCTTCTGATGAGGTTGTTGTTTGATATTGATTTATTTAAGTTTCTGCTAGTCTTGTATAGATCCTGGCTTCATTTCAGGCTAATTTGGTTTTAACTGAAATTGATGAAGCAGCTATTTAATATAAGCTGATAGAAATGACTGCTAAGCTAGAGATGTGTAAACCTCCAAACAAACAAACAAAGAAAAATCCCAAAACCCTTCTTCTTATGAGTGCATTTGAAGTAATCTTTTGAGCAGCTGCAAAGAGGGGTGTGATTTTTTCTTATTGCCAACTATAAAAATACAGAGTTTCAGATTAAATTGTGAAGGTATGGCTAAGAAAAATATCAGTGCACAGAGACTTTTTTGCTGAAAGATAAAAATAGACCTTGTCTAGTTATATTGGTGTAGTTCTGTGAAATGTAGGGACTCCTACAGATGGGGGATCCTGCCAGGGGTAGGATGGGGACAAGTGGCTTTCTAGTCCTGTGTTCTCTTTCTGACAGTGAAGAATCCCAGGTGCTTGTTGTCTGTGGTCTGCTTTTCTATTTGTGACTATTTAATAATTCAGAAGACTTTTTAATGGGTTTTAAAGGCCCATCCAAGAAGCTCCTGGCCCCTGAGGTGGCCCTTAAGGAAGGACTTACAGCAGAGCTACTGGAGTGGGCAGGGGGGATCTGGAAGGGACTCCCACTCTCTCCCCAGAGGCAAGATCAACTTTAACTATTCTTCTCATGCTGCCTGGTTATTTTTTTCTCATTTATAATCTGATCATGCTCCCTTTCACCCCTGGAAACAACCCTTTAAATGTGCCAGAGTAGATTTTATTTCCCCCACTTATTCTTTTATATTTTCTGTTCTCTTTACCCCTGAACTTTAGTCACTGCTTCAGTAGCTGAGGATCTCTTGGAGTCAGATTTGAATCCTGTTTTCCATATGTGGGCAAGAAAAAATGGCCTGTACAGCAACTTTTTAATCACTTTTCCCATTATTCTGTATACTAATTTTACCAGTCTCAAATATATAATTAGGTAGATAAAGTCTACAGATAAAGCCAAGCCCCTACTAATCTCTTTTCACCACTGAAAGTTCCTGCAGTCAAAAGCAGGCTACGTAGAAGCAAATGCAATTCCAATTTATTTTAATGGGAATTCAGGATTTTCAGATCGTGGCTGATTAGAACTGCTCCTGATACCAATTTGTTGTAAATTATTCTTGTTTTGCATAACCTCCAAACATATTAATTTGCTACTTAAAACTGCTGCTGCCTGCTGCTAGCAATTAGATAACCAGGCTGTCAGTCCAAGTTTTTCCCCACTGAACTTGGCAGGGTTTAAGTGGCCCTTTTCTGCCTCACCTCTGGGAGTCCATCCCCAAAGAGCCAATATTAAATTTAGCAAAAATGAGGACTGAATAATCACATGGATTCTGAACTGCTCATCCAGGCCAACTCTGCTCCTGCCTGAGTTGGAACTGTTTCAGGAGCACTTATGAAACTGAGTTATTTTAGTAGGCTGGAATATTTGGCTGTGAAAGTAACATAGTCATTTTTTCCTCTATATTGGGAGGGACATCAATTAGGTATTGCACACAGCTTCTACTTTTTACTTGGACTGTGGTATCTTAGTGCAAATGGATGTTGAGGTAGTAGACTTATTTGAAAAGGAAAGGAATTAGATGACAAAATGCTAATTAAAAAATTTTAGACTCATCTTATTGTTGTTTCATGATTGTTTTTTACTGTTTTCTTTATATCCTTAAATATCTCCTTCCCTCTGTTGATGGTCCTGTTGTTAATTCAATTTGGTATTTGTTTACAAGCTTAATTTACAAATTGTTTTGGTTATACAAAACTTTTTTGAGGCAGAAATTACCTAATCAAAAGTAGCCCTTGGAAGGGCCATGAGTTTCTTTTTAGTCCTTTTCCTCAGAGAAAGTTCTCTATAAAAACACCTGAAGAAGTCAAAGGGTAGGAAAAAAAAATGGAGAGGGAACTCCACTGTATCCTTTCCCACATGTTTCAGATGCAAGCGGAAAATGGGTTGGGTTTATTTGGTGATTGCTGCCATTACAGCTTCCTTAAAAGTGTTGGATATTAGCTATACACAAGGAATCCACCATGGATAAGCATTCCTAATTTCTGAGAGATTTTTTTTTTCCTTCCTCTGCTACTTTTGAGGTTTTGTGATGCAGGTGCAGAGGCTTAGGATTATGTTGCCTTAACCTTGTGAGGTGATCCCTTTGTAAACCAGGAGTTTTAGAAGAAAGGAGTTTTTTTTAAATAGAATGAAGTCTGGGTTTTTTTTTAATAGAACACTGTTCTTTATTACTAGGTGAGCTCTAACTCCTATTCTGATTTTGTTGTGCAATAAATGTAAAAGATGCAGAAATTACTGTGATAAGAATGAGGTAAAAAATATCTATATCTTACTGGAGGCTTTTATAAAGTGCATGGAGCAGGGGGTAGGAAGAGATTTTCAGTGTTTTATGCCATTCTAGGATTTTATAATGTGGTATAAAAACCTGATATTTTCAAGAGGGTTGAAAGAAATGCTGACAGCAGTTTCAGTCCTTTAAGAAATCATGTCTGTAAAACCAACTTTCTTTTCAGAGCTGGCAATACTGCAGGTATACAAAGACTGACAGGTATAAATCATCCTAAAAGCCACGAGTCTGGAATTTCTGCTCATGCCTGCCGAGCAGCTTAATGTGAAAGGTGAATTTATATAATTATTTTCCCCCCTGCAGATTCAGAGTGAGAGAATTGGAGGGTGCAGAGGAAGTGCTCCACGTGTCCTTCTGTACCTCTGGGAATTACTCCTCCTTCATGCCTGTAATCATCCACTGAGTTTAGAATTTACTGTATCTGTCAGGTGTTGTTAATCAATAACTAAATATTTGAGGATTCTTGCCTCAGGTATGGGATATTGAGACAGAGCTGGAATAGTGTTGAGTGATGAGCCATCCATAATTTTTTACTCTTGGTTAAATCATTAATGTTTATTACCTGCACTGCTATTTCTAAAAAGATCACTCATATTCCAATGTCAGTGTGATACTAGAACAAATATTTGGAAATTAGATAAACTTTATGTTAGTGAAATGCCATAAGGTCAAAAGAGATTTGGAGAACAAAACATTTCAGTTCATGTCAGGGATTGACTGAAACAATAAAGTTCTGTTATTTTCATATTAAGTTCTTTCAATCTCCCTGAAAATCTTCCTTCTTTTTCCCCTGCACTGCAAGATACTAAATTTAGAGTTTAGTTTAGATACTAAAACTAGAGTTTTGAACACCTGCTGAGCTTCTCATTTTATCTTAGCAAAATCGTCTTAGAACTAGAGAAAAGCAAAATTGTTTGTTTGAAAGGCCAATTGTTTGATAACACCATTGTTTTGTTCTATCAAAATGTAGTAGGGGGAATGATCTATAAAATGTTAACTTCGTAAAGACTTCACTGGATTTTTGGATGTAGCTTATGTTGGAGGCAAAAGTTCTGATGGAAGCTTTACAAAGTTATATAAAGTGTGGGAAGAAAGATGACTCTACTTTTTGTCATTAAAAAATGCCCAACAGATAAAGCAGGAGGAGGGTGCCACCAAGCAGGCAGGGCAGAAATATTTCCCACTTGCAGGGTAACAGGGAGGACTAATCTGATTCAAGCCAAATTTACAAGCATTGCCTCACTCTTTTCTAAACTGGGGCTGTTGGCAGCTGTTAAATCAATTGTGAGCATTACAGCTCTTAAGTTACATTATTCGTCAAGAATAACAAGGCTGCTTGCTGCTTACCTCTTCCAAATGCTTGCTGCACACACATTTAACCCAGTCTTCACTGCAGCCAAGAGAAGTGGAAAAAGAGCAAAATGTTCTTTAAGAGCGAATCCTAATGGAGAAGGAGAGTTTTCCTTGTTAGGGAACAGTTAGAAAGTGCAAATAAGTGTCCCAGGTCACAGCTGGGCCTGAACACAGCAGCTCAGAATTCCTGTGCCAAGGGGCACAGAGCAGCAGAGAAAATGGAGAAAATGGTGATGGTGCTGGAGGAAGCTCCTTGGCCCTTGCACTGCTGGCCATGCCTTGCCCAGACAGGGGTATTCAGGATTTATTGAGCAGCACTGAAGGAGGGTCACTGCACAGTTAATTTTTAGGGAGGGAGAAAGCTAAAGCAAAGGGCTGCCAAAGCGTGCCGTGTCCTTGGCACCAGGTAGGGATGTGAGGGCTTGATGTGAGCTGCTGGATCTGCAGGGCCAGGTTTGTAACTGTGGGAAGCTGCCACAGCCTCACTTTGTGGTGTCAGGGCAGCAGAACACAGCACTGATGGCATTTGTGTTAGTGGGAGATCATTTCAGATTGCTTGGGCTATAATGGGACATTTTGCTAATGCATTTTGACAGCACCTTCAAAATGCAGTTACACTTGCCTATCATAATCACTTGTTGTTTGTTTCTAATCTGACACACAGGACAGGCAGCAAGGAGAGGAGGAAGGAAAAAAAAAAGTAGATATGCTTTAGTGACTTACATGGACATTATTACTATTACACTTTTAACTGGATTCCTGTCTGAAGCACAGAGCCTTTTATAGAAGAAAAACTTTCCATGGGATGCTCACAGCTGACATACACCCTCGTTCTGTGGGTTTGGTGGGGAAATGAGGGCTCATGAGCTGCTGAACCATGGCTTTGCAGAAAAACACAGTTTAAGAACTAATTCTAGGATTATCTTCTAGTCCAGGGTTATCCCAAGCTGAATCCTTGTCTGCCTGTGGTACACATTTTGTCCCAGCACAAGGCTGGGAGCTCCATTTGTGGCTGGAAAGCTTCTGTGGGATCTCACCAGTCTGCAAAGCTTTTGTGTCAGGTGTAGAGATTGATCCATCGGCCCTGGGCTCTCAGAAGTGCACCTGGTTAGTAGTGCATGTGAGATGTGTAACTACTTAGTCAAGGACAAACCTTTTTCCAGTTCTGCTCTCTGTACTGGCTTTTAAAATTTAGTATTTAGTGAAAAAAAGGTCTCAATGACATGTATGCTGGAAACCAGTTGCCCCAGTCAGAGTTATATCAGTAAGAAGGTAATTATTTGTGTTACAACTTTAGTTTTCAAGAACAGATTTTCTTGACTTGATTGCTTAAAATTGTTTATGTGCTATTTTGTAGCATTTGTACCAGTTTATTGTGTACAGCATTCTTTTTTCTGGATTCTTTTTTGTTCTTGAAACTTAGCCTACAAAAAAACCACCTTTTTTATTGTCTTGAGATTTGTTCAGAAAAAGTAAAATAGATATTTTGGAAACAGACCTGTGATCAAAGCTGTGCTAAGCAAGGTAACCAGATGGAATTTGACTTCTCCATTACCTCTTAGTAAACTCTAAAGAATTTTAATGGGAGTAGTTGAGAATATTCCTAGTAGGGAAAAAACCCCACCCTATTCTGCATCAGCTGGTCCTGATAGGTACAGAATGTATGCATGAATCTCACGGTGGATTCCCTAAATGCTTCCACCTTTTGAGGGTTTTGGATGTCCTTTCAGCCTCCTTGGTTTCTGCTTTTGACTGTTAAAGTAAGAAGTGGAAAAAATAATATAAAAACAATGTTGTAGTTAAATCCGTGGTGTTTGCAATATTGCTCCTTCACTCAGAAAATGGCATGATGTCTATGTAGTAAAACCTTTCTTATAAAACAATGCAGAGTCATGAAAGGCATTGTAATGCTGTTTTTTTTTTATTCTTTCCCCCATAAAGTCCAGTGGAATTGCAAACTGGTAATTGAACATGTGGCATTGGAAATCAGCACACACTTGTTAGAAAAAGTACTGAGCAGAACAATGCAAACTTAGTTTCCTGTCCCTTCTGATGAACTTCCTGCATTGAGAAGTGAATGTTGGATGATATTGAGTTCTTGTTTCTGTTGCTGATTGTAAGGAAGGATTTCATTCTGTGGTAAATACCCTGTAAAATGCAATACATCAGATTCTTTGTTTTCTAAACAGCTGAGGTTCTGCCCCCCTTGGATTCATACAGGTAGCAGGCTGGTGAAGAAAAATGCTGAATTGTGGGATTTAAAGAAAAAATTACATTTAATTGGTTTTTTGTTCAGGAGATAATTGCTTACCCTGCAAACCCAGGCATTTTTAACACATACACACAAAATGCATGTTAGGTAATTAAGAAATTTCCTCTTAAAAGGAAAAATACCAAGGAAGAAGAGGCAAAATCTAAAGCACACGATGCAGAAATGCACTTGAGTCTTCAGATAGTTTTGCAAAAGCCTTTCTTTTCAGCTGTGAGAAGACTGTCAGCTCACAGATGTCCCCAGGGGCTGCAACTGTTTAATTTTCAGGGTTTCTGCTGGAAAGATGAAAATACAGTCGATGAAAAAGAAACACAAAGAGAAGAGGATGTTCTGACAGCGATGAAGCTGTAATGTTTTGGGTCTTCTGTTTAAAGCTTTTCTTTAGAAATCACTGAAACCTCTCTGCACATGACAATATCTGTTTATGTGTTTAATGGCTTTAGATAAAATCATCCTCTTTTTGCCAGATTCTGACAGCACAGAGATATTTGAAGGCCAGTGCTCATGGCTTGAGTCTACATTAGCAGGGAGTGTAGCCAAATAGGAGCATTCAGCAGTTGGAATTTAGGATTCTGGGCCCATACCATGACAGTTTTTAAGCATTTGAGTTTTGCTTCAGAAAATCTCTATTAGGTCCTACAGACTTCTTGTACAGGGAGAACCTCTTCCAGTATAGCTGGAAGAGATGTATTTGTGTGGTCTGGACACACTTCATGTTGTGAATCATGTGACAAGAAGGGGAGAAATGGGATTTTGCTTTAAAAGTGTGGCTAAAATACTCATATGGATGCAGCCATTAAGTGGCATTAACAGCATCACTAGCAAAGCAATGGCTGTTTCCTGTATACTACTACAAATTACAGCCATTTTTTGATACCCTAAATTATATTCCAGATTTAATGACAGTGGCTTAAACCTTAGGGATTTTTTCCTACAGGTTTAAGTGCCTGCCATTGCAGGACCATTTCTCTTCTTAAGAGCTTCCCTTTCCCAGCACCAGGTCTCAGTGAATTCAAGGAATAATAAGTCAGTGGTTGGCAGTGAAAGTACCACTGAGTAAGGCATAGGCACACAATTTCAGCTTCAATTTCAGCTTTTCAGCTCCAGTTCACATCACTGATGAAAAATATGAACTTTGGTTTTGGTTTGGGTTTTTTTTTTTTGGTTGGTTGTGTTTTGGAAGGGAGGGCATCAAAGTATCTCCAGTGTTTGCTTCCTAAACTTTATGTGCCTCTGGCCATGTCTTGCCTCTAGTGGTTGAAATCAAAAATGTGGTAAAATTGGGAAAAAGAACTAACATTGAGGTATGAGAATTTGTGGGAAAGGAAAGTACAGACGTTCTAATCACTGGCTATTAATTGAGCCATTCTATTTTTATTTTATCAGCATCTAGTATATTTAGTGTTGTGAGATTGTCATATTTAAAGCCCAGCTGACAACTATGACACTCACTCCTCTCCCCTCATGGGATGTGGGAGGGAATCAAAGGAGCAAAGTGAGGAAACTTGTGAGTTGACAGAAAGACAGTTTAGTAGGGAAAACAAAAGCCATGCACAAGTGAAAGAAAACAAGGAATTGATTCCCCACTCTCCATCAGCAGGCAGGTGTTCAACCATCCCCAGGAAAGGTGGGATGGAACATCCCTTTGGTCCAACTTGGCCAGCTGTCCCAGATGTGTCCCCTCCCAAATCCTTGTGCACCCCCAGCCTGCTCAGAAAAGACCTTTACACTGTATGAGCACTGTTCAACAGTAAAAAATAAAAACTTGGTTGAATTATCAACACTATTTTCAGCACAAATGCAAAACACAGCCCATAGCAGCTGCTATGAAGAAAAACTTAGTCCTACCCCAGCCAAAAGCAGCATTAGAAATAGATTGTCTTTTTTATGTCAGTGGGCTGCTTGTGACAGGTAACGAATTAACAGCTCAAGAAACCAAAGTCTTCTCTTTTTTACCAACAAAATAAGTTCAGCAAGGGTGTGAAGAACACAAGCTTCCCCCACACTGCTCGAGCAATGTGCCTCAACCCTGACCTGAGAGCAAATCTCTGAGGGAAAAGGAGTTTGTTAAATTTCTTTTCCAATTAATTTGACAGCTCTGCTGAGACTCCTAACAAAAGTACTAATTCATGCAAATTGCAGTAGTGGACCTGTGTCATCAGGGAGCTGGGCTGGGCTCTCTGAAACATCACACAGGCCACCAGGCAGCATTTTGATTAGAAGGTGACACTGGGTTTGGAGCCTGTTCTGCATTAATTTTCTCCCAGGGACAGCAAAAGATTCCTGAATGTGCTAACAGAGGTGGGAAGTTGCAAAGGAATATTCAGCCTCAGTAAATGCATCATCATCTTCCCTCCATCCCTGAGAGAAAATTTATCCCTTTTATATGTCAGAATTAACTGTTCTGACTTGGGATCTGTGCATTGACTGGGAGAGATGTTCCATGGATTGCTCAAAATAAAAAACAAAACCCAAAACAAAGCAAAGGCCCAAATGTGTTAGAGAGCAAGATATAATCTGTGGTCCAATATATAAATCAATTGGTTTCATCAGATCTGTCATGGGAAAAATAAGAACATTTTCCACTGTATAAATGACAGTGTAGAAACAGATGGGTATGATCAAAGGATCAGAAGACATTGCTGTAAAGGCTGATTGAAAAGTTTGTGTTTGTTCATCACAGGGAAGATAAGCTCATGATAGATCTTTGTAAGATGAGGAATGCCTTTGAGAGGACACATCAAGAGCAGCTGGTCTTCCTGTCATGTAATAAAAGCCAAGGGTACATTGATTTGGTGAAAAAAGTAACAAATTTGAAGGTAAATTGAAGGAAAGATGAATTCATTTCAACTACCTACACTGGAGCAGAATGCATTGTGACCAATAATTTGCAAAAAAAAAAACCCAAATATTGGACAGTCTACATGAAGGTCAGTACAATGCTGATTAACATAATTATCTTTGGTAAAAAATAAATGGACAGATATCTCTAACACTATATTTCCAGGTTTTTTAAATAGTATTTGAGTTGTAGGTATGAGGGTAAAATCCTTTATATGGCAATTTATGAACGTGGGTTTATTAAATTCCTGCTTAAGGAATACCTGTTTAAGTGATACCTGTTTAAAAGGTTTAAATGCCTGTTTAAGTGATCCACTGAGATTTCTTTCCCCCAAAACTGACAGCAGAGAAGACACGATGCCTGACACATTTTGAAACCAGGTGCTTGCTTGACCACAAGTGAGAATCTCTGCTGTAAAGAGGTTTTAGGTCTGTTTTAGGTCTGCAGTCTTTGACATTGCACTTTAAACAAAGCTGCTGGCAGCAATCCTGGCTGAAATGCACTGCACAAAAAGAGACACAGAAGCCCTGCAAGGCACAACTTGCAGCTATTACAGGCTTTGGGTTTTTTGTGGTTGAAAGGTGCAGTGTTGTTCCCTCAGGACAGCGCTGTCTCTTATGTACATATAATTAATAAGTCTGCCAGTAACAGTTATTAAACAAAGGAACAGGAATTGTTTCTGCTCAATGGCTTGACCTGGGAGTAAAGCCAATTTAAGAAGCATCTGATTAAAATATGTTAAGGTCACAGATCACTATAAAATGTGAAGTGGGGAGGAAATAGGCAAAAAATTACTCATGAGGAAGATTAAATACTGCTGATTTTTATTTTTTTTTTTTGTGCTAGCAGCAGCTTTCAGGTGCAAAAATGAAAAGTGCTCATTCTGAGGAGTGTTTTCCTAGAGACATTTCAGTGTCACATTGCACTGAATCCTTGCCTCATGTGTATCTCATGGACGGTGCAAGAATACAAATACTAAGAACATTTGTGATTCTTATTTCTTCAACAGAGAGAGTGGAATCCTACAGGCAAGGAGAGAAAGTCAATATCCTTACCTCTTTCTGGAGATATTCTTACAGTGGTAATGGAGTCCAATCACAAGAAGAGCTTTTATCCCTCATTAGAGCCTTTCTCAGTCTTATTTTTCTCTTCCCTGTGGTGCCAGCAGCACAGCCCATCACAGAGAAAGCCCGCTCTGCATGTACAGCAATAGCCTTTAGTTTTGAGAGCTACTCATTTAAGTGGTGTCTTTTTATTCAGGTCTGATGACAAAAAGTGTGCCCGAAGTTCAGTGGAAATATGAATCAAAAATACAGTCTAATTTTTAGAAGCCTTTTTGGGCTGAGTTGGTGTTCAAGAAGTTACAGAGAGGCTCAGGGGAGAGAGAGGATGCTACACATATACAGAATGCTATAGAATTTATGGCTTTTGAAATACTGATAAACAACCAGAGCTGCTGAAGGTCGTTTCGTTGCTCTGAGGGGTTTTGAAGGAAACCTACATTATAAAATTTGCTGGTGAATGGGGTGCCATAGTGAAAAAAAAGGGGGGAAAGCTGTGTAAACACTTTCAAAAGGAACTGGAGAACAGTTCAAAGATGCAAGGCTGTGTATGAGCATTGAGGTGAGTCAATTAAGGAAAGACTGGACACAGCCCAGTGCCATGGTCTCACTGACATGGTGGTGGGAGGTGATAAGCTGGACTTGGTGGTCTCACAGGTCTTTTCCAACCTAATTGATTCTGTGGCTCCCTTCCCAACACCCCTGCCCAGCCAAAGGTCATCCTGTGGCCTCAGGTCCAGCTTCAGGACTTTGTATCTATCAAAACACAAGCAAATCTGTGTCCCTGCAGAGACTGGAGGATTTTCTCAAAATCCTGGAAGTGAAGAATGGGTCCTGATATGAGAAATAAAATATTGATTAGTTCAATTAATTCACCTGCTGCTGCTCAGGTGACAGTGGGAATAGTTTGCAAAGCCCCTCTAAGAGTGGCCACTTCCATGGGGAATGCTTCCCTGGCACAGGAGGTTTGTCCTGAGTTGCTCTCACCTGTGTTAGTGCACACTCTGAGGGTGTGTTACCTGTGAGCTGCACAGGTTTGTGACTGAATTCCCTTCTTGGTGAATGCTGTGCCTTAATGCCTGGGTGACATTTCACCCCTGGGCTGTTCTAATGAGGAGCAGAGGAACAAAGAGAGGAAATGATCAATGGGTGGGTGCTGGTCAGCCATGCCATGGATGTGTAATCCACTTCCAGCGTGTTGTGATGCTCCAGCCTTGCCTAAAAAGCACTAAAAGCAGAGCTCCTGCAGGGCTGGGCAGTGCCAGGCAGTTTCTAAATGAAGTTTCCCTGACCTTGTGCAGGGGATGGGCCCTGTCAAGCCTGGAGTGCTGGGGCTGGGACATCCCCAGTGCAGGCTCCATTTGTTCCTTGCTGTTTACAGCTGGGAATTGCTGAGATTGCTCTGTGTGCAGGGGGCTGCAGGACCTGAATGCTAAAATGCTCCTATTTGCTAACAGATTTATGTTTTAATTTAAAATTAATTCCAGTTTAAATTAATAATTTAACCCTTAATTAGGAGCATGTTTTCATCCCAAGCAGATTAGTTAGGCTGAGGCAAAATTCACTTTGCTGCAGAAAAGACAATCACATTTCTTTAATGAGTGCCTAGCATAGACTGTTGCATGCATTTGTTTTCCTCTCACTGAATTAACTTCCCCTGCTCTCTGCCTCTGAGACAGACTCATCAGTTAGAGCTCAAGGAAGTTCATTTTCACACAGTAACAAGGACAACCAGAGTCCTGAAATTCTGACTGTCAGGTGACTCAATAAAGTCATCCTGGCATCACACCCAAACAAAAGAGACTGAGATCAGAATAAATGCAGTTTTAGAATGCTGCAGTGAGGAGTTACCACAGGAGTCACCAGAGCCAGCAGGCTTGAGGAGATCTTCCTGAAAAAGCAAAACCAGCCAGCCTTGCTGTACTGTTTATATCACATATATAGAAACTCCCAAAGTTTCCTTGACTCACTTTTAGTGTGCTAACAGTTTTTTCTTCCTGGCCCATTGCATCAACTTCCTCCTGCATTGTTCCCCATTGTGAGGGAAGGAAAAAATTCTTAGTTTTTGCAAGAAACTGAGTAAGTTGAGTAAAAGCATCTATTGTTCACAGCTGGTTTCCATGCTAAAATTAGAGATTCTATGAAGACTTCCTATGCTAATTCCTATGATTTTTTTCAACCTAATTGAAAGCAAAGCCATGGCAGTTGCCTCAAAAAGCCAAAGTTTCTTCTATCAGTACATGTAATCCAATTTTTCTGACAGAGAAATTAATGCCTTTTGAAGTAACAACTTCATTTTTTCTCTCTTATAGATCAGAATTTTTAAAAAATTATTAGGAAAGGAATAATTAGACAATATTTTTCATTGGCACCTCCAGTTCTGAGCTTCGGTTTGAAGTGTAAATGCTTTTGGTTTTTTTCTCCTTTGGGCTGCAGTTGTGAGTAATCTGAAGTTGGTCTGACAGACAAAGACAGAAAGTACAAGACAGCCTGAGGGGAAGACATGAGATTGGGATGCCCTTGCTAGGACACATTGGGACAGCAGGAATCTGACTGGTTCACCCCCCCACTGACCATCACCACCTTTTCTTAAATGAGGTCCATGAGTTTTTCCCTGAGGGGTGAAAGAGACATTGATTAATGGAGCAGTTTCTTTATCCCCATAAATCTGTCTTTTTCTAATACAAGCTTGCTCACTTGTGTTAAATTCATTGCTTTTATTAAAATACTGGTGGTAGGGTCTTTCTTTTTGGTCATTGCATTAAACTAGCATATATATTTATTAAAAGATTCTGCTGTATAGAATCATAAATACATCATTGCCTTGTGGGTGACTGCCCATAAATGTAAAAGTGTCCCTTCAAGCTGGTTAAGCAAAACCATTGGAGTTTAATATCTGGTAGCAAGTTTCCACAAGAAGTTTTAATGGAAGTTCTCTGTATTAATGAGGCAGATGAAGTGTGATGTGTATTCCTTATTGTGTTTGCTTAGTTATTATTGCTGGTAAGAAGGGGATTGACATCTTTCATGCCTGTCTCAGGGCTGGGGACAGAGGCAGTAAAGTCACCAGAGGTTCCTCTGTTGTAAAAGGCTGCAAAAATAACAGCTACACAAAAAAAATCCCAAACCCAGTTGTTTCCTGCTGCATTTCCTCCTGGTGGAGGGATGTAAGGAGGACTTAGATTTCCTTTATTTCCTCCAGTTAAATGGGAATCCCCAAACCCCCTGGCAGCCTTTGAGGAGAGGGGAGCACCAGAAGTGCCAGCTGGATGGGCTGTGCCAGGTCGGACAGCTCCGTGCTGCTCACACAAGGTCACTTTTAGCAGTTCTGCTATTCTTTAGCAATTCTTACAATTCTGCTGTAACAGATTGTCTGCTGGGGCTGTGACTCAGAGGCTCAGACTCTGGGTTGTTTCCTCAGGGCTTGCAGGAGAGAACTTGGAGCAGGAGCTGTCTTTGCCAGCTGCTTTCCTGCAGCCTGGAAGTTGGAAGGAGCAGCTGCAGCCAAGCACTGCTGTTTGCCAGGGCTGGGAAGTGCTGAAGGGTGGCTGAGATTGACACTTCCCTGTGAAACCCTTCGTGCTTCTCCTGCTGTCCCTTGTTAGAGGAGGCTGTCCCTTTTTAGGATGTTTCAGAGAAGAGCAGAGTAGTTGTTCTCTCACCATTCACCAGAGCATTTCACTCAGGTGTTCAGCATCAGGAGCTAACCAACAAATCTGCCTTGCCCAGGTGTTTATTTAGCTTTTGGGGGTAGACAATAACAGTCCCTCCCTCCTCCATCACTTGAAAAGCTGCTGGGATATCTGTTCAGAGCTTTTTCCCACCTCAGGCTGCCTAGGACTTTGCTAACCCCCCAAAAAAATCCTTCTTATACAGGTCGTGCAAGTTCCTGAGAGTGTCAGAAGCAGCTCATTGACATAATCATGCAAAAATGGAAAAGGTCTTTCTCTGTTCAGGTTATTTTCTTGGTTTTGGCCTACTTGCTCCTGACCTGATGAACTGAAGAGACATAGTTTACAATCAGTGTGCCCTTGTGAGAAAATGTTAGCAGCAGAGAGAGGATAAAGTTAGTTTCTTATGCAGGGTAGGGCCAAAGTTTTGGTAAATTAAGCAGAAGAGAAGGAAAAGGAGTGAAGTTCTCAAAATGAAGCCTAGAAAATGTTTCTTCTTAGTGGTGCGATACACTGTTTTGTTTTCCAGGGAAAAGTAAATGCAAATCCAAGCTGATGCATGAACTCCATTCTACCAAGACGTTTTATTTCTGTCAGCTCTGATTATGAGAAAAATCTGTAATTTTAGATCATAAATATCTGCAAACTGTGATCCCCATATGGGTAGGTTCCAGGGCAGTAGTCACATGTTAGAATCAAGATGTCCATGGAATTTAAAACTCTATCCCCTGTTACTTTGCAGCCTGTCGAGCTGGATTCTACAAAGCCTCTGCTGGCAATGTGAAGTGTGCCAAATGCCCCCCTCACAGCTCCACCTACGAAGATGCATCTCTGAACTGCAGGTGTGAAAAGAATTACTTTCGCTCTGAGAAAGACCCTCCATCCATGGCTTGCACCAGTGAGTAGCTCATTCTGCTCGGGGCTGTCATTCTTGCTGCTCCATCTGTCCCTCCACGACAGCTCG
The DNA here is from genome assembly GCA_034509185.1 of Euphonia xanthogaster. Lineage (NCBI taxonomy): Eukaryota > Metazoa > Chordata > Aves > Passeriformes > Fringillidae > Euphonia > Euphonia xanthogaster. The sequence continues at coordinate 2,566,824 of JAYDZK010000001.1, forward strand.
CCTGCTTGCTTCCTCTCATGTCCCACTGCAGTCAGCCATCCACTCCCTCTCGTGTCTTCCTGAGTGTTGGACAGGCTGCTGGAATTTGGTGGGCTGGGTTTGTGCCTTTTCTGATTTCATTTTCTCCTTTTTGTACCCTGTCTGACTCAAGAAGGAGAAGTAGGATTTTTTTTATTGCTACCAGTACTCAGCCCTCAATCCTGAACTGCACCCTGAGGGAACTCTCTATTTATAAGAAAACATGGTTCTTGTTAGCCTAGGTCTGTAATCTAGTGAAATATTGCAGCAGTCTCCACAGGAAACAACCAGAAGAGTTTGGTTATTAATTTTTTTTTTTTTTTACTTTTATATTTCTGCGCCCTCGTTACTCCCATTTTGGAGCACCCCTGGGGAGAAAATCTCACTCCCTGCTTTCCCTTTCCCAGGACCACCATCCGCCCCGAGAAACGTCATCTCCAACATCAACGAGACCTCCGTCATCCTGGACTGGAGCTGGCCCCTGGACACGGGGGGCAGGAAGGACGTCACCTTCAACATCGTCTGCAAGAAGTGCTCGGGGGGCAGCCGGCTGTGCGAGCCCTGCAGCGACAACGTGCGCTTCCTGCCGCGCCAGAGCGGCCTCACCAACACCACCGTGACCGTGGTGGACCTGCTGGCACACACCAACTACACCTTCGAGATCGACGCGCTCAACGGCGTCTCCGACCTGAGCACCCTGTCCAGGCAGTTTGCTGCTGTCAGCATCACCACCAACCAGGCTGGTGAGTCTCTCTCTGCTCTCCCTTCCTCTGGAGCTGCTGGGTTTTGCGCACCTGTTGTGTTTGTGGGGTTCCCAGACGAAGGAAGGAATGATGAGTCTGACGCCATGTGGTATTTTCGGGCTCCTCCCCGTCGTGGGGAGGAAAGATGAATCTGACTCCATGTTTTTAGAAGGCTAATTTATTATTCTATTCTATTCTATTCTATTCTATTCTATTCTATTCTATTCTATTCTATTCTATTC
>JAYDZK010000001.1:2574899-2599708 GCA_034509185.1 Euphonia xanthogaster
CTGCACGTGCCTTGAAGTGGTGGGGAGTTGTATCTGGGGGAGCAGCGTGGAGGGTTTAGCAGGTTTCCAAAGAGTTGTTAAAGTGGGACTGTTTCCTCCTCCTCCTGCCTCCTGGGAGGCACCTGGGGACCTTCTTGGAATGTGCCCCTGGGATGGGGCTTGCTTGCTTCAGCACAATCCTGTAGCATTGCTAACATAGAAAGTGAATAGGAGTGCAGCCAGAGGGGGTTGAAAACAGGGCAGGTCCTGCTTTCTGTGAGCAGGCTTCTCTCATAAACCTCTTCTACACTAATCCACAGAATAGATGCTGGAGGTGTTAAAGATTCCAAGTAAAAGCACAGCTGCTCACAGACTTCATGTTAGTGTGATCATGTCATGGAGGTGTGACATCATTACACAGATTTGCGAGTCAGTGCTTGGGACTCTTACAAATTGAGCTGTGGAATTGGTGGGTAAACCCAGAGATAAAAGGTTGGTTCTCAAAAAAAAAACAGGTGCTAGGTGCTTTTGCATGAATCCAAATGTGTGTGTGGAGCATTATTAGCAGTGCCAGACCCAGCACCATGGTGAGTTCTCTCCTGTCCTGACTGGATGTGGCTCCAGTGTCCCAGAGAAACTAAGGTCCAGGTGAGAGATCAGTTTGTTCATTCAAACACTGGTATTTCTACGTTGGGTTGTATGATAGTTTTGTGGTTTGGATGCTGGTCCTCTAAGACTGGCAGATTTAGGTTTGAGTCCCAGTGGATCCTACTTTGGATCAGAGAATGCAGATTTAATTTTCAGGTTATGATCTTTATTTACAGCTCTTGTTCCACATTACCTCCTGGGGGTATCATAGACATTAAAGAAAATTTATTGGTTATATCAGATTACAGTATTGTGATTAGATAGTAAAAGCATCACTTTTCTAAAGAAAGAAAAAGGAACAAGCCTTCCATTTTTTCAGCAGGGCAGGAGTTGAAAATTGAGTAGAACAGTCAATTCTGCTTGGTCACCATTTTTCAGCATAGTTCAGAATATCCTAGGCAAAGCATATTTTACTCTTGTTTGCAAGCAAAAGCTGGAAGTGAGCTGTGAGTCATTTTAGAATTAAATCCTTTCCTAAAATTTAATTTGTGACCTAGAAACCCAAGCCAGAATCAATAGGACTCTAAATGTTTCAGCAGTTGTACACATGTGCCTTCGCAGAGTTAATACTGAGTTCTCCCTGTCACAGGACAGGGAATTTTCTTTCAGTGCATTTATACATCTGCAAGCCAGTCACATATGAAAACAATAACCAAGGAATAAGGAAAAAGTCAATAAGGAAATTTATATATAGCTGCTATTAAACTGGAGGAAAACAAATCATCTGTTGGGGTCAGTTTCAATGGGAAATCAATTTGAGCAGAGTTTTATTGTCGTCTCTGCAGATCCTTCATGTTATTTGCTTGCACCTTTAATAGTCATGACTGAGGAGGTTTTTACACTTGAGCCTCAGCTCCCTGAATCATTGTGTTTGTTACCTTTTCAACATCCACATTCCCAGTTGCCACAAATGCTACCTAACAACAGCGAGCGCTCAAAGTACATTTCCCCTCTTAGCTCCAGGGAGTTTTCAAGGTTCCTGTTAAGTGCTCAAAGCAGTTAGGCTGCATAGCCAGACAAATTCGAACCACGTGAAGTGTAAAAATGCCTCTCTGTGCAATGCATGGGACTGCTGAGACTGAAACTCTTCATCTGTGTCCACACAAGCCTAAAGTCAGTCATAAAAATCCAGTTACTCTTCAAGTGAAGAAGTTGAGTGCTAATACATGAATCCAAATATCGATAAAAATGTAAATACCTGGTGGCATACGAGACATGGGATTAATTAAAAAATCACTGAAACATCTTCTTAGTCTAAAAAAGTACCCTCCTATAGTTTTACCTTTAGGGGCAAGTTTTCTAAATTGTGAACTAATTAAACATTTGCATTCCTGTTGATACTTTCATATAGTTTTTTAAAATTTCAATTAATCCTAAAAAGCTTAATAATGTCTCATTATTTGCTAACCCAGTTGTTTTGTCAGTGAGAGCTGCAGATTTAAGGTAGAAATTTCATTTTTAAATTTCAATTTAAGTTATAAAAATAATGGAAATTCAATGAAAAATGGCTGTTTTAAATATCATGTATTTCTCTTCCTTTTTGTAGCCTGATTTTGAATTCCATCTCATCCTGTTGTGGTTATTTATTTCTTTAGGAAACTCTTGATTCTCTTTCCCTCATATGGAAGTCTAAGCATTGTTGCACATGTTGATGCCTTCACTGTCTATTGGTTTATAAAGTTAACTGACTTTACTTTGATTTTCCTCTTTGCTATGTTTTCAGATGCTTCCAATTAAATAGTGAAATACAGTAACTGAGCTGCTCTGATGTTACAAAATGGAAATTAGGCTGACGTCTGTTTAGACAGTATTTAGAACAGAGCTTATAAAGTCTTACATTGTATTCTGGGCATGTGTACAACAAGAAATTTATTAAATGGTCCAAATGTCAGGTTATTTCTCCAAATTACACCCCAGCCCTGGGTTGGGACCATATCCAGCCTACCTTAACTCTTACTGTATCTTAAATTCATTAATTGCAGTAGATTTAAGCACAATCTTTGAAGGTATCTGAACAAGGTATTTAATTGGGCTCAAGCCTTCTAGCATTTTTCAAACCCATCTATCTAACAGGTATATCAAAATAAAAAAAAAGAAAAAAGAAAAAACCCCAAAAGAATGCATTAAAATTTAAAACTGTGACAGTCCAGATTGTCACTGACCAGCAAAGAAAGGTTTTGTACTGGGAATTTTTTCCATTTTGTCTCACCTTGGTGTGGGATCAAAAGTGGCTGAAACATAATGTTCCCTTGATTATTTATCTCCTCTCCCTGACCCCATGCAGTGGGATTCTGGTTCTTCCAGACCCTGTGGATGTCTCATTTCTGAGCAGCTTTGGGAGCCCTGGGAATTAGGGGAGGTATATGAATGTTTTATAATGTTATTGATAACTGCAGAGCAGATGTTTTCTAATAAACTGCTGTGAGATAAGTTACTGGTAGCATCTGCAGAGATGTGTGCAAATGAGCTCAAAATAATTAATACTGTGTTAGGAAAAAGCTTGTTTTTAAAAGTTTGTCTGTATTGGAGCATGCAAGATTGTTTCAGCCTGCCTTGAGAATGTTTTAGAGCAAAATTACCATAATTTATTAGGGGGAAAGCCATTTCTGTTAATCATATATTAATTATTCATAAAATCAGTATTAATTTTACCTTAATGGGAAGTGTTACCAGCTGGGTACTGGGCTTGATAATCTATTCACATACCAAAAAAAAAAAAAAAAGAAAGAAAAAAAGAGGGATAAATAGCTTGACTTAAAAAGAAGACATAAAAATGACTTAGGAGAGCATAAAAGCAGCAAGTATGGATATATGGGTTCCCATGGAGCTGGCTACAGCAGGGAAGTTCAGCCTGCTAAGCACTTTGTGTTTTGGCTCTGGCACTGGTTTGTGGGATCCAAGTGGAATTGCTGAAGGATGTTTGTTGCACACAAATCCTGTCTGCTTCTCCCAAATTGATTTTAGGAATTTAAATTCAGGATAAATTCCTCCTGCTGGAAAATAGAAAAAAAAATTGCTACTTTTTAATCTTTTGTGAACCGTGTGAAATGTGAAAATGCGGTTCAGAGGACGTGTTCAGCCTGGAATGAACATGAAAAAGTAGATCCTCCACTCTATTAAAGGAGGATTTCAATACTTAGATTAGGACTCAGGACTAGAAAGTATATTTTCCTGGAAGTTCAGCAAAATCAAAAGCAGAATGAATTTTTAGAAATTCATTTTAATTAAAACCTTTATTTTTCTTTAATTTTCTTCTCTTTTTTAAATATTTTTTTTCTCCTGACTACTGAAAGTTCTTTTGCAAAAATGAAAACCCAGATAGAAAGGGCATTGGCTGAAGCAGGCAAATTGTAATGCCTATAAAGTGCAGCTAGTTTTATATGAACAATAAAACCTTCAGAGGATTCAGCCGATACTAAATTGTTGAGATCAGCTCTAGAGCCTTTTTATTAGGATAGCAAATGTTGAACTTATAAACAGATTTTATTTACATGTTAAGATAAAAGGCTGTTTAATAGTAAAAGATTTTTTTTGAAATGACAGTCACAACCTCCAGTGTGTTATCTGTAAAATACAATCTGATGTATTTTAGCTGAAGCCATGGAAGAGAAGCATTTGGAGTGGGAAGTCAACCCAAAAGAAACAAAACAAAATGATTTTTAAAAATTGCACGGTTTTCAGTGAGTCCAGGAAACCCAGACCAGGTCTTGGAACAACTTATGGATCTGGGTGGTCTAAAATTGAACCAATGTTCAAGAATCTTAAGTAATTATTATTTTTTTATGTGTGTGTTTAACATTGATATTATTTCCACGTTGTGGGTGGTGTGTGAACCTATGGTATGCAATCAGTTGTCATGCCTAACCCTGATCAATGCACATTAAAAAGTTATGCTATTTTGCAGTTTAGATTTTCCTTTTTTATCCATTTTCATTTTCAAAGAAATGTGGTGAAAAGTGAAGTGTGTATGGGAGCAATTTTCATATGGAGAACTTACCAAATAATGATGCCAAAGAGGCTGAATTGTGCTGATGGTTATTCCCAGCCATGAGTACCATCAGCTCCTTGTACTTTAATGCATCCCAGCACCCTTTTAGACTTTCTAATCAAAATGTTAGGAAAGTCTAAACTCAGAGTTCTGCAGAGTCTGGTAATGATAATGCCTCAGCATTATAACAAACAGGTACTGCTGCTATTTTGCTCTGTATTTCCCACTGAATATATTTCATTGCTTACACTGTAGTAGCAGATCAAAACCATCTGCTGCCTTGCCACCAGTCCTCCTCCAGTGGAGGAGAAAATCTCAGCTGGTTTTCCATGAGGCCAGGGTGCTCAAAGGCAGGAGTACCACGGCTGCAATCCAGCTGCTGCTGTCGGTGCGGGGCCAGACCTTTGCTGGATTAAATGGAAACCTCACTCTTTGCCAAGAGCTGAACAGAGATAAACTCAGTTTGCTTCTCTCCCTCCCCTCTCCCCCTGCCCCCTCTGCAGCTCCATCCCCCATCACAGTCATAAGGAAGGACAGGACGTCCAGGAACAGCGTGTCCCTCTCCTGGCAGGAGCCTGAACATCCCAACGGGATCATCTTGGACTACGAGGTCAAATACTATGAAAAGGTGGGAAGGTCAAAGGGGAGGGGTTTGCTCAGCCCTGCTGGGATGAAATCATTGCATCTTGCCTGTGTTAAGGGTTCAGAAACACTCAGCTTTGTACAGTCTGCCTCAACAGCACTGAGTGCTGGAACCGCTCGATTTTTGGTGATGAGAACATCAGGAAATGCCAAGTGTAATCACTGTGTTGTCTACCAAGTTCACAGGATTCACAGAATGACCAGGTTAAAAGAGACCTTCAAGATCTCTTGATCCTTGACTCTTGATCTCTTCAAGACCACTAAGTCCATCCCAGCCCAACACCTCAACTAAACCCTGGCACCCAGTGCCACATCCAGGCTTCGTATAAACACATCCAGGTGACTCCACCACCTCCCCAGGCAGAACATTCCAGAACTTTATCCAGAACTTTCTGTAAAAAACTTTTTACTAATATCCAACCTATATTTCCCTTGGTGCAGCTTGAGACTGTGCCCTCTGGTTCTGTCAGTGCTGCCTGGAGGAAGAGCCCAACCCCACCTGAGCACAGGCACCTTTCAGGAGTTGTAGGGTGATCAGGTCACCCCTGAGTCTCCTTTTCTCCAGGCTAAACACCCCCAGCTCCCTCAGTTGTTCCTCATAGGGAATCCCCAAGCACATCAAACAAACACAAAGTAATGCAATCAATATGTAATTCCTTTCTTTTCTTATTTTCTCAACTAAAATTTTCTTATTAGGCTGTTCTGTCATGCTGTCAGTGTCCATCCATGTACCCACATGCTGGTGGTACTTCCCTGTAGCATGAGCATCTTTTACATGAAAATTATTTGGAAAATGTTGGCTGGCCTACTGGGCTGGTTTGCACTGTGAAAGTTGTTTCTGTGAATAACTGAATTATTTAAAAATTGTAAGCAAATGACTACAAATGAAAGAAATTCTACCTTCTGCTTTTAATTGACATTTTCTTTTATTTATGACTGTTTATTTAGCCATCTTATAGAGATCTGTATTTAGAAAACAAAAAGAAAGTCTTTGTAATAGAATGTTTTTAGGAGGTCTTTCTGGTAGAATTGAAAAGACCATAAATTGCTATGGAGATTGAGGAGTGTGGTATTAGCCATTTTCTGATAGATCTATTGATAGCTCTATTTAATATATTGGTCCTGGAATTAACAAACTTTGAAAAAAATGCCTGATCTCTGATTTAGTTGAGCATTAGCTAACAGTCTTCATATCTAGTAATCAGGCTTATATTTCATACATACCAGAGAAGATGTGGTGGTAATATCCTCTAAGAAATGCTGTTAAAAATACTCTATGAGTATTCAATTAATCTTTAGAAATTTTTTTTTTTTCATGGAGCTTTGGAGGGGGACAATGTGGTGTTGGTAACTCATGCCTGATCTTCAGATGAAGAAAGAGGATCAGAAGGCTAGATGCTGAAAAGATTTCTCCCAAATTTATGTCATCTGATTTTGGGAAGTTTTTTTGGTGAGCACTTGAACATTCAAATACCTTGGTAAAAATCTAAACACATCTTGTGCTGGTCATAATGGGAGAAAAAGAAATCATCCAAAACATTTCAATTCAGTCTCACTTAATGAAGCAGCATCCATGGACTTCCACATTGGTTTTTTTCTAAATTTCAATTGGGACAGGATCAATTTCAGTCATCCCCAGGAAAGCTGGGCTCCATCACAGGTAACAGGGACTTGGGGAGACGAATGCCAACACCCCAAATATTCCCCTCTTCCTTCTTCTATCCCAGCCTTACAAGCTGAGCATGGTGCCACGTGGGATGGGATATCTGTGTGCTCAGCTGGGATCAGCTGTCCTGGCTCTGTCTCCTCCCATATCCTTGCTCACCCCCATCCTCCTCTTTGGAAAGGTGTAAGAGGCTTTGACAGTGCAACCACTGCTCAGCAACAACAAGAAAATCTCTGTATTATCAAACTTGTCTGTTTTCAGTGCAATTCCCAAAGCTACAGCTGGATATTGTGGAGAAAATTAATTCCACCCCAGCCAAAAACAGCACAGGTGATCTCTTGGGTTTTACTTGCCCCAAAGGGAGAGAGTTTTTCCCCTGCTGTACACATTCAGTTAATTTTAATTAAATCACCAACAAGCTTTATTTATGTTGGTTTGAGATGTTTTGATCATTTTTCTACACCGAAATTGGGGTTTTCTGTTCAAGAAAATTGCCATGAAGTGCTGCTTTATGTGCAGACAGAGCACACAGCTCCTATTCCCACCGGGTGTATCCACTCTCAGGGAGCACTTGGTTGTCAGAAGACAGCTTTATAAGACAGCCCACCAGTCTTAGGAGGCTGATCTTGCACATGTGTTTCTCCCCTTTGAAGTCTGTGATCAAGAGTTCATATGCACCAGACAGTTTTCTTAAACCAGGGAGCCAAGTGCTTGACAATGGGAGCCAGACCATTTAGAGCAAAAGGCTTTTAAAAAGCCAACCTTTCTGGCACCAGCGTTTTTAATGTGTGTCCTGCAGGCCCTTGGGGAGTCAGAAGCCTATTCCTCAGGGTTTATGAGGAGAAAAAAAAATTAAAAAGCAAATCTGTTGTCAGGAGGCTTGAATCTATGTATTTTTAAGCTTTGCCAATAAGTTCAAAACTGGTAAACTTACCTGGGGCCAGAACAGCTCATGCAGAATTGTAACTCTTCATTCCTCCACCAAACACCTTTGGAGGATGCTGCTTTTCAGTCTGGGATCTCTGACCATGCTTGCTTCCCTCCTCTTTTAAAAGGACAGGTTTCTTTTCAAACAGGTCCAGTCCATTTGATTTTTCTGCTTCAGAAATCATCTTGGTTGCGCTCATCAGAAAATCTTCTGCTGTTAAATGGAAATAAACCCTTCAGAGTTAGCAAATCTAGGTATTTCTCCTGACGAGTCATACCTGATTGCTGGTAGATGATTTATGCTCAGCTCTCCTTTATCATCCTGCTTTTTTTCACTTTATGTCTTTTGTCATCTCTTAGAAATTAAAAAGAGCATTCATCATAAAGAAATTAAAAATAGAGCATTAATAGAGCAATGAAGGTCAGCCCAATTCTGTCATGCATCTTGTTCATGGCATTATTTTGCTAAGCTAGTCATAAGGTATTTAGGATATTACAAGAGATTTGGAATAAAAAACAAAATGTCATGTATATAAATTGTAATGTCTTGTAGTTTTTTCTCATGGATTATTGTTATAAAATATGTGAAATTTATTCAGTTTCTCAAGGGCAGTTAATTAACCTGCTTATTTGAATTTTTTTCACCAGTTTTTGCCTTTGTGTAGCCAAAAGAGCAGAGCTTTATATGTGTCTAAATAAATCAGTAGCTACAGCTTTAGGAAACAATTTCAACTATTTCCAGCTATTTCTTGGAATTAATCAGAATGGCCTGGGTTGAAAGATAGCTTTAAGATCATCCAGTTACAACCCCTTTCTATAGGCAGGGATAATTTCCACTATCCCAGCTTGTCCAAAGCCCCATCCAAGCAGTTTGAACACTTCATAGCATGATGAACTGAGTGGCAGTTTTTCAATAGAATTGTATTTTTTGCAAAAGATTTTAGAGCTTTATTATGAAGCCCCAATCGCTACTTATTCAAAACATTTAAAAGACACCAAATCTTCTTTCAGAGGGAGAACATATGGAATTTTTAGGCATTTATTTTATGGTAAGGCATAACATTTTATGTTAAGTTAATAGTACTAAATGACACCTCAGTTTAGTTCATCCATATAATGCTGTGCTGAATTTTAAGTGTCTCATCCATCAAAGTGCATAAATAACAAAGCCATGTTTTTCCCTTGCACAGGCCCTATTCTTGTTTTCTTCTTGTCCTTGTTCACATAATCATGTTCTCTTGAAGGAGTATCTTGTCATGTGAAGGTACAGAAAAAAGCCATCTCTTAAATACCACTCAGAAACCATTAATTGTTTCAACTAAATATGTGGCTGACAATTAAATCACATACTCTTTATTAGGATGGAGTCTTCTGCAAACAGCAAATGAAATTCAGCTGCAGGCTCAGGTTGCTAAAATATATTTGCTTTTGCCATCATAGGAATTGTGTGATCAGTGGTTACAGCCAACACAGAACTCTGCGCTTTGAGGCTGAAAAAGTGCATTCTATTCCAGTGCACTTTGTTGCTTTTGAACACTAATTATTCTGGCTTTAAGTGCAGGTAGACCATGAATACTCCACGAGACTTGTAGGAAATGTCATATCTGTGCAGAGCTCACTTCTGGCAATAAGGGAAGCAGTATCAGAACTGTGGCCTCCTCCCAGAAATATGTACTCAGGTTTTGGCCTCTCAAGTGAACATGAAGCTGATGGAAAAAATATTTTTCCTTCTATAATATAAGTATTTTCTGTGCTTATCTGGAAAAGGGCAAACCATTCCCTCATTCCTGGTATCAATTTAAAATGTCTCCAAAATATGCTTTTTGTAAAACAAAGTGTAGAATTATAAAATGTCACTTGCAAATGAGACACTAACAGCAGTAGGATTTGCTTCCCAGCAAAGGTTGAGTTCGGTAAACTATGCAGAAATATTCAGGAAGAAATTGCTTTGTGCATCCAAGTTCAAATTTATCCTCAGAGTGTTTGGTTGAAGTTCTGCTTGGCAAGGACTGACTCTCCTTTTTGTGTATTCCTTCTGCTTATGGCAGCTCTAGTGCTGTATCTCTGAAGTTTTGCTTTATCCCCAAGAAAGATAAACTTGGGCTTTTATGTGGTGTTGCACTGATTTGATTACTACTAACATAAAAAATGACTTACAAAATATGTGTGTAAAAAGCTTCCCATAAACTGAGATACCATGACATCCTCCATACCATTGTTTTAAAGGTTTATTTTCCAAGTTCCAATGTGGATTATTAACAGACAGGGCCATGACTGTGTTTTCCCTTGCACATATGTATCTGCACCAGAAGGAAATGTTTGCATTTCATAAAAGCAGCCTGAAGCGAGATCAAAATGAATGTCCAGTCATAGCATACACAAATGATGTTGTGTTTTAAAGACAAGATTATTGTGTCTTTGAAATGAAAATAGTTGCCTACATCCAACTGAATGGTGAGATAAGGAAAGCCTGCAAATTATAATACTAGGCCTTTGTTAGTTCAAAAATAAATAATTTTACACAAGCCTGTTAGCTCTTTACAGTGTCTTCCTGTAAATTTGCTCCCCTGAATTTAGAACAGAGAACTTTTTAAAGAAGTTTTGGGAAACTCTGAGGAGGTCCAATGCTGATTTCCTTTTTACTTTTACTGTGCAAAGAAAATGGGCCATGGTCAACATTTTTATAGTCATTCTTTGAAGACTGGGTCCAGCTCACCCTATCTGAGGTGTACTTTCTGGATTGTAACTCTTAGGCACTTTGCTGCATTTTCTGTTTTCTTAATTTATTTTTTTTCTTTTTTCCTTTCATTGTGATTTCTCATGAGCATAATGGTGAATAGTACATGGAGATTCTGGCAATTTTCCTAACCATGGTGTAAACGTTTCTGTTTCTGTATACCAAAGTACTGCCAAGAACAGGGCACTTAGCCTTCTTTAGCACCGAAGTGAGCAGTTTCTGATGTTCACCTACTAACCTAGAATATCCTGACTCCATTCCTGCAGACAGCAGAGCAAACACACTAAAACAACTCCAGTCGCTTGAACTTTACACATGGAGGTGAAATGGCAATGAGTGTGTTGGGTGTTTTCCAACCCCTGAGCTCGTGCATTGGCACTGCAGAGTTGTCAGAGTGAAAATGTCAGCCCCTCAGCAGCTAATGCAATGCCATGAGACATGATGGGGATTAGGTGAGATGCTCTGCATCCGACGTGCCTGCGCCGGGCTCCCGCTTTCAGCCCGGCGGGATTCAATGGCTGCAGTGTTCTGCACGGTGCTCAAAGCAAAAGGACATCACATCAAATCCCCACCACCTCCAGAATAAAAAAAAAGTTCATGCTGGGGAACCTAAACAATTGAGATTCTCACAGTTTCCCACATGTGTGGCTGCTGGCCAAGAGGTTTTTTTTTTCCTGAGACAGTTCCAGCTGCCATATTTAGGAAGCCAAAAATGCTCTTTTGGTGCAAGATGGCTTTAGTAAAATAAGCAGTGCCTCAGCCCCCAAATGCATGCTTAGATGTTAAGATTATGTGCTTACAGTGGGACAGAGACATACTTTTATCAGGATTAGCTTTTTACACAGTGTGAAGTGTGTCCAAACTTAGAAAATTAAAAACCAGTCCTCCTCTTATTTTATATGAAAAACATTATGACAGACGCAGGTGACTCTTAAGCAGAGAGGGGTTATGAACATAGTCCAGGATTGAGTTCAGTGTGGTTTTGTCCCAATGAGGATGGACACAACTATCTCATAGTTTTTATAGCATATTAGAAAACCAGCTAAATCTGCCCTTTTGCTGAGCTGAAAAGCCTGAGTGGGGTTTCCCTTCTGGCTGTTATAGAGGTAACCACTGTCTTGTAAAATGTGAGGCAGTAAAAACTGCATCCTGCAACAGCTCTGCAGGGCCCTAAAATGTCTAAGTTGGCCTGTTACAACTTCCAGTTCAGTGCAGTAGGCAAATCTGATTTATGTTTTTTTAAATAATCTTTTAATAATTTTCTCATTGTGTTACACACCACAGACAAAATGATGCAAAACAATTTAATAAAATGTCATAAACTCAGCATGTCTAGTATTCCATTTACAGCACAATTCCAGAGCAAATCTGATGATTTAAGGTATCTTGTTAAAAGATGATTGAAAATGAATGTTTGCACAAGCATTTAGGCTATGAATATTCAAAAATACACCAGTGGTCTCCAGGACATTTGTAGGAATTTAGTACCAACCACCTCTTTTCTTTTTTTTAGGGTGTGGTTTTAATCTGATAATGTCTTTTTTCAAAAGCAGGAACAAGAGACAAGCTATACAATTCTGAGAGCCAGGGGCACCAATGTGACCATCAGTGGCCTCAAGCCTGACACCACCTATGTCTTCCAAATCCGAGCCAGGACTGCAGCTGGATACGGGACCAGCAGCCGCAAGTTTGAGTTTGAGACCAGCCCAGACTGTATGTATTTGTTCAAAAGGTTTTTGCTGACATCCTGCCCAGTTCCTGACTGATCTCAATGGCTGCTTTCACTCCTTCTCTAGCTGAGGAAATGTGTCTCATAACTATTTATGATGTGTCTTTCTTGGTAGCATTGCTGGATAACTTTATGTTTTATCATTAAATGTGAAGCAGGCTGTAAAGGAAGTTCTATCCCAGAACTATCACAAGTGGTGTTTTCTTCCATTCCCTGCCCTACTTCTACCTCAGGCCAGAAGTGATACCTTGCTAGACTGTGGCTCTTGCTGGGGGAGGAGGTGTGATAGAAAAACAAAGAGTAGTGCCTTTCTACTTTCAAATCTTTCACCCTGATTCTGTGTATATTTGAGCTATGTTATGTATTTTATCCCCTATTCTTCCTTCTCCACCCCAGCTCTTATTCTGAAAGGCAAACAAGCTTCATGTTTAAAAAAAAAGAGAGTTACAAATTGCTGTTATGGTGACTTGCAGCTTTGGTGTTCTAGTTGAAACTAGAACTCAAGTTAGGACAATTACAGCGAGGAGGAAACAATCAGTGGCACAGATAAAAAATTAACAGTTTAGAGGTTACTGAGTTTTCTCTGCAAAGTAATGCTACCAAAAGAAGGGGAAATTGAAAAAGTAGGAATGTGGAAGGAGACAGAGGTGCACATCTCAGTAATAGGCATAAAAATTACCCAGGTGACCAACAAATGGCATAAGTTTGTTGCTCTGTTACCCTGTTATCATTACTAGGTGCAGCTGTGGGTATGTAACAGGCACAGATGGGAATGGTGTGACACTACACAGAGGCTCTCTAACCTGTCTGGGCCAGAAATGGCAGCTGGACACTGGTCCTCATGCTAAAGGTCTAAAGCCATCCTGCCATTTTGTAACAGTTCGTTTTGTAAAGTTCTGTGCTCAGGGACTACAGGGAGACACCCAAAATAAAGCAGAAAATAGCCCTTTTTTTTCCCTATGGACATCTGTGCCTGCATGCCCTGGCTTTCCTCAACCTTCATGTGGATATTGTCAGGCTTAATTGGGAAACTTAGCTCCTAAAAGCACTTTCTATCATACAGAAGGGGAAGTGAAGGTGATGATTATGGGATTTCATGCCAAGGAAGTGTTCCTTACTGAGCATGACATAAAGTATGTATGGCATACATGACATGTATTTATGTATATGTTTGTGTATTAACATCAGTTTGCCAGCAGTTCCTACAATTAGCAAGAGTAAAAACTGAGAGTGGCAGAAACAGCTTTGGTAAATTGGCAAAGATGGCTGGAGTCTTAAGTTTTCTTCCCTTGTATTTATTTGTTTGATGAAAAATTATGTCCTGGATTAAATATCTTCCAGGCGACCAAATGCTATATAACGATGCCTGTCCCCTAGGTGCATGTAAATTCTGATGTCACCAATGTGATGTGTGTGTGTGTGAGGTTATTTACATGTTTTTGTGTTGCCTTTGCAGCCTTCTCCATCTCCAGTGAGAACAGCCAGGTGGTGCTGATTGCCATTTCAGCAGCAGTGGCCATCATCCTCCTCACAGTGGTGGTGTATGTCTTGATTGGGAGGTGAGTCTGGTGTCTGATTTGCACATTTTCTCCTGTTGCCACATCCCGGGGGGCCCTGGTGACAGTGGCACATGGGGTGTCATGGTGTGGCTGCCTTTTAATCCTTTGTCTGCTGCCCAGGAGGTCCAAGCACTGCTCACAGTCAGTAATGAGCCCGCTCACGTTAGCAGCCTGAATCATGCAGCAGTTGTTAAAAAATGCTATAAACACATTCTCAGGCAATTGTAAAATTAAACTGTAGGGGTCAAAAATCAACAAATCCTCTCATTAGCCAATTTCCTCAAATTCCCTGAGAACATCACATGCCTCTATAGGGCACAGAGAATGTAAATATCATTAAACTTTCAAACAGGCTTTTAATTGTGCAGGGAAAACATTCTATTCTGTTTCCACCTGCAGTTAACACATAAAATTCTCTGTATTAATTTTTTTTTCTCTTTACTTATAGATTCTGTGGATACAAGAAGTCTAAACATGGCACTGATGAGAAAAGGATGCATTTTGGGAATGGCCATTGTAAGTTACTGAAGCCTTTTAATGCTTCCAGTTCTGTTGAATTCCTCCCCTAGGTAACTGATATTTTTCAATTATAATAAAAAAGAGCCATACCTCACTTAAACCAAGGTGAAATTAGGAAGAGAATTATCCCTTCTCTTGTGGGTAAGGGGATTTTCCCCAAACAATTATTCTTTGTTTCAACTTCTTTCATCTGTGTTCAGGTTAGTAATGAGCAAAACATCTCTGTCTATGTTCAAACAATGCATGTGGTTGGAATTGTGATATTGATCCTGTTGTGCAGCACTGAAATCCAGAGTACAACTGCAGCTTCCTCGTTATATAAAGTCTAAGAAATATATTTTCCTTTCCCAAAGGAAAATATAAATAAATAAAACCCGTCTTGATCAGCACTAAGGCTGCTGTGAAAATTTCTTGCTTGACAAAGTTCACCTACAAATAATAGTAATAATCTGATTCTGGATCCTCTTTGCAATGTACTTAATTTTGTTGCCCTTTTCCATAGCAGAGCTGTGGATCCTGAAGGTTGGTTCACAGGCAAAGCTCCATCCATACACCCTTTAAAACAGGAAAAAAATTAATTTTGGAGCAGGAGAAGCTGAGGGGGAAAGAAGGTGATAGCCTAATTCCTGATCAGGAATGGGAGGATTACTTGGTTGGTTTTTCATTTAATCACTCTACTTTGGATTTTTATATCCTTACAGGCAAAGATAATGCCCCTCATAGACATCAAGACAAGAAAATCCTTTCTTTCACCCACATAATTCTTGATGTCTAATGAGACTGTTTTTAATAAGAAGCAGTAATTCATCTTTGAAACTGTTTCAGCTGCAGATGAGTGTCCTGTTAAACCATGTAAACCATGGCTGAACCATGTATTTCTGTTGTTTAGCATGTTGTAACATTAATATCTGTGGGGTTTTTTGCACACAACAGTATCACTCTATTGTTTGCAAGAAAAGAGCTGCTGGTACCATAATCAGGTGGCCCCTCCCCAAATATAAGTGAATTAACATTTTAATGAGGGATTTACCTGCAGTAGCTGGAAATTAGAGCTGCTTCCCAATCCTCGTGACAATGGAATAAGTGTTCTCTGACTGTTCAAATTATTATTCTTTAAAGTTTCCTGCCTCTCCTTATCTCCAGAGAGCCAAGAGCAGGAATATCCACAATTTCTGTCTCCTTCCCCATCACTGTCAGGGGATACAAAAGCTGCAGCCCAACAACTGCTAACCAACTATTCTCAAAAAAATCTCTAAGGTTACATGTGGCCCATAGAATTAATGCTTCATCATCCAAATTTAATGAGGTTATAAAATAAAAGCAGCCAGTAAAATAAGTGTCACAGACAAATAACAGGTCAGAATTTGCTCTCCTTACTCCCACACAATGGAAAGTTGCAATCACTATTCTTAAACATGGCAGTGCTGTTAAATTCCTGTGGATTAAATTGCTTTTAATTTGGCTTTAGATATTTATGTACTGTTTTCTGAGTAGTGCCATGCTGATTCACTATGCAGTAAGGGCCAATCATGGGCCTGGTATGTCTGTTAGAGGTTCTTGAAAATTATTTATTATGGATTTTACAGATATTTATCTGTTAGAATTTGTAAGTATGTACCTGTGTGCCTGTTGAAATTTTCAATCTACCAAATTACAGTCATTCCCAAAGAGTAAGAAAATTGCTCCTATGGACTAAAAAAGGACAAAGTAACTTCCATGGCTGTCGTAAACTTTCAGCATCTTATACACAGCAGCTGGTTTATTTCAGTCAGTTTATTCTGAATTACTTTTAAAAAGGCTCCAGCCATGAGCTATTCCCTGCAGCCTTATTACAAATCCTATAATATTACTTCAAAGGAACAAAAATGTTTCACCTCCTCAGATCCTCTCCCTTTGCCTCCTCTGGCTGGGCCTTTTATTTTTTTGCTACCTTTAGGGCAATTTTTGTGCTGTTAAAATGAAAATGTAAATTATTATGTTTGCACAGAATGAGCTGTAAAGTAGTGCAGCTTAACACATGTGCACGTGTTTATTATCTGTATTTCATGACAGAACCCAGTTACTGCACAGGCTGCCCTTAATTATTGGTGTGAAGGGATTATTCTCCTTGCAGCCACCATCACCTGATCTTGGGAACCTCTGGGGTCAGCATTAAAAATCCCAAGTCAAAAACCCCACAGTGCAGGAGCTTTTAATTGTTATTTTTATTGGGGATGTGAGGGGGCCTGTAATGTACATTCAGCATGGACGGGAAGGAGCATTTACAAGATTTTTAACCAACAGCAATATACAGCCAATTACTTTTTGTTTTACTTGCAGGTAATTCTGTAATCATCAGGCTCTTGAAGGAAACACAGTTGGCTTTTATGGCTGTGCACACGCAGCCCTTGTGTTGGGAGCATGGCTCTTACTCTTTGCTTTGTTTTCAAGGCAATTAGCTTGAGAACTCAGTTTTAACCATCCTTTTTTTGTTTGTCGCTGTGTTACCCAGTTATCATAACTGGTATGATTATATTCTGAGGCCAATAAATCCCCATAAAATTGAGGGTTTTTTCTTTTTTATACATACACTTTGCATTGTTTTCTAAAACAATTTTGTGCTCTCATGGTCCAAAGGTTTTTCCCCCCATCTTTGCAACCCCAGCAAAAAAAGGTTTAACTATTTTAGCAGTGAAAAAAATGCTGCAATATAATAATGCTAAGCTGGAAAGGATATTACTGAGTGGGTCAGAGCAGTGTTTGTTGAAGGAGTTAATATCTTTTACAAGACCTACTGGTACAGTTAGGGAAAGCTGGAGTACATATCTGGGAATGTAGGGGTTGTGTCAGAAGCAGAAAACTTCAAGCTGGGTATTTCACTTTTTGTTAATAAAACATATTCCTGTTGTAAAATGAGTACAAAAGAGGCAGGCACAGAAGGGACTGGGTACAAAAACGAGCAAGGCTTTGAGCTGGGCAGGGGGAATGAGGCTGTGCTTTGCTTTCAGCATTTTTGTTGGAGGCAAAGGTTCGAAATGATCTCTTCCATCAAACCCTAGCCAGGAAATTCTAGAGGTGTCCAAAATAATAACATGGATGTATGGGGAGCAAAGCTCTACAACCGACCTTTCTTCAGAACAATTATCTGCCATCCTTGAATTTTCTGGCAGAGAGATTGAGGCAGGGGTGCATTTTTTTAATGTATGAGTTTCTTATTATGCATCTTGTTGATGGATTTGGGGGAAAAAAACCCAACAATCTGGAGTTAATCTGATTTCTTAATATATTCCTAAGAACTTGTCAGGTTGACTGCAGCAATACGTTTTGTTCCTTGCCCCTTTTTAGCTATTTTGGAAGGGTCAATTTAAGGCAGCATCTAAATGTTGCCTTAAAATGCAGATATTTGAAATGGGTTGTCACACTTCTCTGCAGGACATCATGTCTGGTGTCTCACTGTACAAAGATTCTGAGGACCCACAAAAACCAGTTTGGTTTTTTCCTTCCTCTTCTGTCTATTGATTTGGTTTCTGTTGTCTCATGAGCTTTTCTTTAAGTCTAAGTAACATTTTTCTCTCTGAATTTGTTTTTACACAGTAAAGCTCCCAGGTCTGAGAACCTATGTAGATCCACACACTTATGAGGATCCCAACCAAGCTGTGCATGAATTTGCCAAGGAACTGGATGCTTCCAATATATCCATTGATAAAGTAGTTGGAGCAGGTAATGACCACCAGATATACTGAGCTAAAGATAGATTTTTGCTGTGTATATACTGTTTCTTGTCTTTTGGTTCATAGTTGTGACTGGAAAAAAAAAATGTTCTAGAAAGCCTTCAAATTAGTGGGTCACATTTACAGCTGATTTCAGTTCAAAGTTAAGGGCACACAATTTTCTATTTCTTTTTTTTTCTCAAAGAAAGGAGACAGCAAGACAGCTTCTCAAAGGACACCCAGCCCATCCTTGAGTGCACCACTGTTGGAAGGGAAAAGATCGTTCTGCCTCACTTCTATGTTTCTCTTTAACATCTGTCAGCACAGAAAATGTTATCAACTGTGAAGATGTTTTCTCTTTTTTTTTCTCTTTCCCCATAAAAGGACTCTTGACTGTTATGCCTTGAGTGAAACCACAGACTCATTTCATACCAGTCACCACGCATCCATCAGGCTGCAGTGACCTTTGGCCGTTGGATTGATTTTGGTCACTGCTTTGGATTTGAATTATTGATTTAGGAGGAAAGGGTTGTCTGCCCAATAACTGGTTGTCTGAGCATTAAAGTTGCCACAGGTTGTTGGATTTACAGGAAACAAGCTGGTGAAATGATCAGAGTTTGTATCAGAGGAGCTAGATTACAGAAATTCTCATTACACTGAGTGTTGCAATGGAGCATGTAGCTCCTGATGGAATGCGTGCTTGCTCCTTGAAGTGAAGTGGCAGATTGTCTCATTGAGCCAGAAGATCATGGAGTGTTGCCTGTCCTCCTGTATTAAAGCATTTATGAGGAGTACTATTGATTTTTAATCCATTGAAAAATACTTGTTCCTTTATTATTGATTTTTTTTTGGCTTCTCTGTAAGTATATGGTTTGAATTAAAAACCACAAGATGTGAGAGACAGACTCCGAGTGCACAGCAAAAGATTTTCAGCTGGAAAAAGTGTAGAACCCAAGGTACTGTACTCAGTGCATCTCCTGAATCACCCAGCAAAACAAAAGGAACAGTTTTCATCCTCTCCTCCTGAAGCTACTCAACTGTTGTTAGTTTGAAGTTATTTTATGGAAAGGTGGAATCCATGTTCCTTGCTGGTTTTAATTTTGCCCCACAAGAGTGCACTGTTCTCCATCATCTTCAGTCAAGGCAGTAATGCTCTGCTTACTGCACATAGCAGGGAATGTGTGGAGATGGAGAAGAAGGAATGCACTAAATTAAAGTCCAGGAGCAGAGTGTTTCCTTGCAAGACTTTCAGGAGCCTCACAAATGTAAACTTTCTAAATTTGGGCTGTATGCAATATATGAATCTAGAAAAGGAGTTCCTAGGATCACGCCATGTTTTACAGCTTGGTTGTTCTGACCTGTTTTTAGTTAAGATGCACAGCAGAATAAGTAAACCAAAATTTGTCAAATATGGCCTCTGGAAACAGAGGGAAAATTTTTGAGAGGCTCAAAAAAAAGGACTTTGTCCTGAAGGAGTCAGGTGTTTTAAAAGTCTCCCTGCCCCACTGCAGTGAGAATCACAGTTTATTCTGGGTTGGAAGGGACCCCCAAGGATTGTGGAGACCAACTCTGAAATGAATGGCCCCCACAGGGATTGAACCTGGACCTTGGCATTACCAGCACCCTGCTCAAACCAACTGAGCCAAGTGGCAGAGGGTTCCTGCAAGCCTTTTACATTAAAACTTGCACTCAAGCTGTAATCACACCTTTTTTTGGGCACCATAACTCAATTCATGTAATCTGGAGCACATAAGGCAGTATAGGTAACATTACATCCTCTTAGCAGTTGCTTGAGATGCCATCAGGAAGAGCCAGGAAGGAAGAACAGATGAAAATCAGGCCACAGAGGGCTGTGAGCTCCCAAAATGAGTTTGTGGCATCACTTTACCCTGCTACCACCCTCAGCACTTGGTAGCTTTCACATTCAGAGTGCTCTGAGGCAACTTCTTCAGGAACACTTCTCCCCAAAAACAGAAAGGCATTTCCTGCCTCTTACTGAGTCAATGACTTGCTTGAATGAATGACTTGGTCTCTTCCTGCCCTTGTCCTTTGCAAGGCAAGTGTGGATGAAATTATAAAAAAAAAAGACAGGGATTTGAGAAGAAGGGATTCATTTAACTGCCCTGGAGTGTGACGTAAGTAATGAGACCTTCAACTCAGGCAAGCAGTCTCGACATTCAGAAGGGCTCCAAGCAGGTTTTCACAGCTTTAGCCAGAAGTCTCTGAGAAGAGAGGGCTTTCAGAGCTTGCATAGCTTTGAAAACATACACAAATGCAATAAGTAAATATTCTTATCCAAAAGAACCTCAAGAAAAACACAAGGGATTTTAGTGGGAGGCTAAGCATAAGAAAAGTGAGGTCAGAAGCCACTTTTTCAGACTTTTCTTTACAGTAATTTTTTCTTTTAAAATAACTCACTTATTTTTATGGATTCAGTTCAACAAACCACTTCAGAACTTTAAATCCAACTGGGCAGGAGGAGAATACTGAAGAAAGTACTTTATTGATTTGGGGTGGATTTACCTATGTGCTTTGCTGAACGAGAAAGCAAGCATTTGCTTTTCTTCCAAAGAAGAAATATACTTGTAGCTCAACATCTTGTTAATCAAATTATTCACAAAATTCAGGGCTACCTGTCTGTGAACTTACTGTGAAGGTTTGCAGTGTCCCAGTGAACGTGGCTGATGTTCCCAAGGTTTATGAAATGTTGAAGTTTGGTGCCTCTCCAAATTTGAGGGAGTTCTCTGCACAGATTTAAAATGCAGCAAAGTGAAGGGAGTAGCTGATTTCACAGAATCTTCATTTACTGTTCCCCTGAGTCTAAATGCACAGCAAACACCATCCCCTGATGTACTAAATAACCTCTTTTAAAAGAAATTAAGATATCCTGAAGAGAGATCTTTGTGCCATGAACAGCCCTCCTAAATAATCCCTATCAACTTCCCACATGTAAATAGACACACCAGTCAGCAGGGCAGGTTATTCACTCTTTATGTGTGGGGTGGAATTAAAAATAAACATCTCAGGAAGGCTTTGTATGAAAAGCCATCATCCTCATATCTTACAGTGCCAGGTTTTCCACTCAAACACAAGCCCTTGTTCCTCCTAAACAGTGTTTGGTGAGACCCAGTCCATTTCTTGCTGGGATCATATAATCATAATTTGCAGGAAAAATTGTGGTGTAACTGCATGGGTCACTATGGGTGTTGACCAGATAAATGTATTTAGCATCCATGCTGCCCTGGAGATAAAAAATCATAGGTTAATGTAGTTGGGCTGCCTGGGGAGCTCTTTCCAATGAAATAATTTTCCAAGAAAGTGAACCTGCTTTATATCCATAGACAAGAGCAAACTTCATTGCTAGAAAGGGCCCATCTTTTATTCTCTTGCAGCATCTGCTGGCCTTGAGGTACTTTTGGAATCTGATTAATCACTCAAGCTCTGGGTTGTTCAGCCATGGCTGAATGGGACTGTGTTGATGGACATTACCCACAACCTTTTCCTTCCCAGAAGTTAAACAAATATCAGATACACGATTCCAGCTTTAAAATGAAGGATTGATTGCTGGGCTGCTGGCTGAAATCATAGCTGAAGTCTCCATTGACAGTAACTGTAAAATAGTTCTAAGAGCTAAGCTTGTTATAGCTTTTTGGACCATTAAAACATCAAGAAAATGGAGTTGGAAGCTGGGTGCTACAAGATTTATTTCAAGCATTTTTCTCCCCTTCCCTCTGTTTTCAAGATGTGCTTTGGTCTTCCTATTTTGTGGTGCTCTTGACAGTATTGAGCTGGGGTTAGTGTTTGAACTCCTGGTAAAGTATAATGGTCATTTGGGCTTGCAGAAGTTGAATGCTTTTAATTAGGTCTGAAAAGAACTCAACTCCCTTTAGTTACTAGAAACAGCTTTTAAAATTTGTTTTCTGAGCTGCTGCCTGTCTTGGCAGCCTGAAATATAAACAGTGTTAGAATCAAAGGATGTAATGTCAGTGCTTTTTAGCAATATGTATGTACATAAAAATATATCTTCCTTTGAGTGGTTATTACCTTGGTAGTACAGTTCTATGCCTAGAGGATGAAGCAGCTGGTGGTAAGATATGGTGACATTAATTTCTATGTTGTTGACTCAAATCTAGCCTGGGTTAGCAACAGAGAAAGGTCATTGCCCTACCACACATTTATTCAGGCCTTTTTTGATTAATTTTGCTGTCTAAAAAATAAAAATATTCAGAAAAGAAAAGCTGAAAAGGGGCATTGAAATCAGCTGCTGCTCAAATAATATGTTGAAACTTCCTTATGTGATTTCTGTAAAAATTATTCAAATGAAAAAATATTTTAAGTGAGGTGTCTTCTTCCAATAGTTTGCTATATATTTCATACTTCCTCTTTTGAATGCTAAGATGATTTTCCCTGTGCTCTGCTCTTGCATGTTGCAAAAAGATAAACCAGTGTACACCACATTCCAGGGGCCTTTTTGAGTGCTGATTCTTCTTCCTTGAATCCCTACGGAATAATTGCATTTCAGCTTTCGTCACTTTTCCACTCTCTTTTTTAGGAGAGTTTGGAGAAGTGTGCAGTGGACGCCTGAAGCTGCCTTCTAAAAAGGAAATTTCAGTGGCCATCAAAACCCTGAAAGTTGGCTACACAGAAAAGCAGAGGAGGGACTTCCTGGGAGAAGCCAGCATCATGGGCCAGTTTGATCACCCCAACATCATCCGGCTGGAAGGAGTTGTCACTAAAAGTAAGAAATTCCAGGCTGAATAATTCTCTGATTTGCTGATCAATCAAAGGAGAGCAGGAGTGAATTATGAATGAAGTCATCCAGGTTTATGCTCTGCAAAAAGCTCAATAATGACTTGGCAGGTTTAATAAACTCCAGAGTTAGGAATTGCTCTGAAAGGGCCAGGAGGCACTGGGTGATGATCTGGTAAGGAGTTTGGAGACTGATGAGCTGAGGCTTCTTAATTGCACTGAACTTCACTGTGTTCTGCTTTCAGCTAAGTCATTAGATTTGTCATTAGCAATAATTAATGAACAGCCTACCTGGTACAACAACTGGTTCTAGAGAATCATTAAATAAGGCCAAACTTTATTCCTAGATGGTTTTTATGCAGGGGAAGTACTCCATGGGATATTCAATATGTACCAGCATGAGGCATGTTAAAGCTCCAGAATTCCAGAATTCAAACATCTTGGTAAAAATCTCAAAGAAGAAGTCTTGAGGATTTAATCTGTCAGTAGTATAATTAACTTTATCTCTATACTAATACATATATTTACTAAAATGCCTTTTCTAAATCTGCTTTTTGGAGCTTATGTTATGTGTTTGCTTGGGATTTTTTTTTTTTTTTTGTTAAAGCACATTCGTCATCTTTGTTTATGATAACAAATCACCCTCTCTTTTTGAGACCAAAGAAATTTAACTGAAACCTCCATGTACATGTGGTACCTTCTTGGAAATTAATATATTTCAACAACCCTCTTCAGCCACATTTTCTATATTTCCACTGCAGAATGAAGAGATACATTTAACAATCAAATTTATCTACCTACATTAGTTATTAAGTGGGAGATCAATAAGCTTTTATATGAGGCAATCAAAAAAAAAAAAAAAAGAAAGGAATGCTCCAAGGTTTTTCAGGGGAGCAGAAAACATTGGTGCAATATTTTCTTGTTCATCCCAGAGGACCCTTCTGGCAAAGCAGCTCTTTGCCATTTCAGTGATCAGCTTGGAATTTGCTGAGGATGTTTCTAGTTTAACTGGATGGAAACATGCCAAACACTTTGGGTTTAAGTAGATGGTTTTATTAGTTTGAAGAATATTTTGGGTTTTAATTGTGTGATTCAAAGTTTCACAAGGATAGGCATGAAAAAATTTCATAGCATACTGATGAAAAGTATAAGAAATGAAAACCCCACCAGAATATGTCTAAAAGTCACTAGTGAAAGGTATGTAAAACACTACGTGGTATGAAGAGTCACAATTATAATAATAATAATGCCTTCTCTATGTGTGATTCATGAAATTCTATTTTGCTGATTTCAATAACAAAGAAATTATTGTTTATCTTAGGTCTCACAGTCCTATTAGGAAAGGTCTGCCTGCATAAATTGAGGTTTATCTCCTGTTTTATAGTGACACACATTTTGTACAGTCAGAATAAGATTTGCAGTCACAAAATCACTTGACACACCAGCAACAGCCTGCACACAGCTGAGCTAAAATCTCTCTTGTTACATTTTATATTCCTGGAGCACTTGAAACAGTACTTTAGTTGCTGTACAGGCAGGAATTTGTGCATTGCTCTGGAATGTGCATTACTAATTCTCTCTGTACTCTGTGTGAGTGACTTTTAGTGAGTTTGCCACTCAGGTGCATTCACAGCACTGCTGTCTGCTTTGGGGGGCTGGGGGAGGAGGTCAGGAGTGCCAGCTGCCCATCACATCCATGTGTGAGAGAGCAAACTCTGAATGCTCCTAGCTGAAGCCAATAAAACCTCAGGGGTAAGACATACTCTGCAGATAGCTCCAGAACAGGAGCTGAGAGATCTGCTCTGGAGATATTTGTCTCCATTATACTGGGCAAAAGTATGTGCCACAAACTAAATTTAATAATAAATATAATTATTTGTTTTATTGGACATTCTTGTGATAGAAGGACAAGAAGCCTGGGAGTTTGGAGGTTTTTTTGTTTGTTTTTTTTTTTTTAACAAATCAATCACCACATCA
>JAYDZK010000001.1:2599808-2610261 GCA_034509185.1 Euphonia xanthogaster
CGATCTATCACCACATCAGGCTTCCAGCCTCACCTCCAGTTCAGAATTGTTTCTCTGCTCCATGTGGATTTCTGCATTTCCAAGCTGCTGCCCTGCACTCCTGGGCACACTGTAGGCAGCAGTCCTAATAACCAGCACACGTGTTCTGCTTAGTTTACTAATAATTTACAGCAATTTGCAGCCTGCTATTCTAATAAACCTGGGCAATGCTGTTGACACAACTTGTTATCATTTATAAACGGCCAAGCTTTGATAAATGGATGCAGAGGTCTTTCTTGAAACTTCAGAGCATGTGATTCTTATTAGGGGCACTTTTCCAACTGAATGAGGGTGAAACCCTGCACTTAAGGCTTTTGGAGTGTGGGTGAGCAAGGCAGGAAGATTCTCCTGTAATAATTTGGAAGATATATTTCTTACTCTAATTTAAGTTCTTCTGATAAAGTCTCGTAAAATTGCCTGAGTTTGTACAGAAACCAGGCACCTGTCTCCTGGCTTCAAAGTGCAGGGCAAAGTAAATCAATTTATCATACAAAGTTCTGGATAGCCCTGTACTTGAAAGGTCCAGCAGCATATTCTGGGTGTTACCAGAAATCCCTTTGAATTCATGTTAGACACAGAGTGCAAGTTAAGTACTTGTTCTTTAACTATGTATTTCTCGCTAGCAGGACTAAGTATAAATAGACTTTTTGTTTGAGCTTTTACATTGTTAGATCTTTTATCTGTATCATCTCATATCATTCAAGATTAATATTTTGCATACAGTATTTCCTACTGGTGAATGGATGACAGTCAATTAATAAGTCATTAGTGTGACTCCCACAGTATAACACATCATTTGTACCACAAAAGAAGATATTTGAACCCATTAATTCATCATGTTCTTCTCTATTAAACTCATGCTTTGAAATTGCTATTTCTCTTCTAAGATTTCTGTTTGGTAGAAGCTGTATTTTTTGAAAAGCAAACAGGAAAAAGTTGTTACCATTGACTTGGTTTTTTTAATGACTTTCTTGTTCTTAATTAAGCTGGGTACCTTTTTCAAGCCTCATGCTGTTCAATTTTAAAAGCTAAAATTTCACCATGCCCACTATACAGTATGCAGGCCTTAGTCCTACTTTTATGGTCAGATGCCTTCCTGTATTTTATGTGCAATAATAATTCATCTCCTTAAATAACTCCATGGTCTTACCCAGCTTTATCTCTACCACGAAGAGAAAATAAGCAAAGCATTAGTAAATATTATGAAATAATAAAATCCATATGATGGTAAAATTAGCAGGGCAATGACCTTGGCCTGAAAACTTCCCTGTCATCACTTGAATTTTTGCATTACTTTCTCTCCAGCTTGTCAGAGCTGCATAGAAATCTTGGTTGTGTCACGAAATGCCCTAGGGTGGAAAGAATGGTTTCAAAAACTGGTCTGAATATATCTGGATGAGTTTTGGGGGGAAAAAAAAGGCTTTTCAAGGGCTGTTTTCTTAGAGTTTGCCAGTGCCCCGTGGGTGCAGCATGTTCAGGTCCCAGCTGTGTCCCAAGTTTGTACTGTCAATAATCCCAGCACAGAGTGGGAGCGCCTGGAAGGAGGGAATGCCCCTCTTACAGCTCTGCTTCTCTTTCCTGTGCCCTGTGTTTTATTGTGCACTTTTCTTTCCACCTCTATCTGTGCCCAGCCTCAGTTTGCCCACACACCTTTTGCTTCCTATGTCAATGTAAAGGGATAATGTAAAAATTATCCTTGGGGTTAGGAAGATTTGGACACATTCGTGAAATGCTTGGCTTTGCTGATTGTGTTCTAATGTGTTCCTTTGAAAAGCCTGACCCCTGTGCTCTGTTTTCAGGTAAACCAGTTATGATTGTTACTGAATATATGGAAAATGGTTCCTTGGACAGCTTCCTACGAGTAAGTGCAACAGGAAACTAAACGGGGCAGAAGTGACTCTTGTTCTGGACTTGTTAGGGGTCTCCTGCCACTCTGATTCATCAGCAGCTCTTGGTGCTTGATATTTATTTATTTTCATTTGGATTTGTGAGTATCATGGATGTGCTCAGAAAGCCACTTAGGGATCTGCTGGTCCATTTGCAGTAAGCATTATTCCAAAATTATGGCAATTTTGGTTGCATTAGTGTGTCATATCTATTAAAAATGAACAAAACAAAGCAACATTCTTGCACACAAAAAGAAATGTTTTTCTGGAGGCTGAATTATGACCATAATGCAGGTATACTTATTGGTTGACATCCTCTATTTCTAAGCAGGAGATTTTCAAAATGAATGGATTTGTGGAAATTCTATCAGTAATGAAAAGTTGAGAGAATAGCCCCATACCTGATGATGTTAGAAATGTTTAGCTAGCAACGTTTACTGGCCTGTTTTCTTTTTCCAACCTTAGACACACTAATGCTGTGGCTGATTTATCTTTGTTTTCTGTCAAAGTTGGTAGTGAGCCTGAAAAAAATTTGAATGCTCCCTGCGTCACCAAGATTTACTTGTGGCAAAACAAGGAGTGTAGGAGAAGTGAAATCCCATCTGAGGGGAAACACTGGTTTAATTTTAATTTGTTAGGGCAAACTCAGCTTTGGCTGGGAGACTGCTTTGGTTCTGCCACGGTTGAATGATATTATCCCCCAAATTCATAACATTGAACTAGACATTTAACCCCAAAAGGGGATAGATTGTCAACCTTAGTTTCTCTATGTACTATATATGTTATGGTGTCCACTGGAGCGTGTAAAATACATATAAATAATGTGTCAGAATAGCTGAATGAAATATCTCTGTACTGAGCTATATATGTTTTGTTTAGACTTGAAATCCTTGAAGAGAGCCCTGAGGAAGGGAGAATAATTTCTGACTGCACAGAACAGTTGTTCAGCTTGTTCTTTCATTTTACTGTGATTTTTTTTTTCTTTTTTTTTACTACTGTTATGTGGAGACATAGATAAGAACCTTGTGACTCATTAATATCACAGGCAACTCAGGCCCTATAACCTTTTTATAAATGCCTTTTGGAACTACTTAGCTTGCTTTCCCCATTGCCATTGAAAGGCTCTCTGAGCATCTGATTCTGTTCATGGTTAGAAACTTTCTGGTTTTTAGCTAAATGTTTTCCAGAGCCTATATAAAATTCTCTTGTGTTGACTCTGATAAAAAAGGGACGGACAAGTGCTAAGAATGTTTTAAAATATTAATTTCTTCATGAAGGGGAATTCTGAGAGACTCTTTAGGTATCCACTGTGTCATATATTTGTCCAATGTTTCCAGTGCTAATATCACCCCCAAGTACACTAACCAAAAATGAAAAATGGATGCAATCAGTCTGGCAGACTGATTCATGTCAGATCACCTCATGTGACAGAGCCAGCTCTCTTGTATTTAATAAAATTCCAGAAGCAGCAGCATGAGGAGCTGGAGAGCTGCCCATGAGGTTACATTTACAGCACTGGGGAATTCATCTGAGAGCTGCACTACAGCAAATGCTGTCCTATTGTCTATATATCCATAGATCAATATCAAAAGTAGATGTAAGCAAACAGGATTAGTAAGAGTTGGGAGATTTGAATTATGCTCAGAAGTAGATGATTAGAAATATATCCAAGTAATGGTTTCTAGGCTAAGTCATAATGTGTTTCAGTAATTTTTGAATTTTTGAAATGAGTTTAAAACTAACAGAATTTGAAAGCTGCTGACTTGGATCAGCATTTGCTTTTGTTAAATGAATTTCTTGTGTAATAGAAAACTTTCATTAGGCCGTTGGGGAAGGCTTGGATTTTCACTAGAAAATCCTGTGGCCTTGCAGGGAAGTTGGACATCTGTTTCTGTAATGTTCTGACACTCCAGTCTCAGGAGCACACACGACTTAGATTTATGTGCTGCTTTCACACGTGTCCCATCTAGGAAATTAAAACTCTGATGACAGCAAGAAGGGGAAAAATGAATTTTTATCTGAATTGCAAACCTGTCCCCTTCCCTCATCTGACTGGGAGACCAACATGTGGCATTTAAATCACAACGCCTGACTCACAAGCTCTTCATCTGAGGAGCTTCCAGGCTATTTATGAAAAAATCTGTGCAACAAGGAACATGAGCAATCCCTGAGATGACATTTCCAATGTTTTCCAGAAGCATGATGCCCAGTTCACAGTCATCCAGCTGGTGGGCATGCTTCGAGGGATCGCATCTGGCATGAAGTACCTGTCGGATATGGGTTACGTCCATCGGGATTTAGCTGCTCGTAACATCCTCATCAACAGCAACCTGGTCTGCAAAGTCTCAGATTTTGGTCTCTCTCGTGTACTGGAGGATGACCCAGAAGCTGCTTACACCACAAGGGTGAGTTCCTGTGTTCCTTTACCTTTTTTAAATTCTCATTGGGTATAGCAAAGACTGAAATCTGATGGAAATCTGAGGCTGTGTTGCAGAGGGCAGTCAGCCCTATCTGCCCAGAGATGTTCAATAAACTAGGAGCTCATCACAGTTTTTTTTAAATGCATGTCTTGGAGAAAATAGAAAATTTCCATACAAAAAGTATGGTTTGTGTTGGTAGATTACTTTCCTTAGACTATGCAAAATTCTTGGCTCCGTTTCTTTCTCCTGGCTGTGTAAGGGAGTGAATATTACAATTAAAGCCTGAGTTCTTTTGGCACACAATAATTTAAGCCTTCATGTGTGCTTTGAGAAGTTTTAGTTACTGCTGATTTAGCTCCCACACAGTAAAAAAAAAATCCTACCCATCGAATTTTTGTGTGTTTTCTAGCATGATAAGACATGTGTCTGACTGGGGCGTACTGCAATCACTGTTCCTCAAGGGTGTGTCATTTATACCTGCTCTTCTACTCCTAACTGAGTAAAACAAAAAAAAATGCACATCTGATTATGACCCTGAATAACACTTCCCTTTTTCTGTGGAAGCCTTCAGCTTTATGTATATATGTGTATTACACTTGGATATCTGGTAGCTCATTTTAATGCTATTTAAAGTAGATTTTCTTAGCTTTACAAAACATGACATTAACATCCAGTATCTTAGTCAAGTGTAATTTTCATTGGTCACAGTAATCGCCTCATCTTCACTGTACAAACCAGCTTACAATGCATCAGCATAAGCTTAATATGGGTTTTCTAAGGTTTCTTTCATTCCTGAACACTGACAGGAGCAATCAATAACTTTAGTAGTTTACATGCTGCCTTCTTCATGATTTAAGTAAAATAACATATGAGAAATGAGTAAAGAAATGACAGATTTCTTACACATTATATAGACATACATTAATAGATACATTTATCATACTTTCATAACTTACCAGGCATAAAGACTCTATTCTTTACTTGACCTTTCAGTGTTTTCTTTGCCCTCTGATAAACTTCGCCATGGAGTTAGAAATATGCAATATATAACACTTCAGAAAACTGTCTGCAGAGGTCTGGCATGGTTAGTAGGAAGAGACATTAGCAGGAGAAAGCAGTGTTCATTCTCAGTAGTGTTACAGCACTAATAAATAAATATTCTAAATATATTACTATTAATAATTATTATTATTATTATAATAAATAAGTGTGTGTATTGCTGTGTCAGATACTTGTTTGCTCTCTTCTTAAAGCCAAGCTGAAAATGAAGCATTGCATGAAGCTGTCACATCAGTGACGTGTCTGTGGGTGGCTTGGACAAATCAGGCTGCACAAGTTGTCAGTGTTTTCAGCCAGTGTTCTGTGTGAATTTCCTCTTCCTCTCCCCCTGCCACCTATTTTCTGAGTCTACCTGCCTATTTGCAATTAGATAGTGAAATCAGATAGAAAGAAACTATCTTGTGAAGTGTAATCATCTGTGTTCAGTAAACTCCATCTGGCGTTTATGGTGTGTGTGCAAACTGCTGCAGGAAGATGCTCAGATAATTAAAACCTTCAAATGCAACTTAGGACAAATCTATTTTTTTTTTCAAGAGTTGTTGCTGTGAATATACCTGTGCCACATGTTGGCTCTGAGAGAAGAACAAGGCTATTTGATATTCATCTTTTTTGCTCACATTTCCCTTTGAAGTGAGTCTTATGTTGATGTCAGGGGAGTGTTTCCAGGTGGGATGTTTGATCCCCAGCTGAAAAAAATGGGGATCACAGATGTGAAACAGAGCTTCACTCCACTGGCAGAGAGATGAACAGTTCGTGTTCCTGCTGCTTGGATATTTCACAAAACACAGGACCATTTCCTAGGCTTAGCACATTTTGCAACCAGTAATTTTAGGACAAAAGCAGTGCCACTTTTTAAAAATAATGGCATCATCTCAAACTATTTCCTGCCTAACAATGGCATTGTCCCAAACTATTTAATGTCTTTAAAACTATAGGATGACAAGAAGATATTTTGAAAAGCAACAAAAAAATCTAAATTGTTACTCAAATTTCAGACATTACAGAGTGTGTATTATATTGATGTCCTCCTGTCCTCCAGCTCTTCCTACTCCCAGTTGTCCATTTAGTATCAGTGGTGCTAGGAAATTTATAGAGTTAACTGCAAAGATGGATGCTTTTTCAATTTAGGCTCCTTATCTACCCCTATTTTTCACCTGAAAAATGTCAAAGCCTGAGAATTATTCTAGTGCTTTAATTCATAATTGCAAGTCAGGATTGATGTCCCCCCAAGAAGCCCAGCCAGGCTTTCAGTACTCACCACTGCCTGGGTGAAATTTTATGTTGTGCTCTTCTCAGAAGCCATGTATGAAGCTTTGCATAAGGGCTATGAACATGTATCCTTTTATACATCAATAATTTATGTATTGCTTTATATATCAATGCAAAATCTGTGATATTCATGCTATTGTACCAGAAGCCTGAAGGACAATGCAAAGATCACAAGTGCACGTGTGAATTACAGGGAATCAGGAGTTGTAAGGAGCTTTCCTACCTGACAGGGTCATTTTTTACCTCCTGAATTATTGTCACTGCCTTGATACCACAAAAGGCCTTTGGCAGCCTGAGGTCTGCCTGCTTACAGAAGCAGAAGCCAGCATGTGAATCAGGCTGACTGACTGTTTGGATTTTGTAATTTTTTCACAGAGTCTTTGTGCCTGAGGGGATGTGCTGTAATTATCCACATTCTCCATATCTATTCACTTTTAATCGGAACACTGAGATTGTATTAAAATTGTCATTTTCAAATGGATCCGGTTTATCCTTATTATTTTTCAGTTGTCTGTATGACAAGTGGGTGGACTAATGACACACTATGAAGTAGAACTGAATTTAAGCAATCAGGGTTGTAGAGGGACTGTAATTATGTCTCTCAAAGACAATATTTGGGTAATCTGTAGATGAACTTTGACTATTTAAGCACATAGATACATCCCCAGTATTCATGGCATTTTAATGTTAGCTCAGCCCATGCTGGACAGAAATCAGTTGTATTTGACTATATATGCAAAATCACAGTCATACAGCCTGAATGTATTGAAGGGTGTGGTAAAAAAAAGGAAACAAAAGCCCATAAATTCTCTTGCCCCAAAGCACAGAGGAGAGGAACAGTGCTCTGTCATCACTGACTACTCAAGGAGGAGATGATTTCACTATAAAACATGCATTAGTAAGGGACTGACAAGCAGCATCAGATAATGTCAGGTGTGTAAAAAGGTAAAACTGGCTCATCTCACTCACATGAATCTCTCTTGTTCTGCGCCATTAAGATATCTCCTGGCCTCTCCTGAGTCCTGGTATAATGAATGAATATCAGGCTTTTACTTCCAGCTTTTTCTGCAAACTCCTTCTAGTAATTCAGTTAGAACCCATTTTTCTTGATCACTCCTCCCCAGGCCTGTGGCTTAGGTGCCTGTGGCTGTCACCCTGTAACAGATTATAAATCAGAATATTGGAATGGGTTCTGAAGCCCTGGAAACAGCTGCCTTGTGCTGGAGTGCCAGACATGCTCGAAATAAATTGAGGACTTCATTGACTTTAGATGAATTATGTTGGAGAGACAGATACTGCAGGAATAGCAGCTCCATCTACAGAAGATAAAACTTTTGGTTGCTGCTGGCTCCCTGATTTCCAGCCCTGAGAGAGGTTCTCTGACCCAGAGTGCCTGGGATTTTGAGCTGCAATAACAAACTCCTACAATTTCCAACACCAAAGCTGTCTTTCTTCTCAAGTGTGGGGAGCTGGGCTTTATGGTGAGCATGCTCTTAAAGGGAGACCATGCCAAAAATATATAAAAACTGTACTTATCTTCAGAAAATAATCAGTAAATATATTGCCGTTCTTGTTCTTAAACTATTACAAGAAAAGAGTCAGCAAAATCCCTTTTTAAAAATAATTATGACATTTTTATGACAAATTGGGGAGCAGAAGAGCAAAATTACACTTTTAGACTCTGTTCAGTGGCAGTTGATTTCTTTTTTTAACTACATTTTAATTAATATTTTAAAGTTATTTATGGTAATGCTATGTGGATCTGCAGTTTTGTATAGGATTACAGCTGAGACTTAGCAAAGAGAATTTGAAAGCCAATGACTCACACTCATTGCAATAAGGATCTGGGGTTGATGCACCTTCCTTTTTCAGTAAAGCAAAGCCAGAAATTGTTTCATTGAGTTTCTAATCTTTCTGCAATAAAGCAGTCCCAAAATGTGAGGACACTAATTAATGTCTTGGTTTTTTGGTTTGTTTTTATAAAAGTGTTTCTCCAATTTCATCGATAACTTTTTACATAAGATTATAAGAAAGACCTTCTATCCAATATGAAATTCCTGCCCTTGTCTAGTGGGACATGGCTGATTCTCTTCGTGGTGGTGGGGTCTGTGTTGATGTAATTTTAGGATGTGGCTTTCCCCCAGGATTCATGTTCTTTATGGAAATCCAGGGCTCACTTCTAGCATAGTAAACAGAGAGATTGATTTCTTTATCAGCCTCACATCTAAAACTGTAAGTGGATTTCTTGTGAAAACACGAGGCTACAGGAGAGCTTTCCTTGTTTCTTGGCTGGGCCTTGGACTCGCTGAGGGCCCCTGGACACTTGTAAAGGGAGCTTATTAATTGAGTACGAGAAAAACAAAGTCATTTTTATGTTCTTGGTACTGTTCTGGAGCAGCACTGGGAATTGTGAATAAAGTTATAAAGCATGGAAAATACAATGTACTTTTTGTGACTCAAGACCATCATCCAGTAGATTAAATTTCCAAGAGACAGAGAGATCAGGCTCTTCAGTGATAAAACAGTGATTTCAAACACTCCAGTTTATCTTCTGTGTCCTCTTTTTCCTGTGGAAATTTGGTGTTCACCTGATTTTAGGGGGTGTGTGTGCAATAAAGGTTTTTCTTTTGGTAGGGAGCTCTGCTAGACAGAATGGGATCCATGAAAACCATATGCCAAGGCAATCCCCTCCCTGACCTTTGCCAACCTCTAAGGCCTGACCCAGTGACATTTGGGAGGGCTAAATTGTAGTCTGAGTCAGGACTGCCTGTGCTGTTTATACTTAATTTAATTTATGCAATATTAGCCATGAAAATGAAGATGCTTCAACGTAGTTAGACTGTATTTAGATTTCTAATTAACAGTAATGCCTGCATTTCTATTGTTAATCAAGCTAGTGAGTCTAAAGCTGGTGATTGTACAGCTACCCTCAGTGCAGGCACAGTTTATGGAGTGTAGGCAAAGCAGTAGAATATTTAAAACTTTTTTTTTTTTCTTTGCTGGTTACTCAGTGGAAGTCAGAGCACTCTCTTCCCACAGAGGTGGTTGTGAGGAGAGGTGTGTGGCTGGAGTATAATGGAGGTGTCAGAAGCACTGCAAAGAGCTGCTCTGGTGTGAAATCTTCAGAATATATTTTGTACACGTTGTGCATAACTGGAAATAACTTTAAACTCTCACAGTTTTCTGTACTAAAACACATTCACTCTGGAATTGCCTTCAGTAACAAGTTTTGCACTGCTATCATTTAGAACTTCATTTTCTCATGTGTGACTCTCAAAAAACTCTGTCAAAGCTGGCATCACCAGGATTTGTCTCTTTCCTCTAATTCTCACATTTTAGAAACTCAGCCTGAGGTTCCTTGTGTGCATTTTATTAACTTGACCTACAGCACCAAGTGGTGGCCATGACCAGAGAGAGATGTTCCCCTACCTACTATGTTAATTTTACTGGTAGCTTCAATTCTCTTCAAGTTTGGCATTTAATGGTGGCTTGCTTCTCTTATGACTGTAAAAGATGTCCAAAGGCACTCTCCCAGCTGACATTTTTTGACTCTTCCCTCTGCACAGGGAAGAGTGAATCTCATCTGAATCTGAATTTCTGTGTCAGCTGGGGGCTTGGCTTTACTGAAGTGAAGCAACATCATGCATGGCCCCTTATTTTCCTTGAATGTCCTAGAAAACCTGGTGAAACCGTGCAGGGAATTCACTTCAATGCCTTAAAATCAGCCAAATCCAGCCCTTCTGTGCTGTGGCTATAAGCAAGGACCTTGGAGTGGTTTTT
>JAYDZK010000001.1:2610361-2636351 GCA_034509185.1 Euphonia xanthogaster
GTTTTTTCACCTTTAATGATGTATGACTGTCATGGCAGTTTCCAAATATTTCATAACTGAAAATCAACCAGACCTGGTTTATCATTTACTCTTACCTGTGCAAATTATGCTACTCACTCACACACACACATATATATATATATAAAAAATATTATATGTGTGTCTATAAAGTGTGTATGCTGTAATGTACTATAAATCTATATTGTAGATAGCTCAATCTATGGTAAATCTACTAGTTATCAGTAGATTTTACACTGAAATGTATTTTGCTCTCTGTTTTGCTTTTATGACAAAAGGCAGCAGCATTTTCCAGCTTACGCTGGTTTTTCTTACACCAATATCACGATAACTGAGACTCTCAGAGAGAAAATAATCAACCACATGAAATCATACTTGTTGCAGGACAGTCAAAAGGACTCTCTGGTTTTGTTTTGCTCCCAGGGGGGCAAGATTCCCATCCGATGGACATCTCCAGAAGCTATTGCCTATCGGAAGTTCACGTCAGCCAGCGACGCCTGGAGCTACGGGATTGTCCTCTGGGAGGTGATGTCTTATGGGGAGAGACCCTACTGGGAGATGTCCAACCAGGATGTGAGTAAATTGTTGTCCGAGTTTTGTGTTCTCAGATAAGGGACCAAGCTGTGAAAGGAGGCCAAGAGCAGGGGGCTCTGAGTTTTTGATGGTGACATTGAATAAGCTGTGGAGATGAAAACCGCCGGATCTCCCCGGTCAAGTAAAAGTTCATTAGAACTTAAAAAACCCACCATCTTTATAGCAGAGTGTTTTGGACCTCTGAAGGAGCAGAGTAGAGTATTTTATCCCATTGGTGGGTTTCTGTAAGATGATGCAAATAATTCCACTGCCATGAGGTCATTGCCTTTTACATTCCTTAGCTCGTTGTTAGAAAACCCTCCTAAATTTCTGTTGATCCCCTTTTGGTTCCACTTGTATAATATGCTATAGAAGTTTTCTGCAAATGTCAAATGCACAGAATAAATTGCTCTTGGCACTTGTGAAAAAGAGAAGCAAAGCATTTCTGCTAAAAGTTTAATGTAACCAAAATGCTTCTGGAAGTAATCAATGGATAAAATAGAGAAGGAGAGTGATCTGATTAGACTTCCAATACAGGTTTCTTTGTAACATTAGTAAACTGTCCAAGCCTGCAATCCAAATGATTAATGGAGCTCTCCCAGTATTTTTTAAAGAAGCATAACATTTCCCCAAAGAAGATTTTTTTATTATGTCTACTTTGAGTTCTTTTTCTGTTGTTTTATTAATTTTAGATTTATTCCACAGGATTTTCTTATGGACCAAATTTTATGGAGTGCAGTCAGTCACACAAACAGATTTTCCAAGGAGATTATATATATTGTTACTAGTTCTAAGTTAAAATAAATAAGTCAGTTACATAGTTGTAGTTAAACATTTTTTCTTTACTACTTTATGTTAAACAAGGAAAAAGAGAAGAAAACTTCCTTTTAAATGGGTACCTCTGCAACTCAAATCTCTGCAGAAAATGATGCATTTCTTTTAATTGGTAATGAATGTTTTTGTGGAGATTAATGTATCCTCTTGTGCAGACTGATATATTAGTGGAATGTCTTTAGTCATATCCCATTAAAATCTAAAATGGAAGGATTAACCTATTTATGTACCTCTCCTTCATGGCTGCTTAAAGCATTAACTGTTCTCTTGTCCTTGTTCTGATTTAGAATAGTTTCTTCTGCTTTTCAATTAATTGATCCAGATGAAAAGGAAAGATTACAGAATATGGCTTTATCATTTTCTACACTGAATTTTTTACGTTGGGTTTTTTTTTATTTATGGGGCAATAGATACTGTAGGCCTGATCAAGAGGTGTCAGATTCTAGTGAAAAGGCTGGATTAGAAAGCTTCTGGACAGCATAAATTCTAGAGTAATCTTGGTTTTGCTTGTGTCCATCTGGAAAAATTACAGAAAATCTAGACAAATTTGATCAGCCTAGGAAAGTTATAAGGAATTGGACTTGCACTGCCTAGTAGAAAATGTATAGTTATCCATGAGGTAAGTTTTAAAAACATTTTGTGGCCCTGTGACACCATCCACAAAGACCTTTTGTTTGTTGGTTCAGGATGGCAGTGAGGGGCAGGTTCGTTTTTAAGCAGGGTAGGCTTTTTTCCCTCTTGGTGTTTTGAGTTTTGCATCCACTGGATGATGTGGGAAGGCTGTTTTTTCTGCTGTTGTTTTGGAGTTCGTGTCCACTGGAGGATGTGGAAAGCTTGTGTTTCAAGCTAAGTGGAATCAGAGGAGAGATACCCAAGACCTTTTGAAGTTTGGCATACTTAAGCAAGCTCTTGCTAACTGTGCCTTTTGTTTATGGATTTATTTCAACTGAGTGTGAGATTTTTGAGATCCTTTCCACACACTCACCTTCTTCAAAGTCACACACTGTATCTTAACTCCCCTTTCCGCATGCCTAATCTACTGCCTGGTTTACTTTGCAGATAAAGGAGAGACAATTAGTGAATAAACACGTTTGTTTAAACACACAATGTCCACGTTAACGTTCTCACAGCTGATAAAAACCCAAGTTGCTCTAAAGTGCCTTAAAGTTTGCACAAACTTTTCTCCTTGTGCAGGTGATTAAGGCTGTGGATGAAGGGTACCGCTTGCCACCTCCCATGGACTGCCCAGCTGCCTTGTATCAGCTGATGCTGGACTGCTGGCAGAAGGACAGAAACAACAGACCCAAGTTTGAGCAGATTGTCAGCATCCTGGATAAGCTGATCCGTAATCCCAGCAGTCTGAAGATAATCACCAACGCAGCGGCAAGGTGACATAGTAGATCTTGCATTGCTTGTGAACCTCTTTGATTCCTTCATCTCCCGTAATTAGAATTTGTTTGCACTCTTCACCACCTTCTCTCTTGAGAGAAGGATTTAATATTATTATTTTTATCATTGCTGGGGTTATTTTATTAGTTATTTGCTCTTATTTATCCAATTTGTGACAGATTTTAATGCTAAGGGTATGAAACCTGCTGTAAGACTGAGCAGAGTTTTTCTGAGAAAAACACAGCTGGCAGATTTGGCCATCGTGGGATTTTCCTTTTCCTTCTGCCCTTTGGTGGTGTTTTAAGTGCTTAGTGTTTCACAGGTTACAGCCAGCCATGTTCCTAAGTATCTTTCTGAATTTGGTCCAAATACACTTAGGCTCTTCTCTGACAGGTCATGTTAACTTTAATCATCTGAGTAATCTCTTTTTTTCTTTCAGTAGGGCTCACAGACTTAAAAATGCACTTGCACTCCCTCTTAGATCAATGTGTAAACTGGGTATTAATTTTCAACCTGTGCGACGTTCCTAATTGAATTTAAAACATTCATTTTTAATCCTGGGTTTTCAACACACTCTGGAACATCATCACTACGATGAGATAAGAATTATCTCATTGAGAGAGAGCAGCTGAAATGTGTGTTGACACCTAAGGGCATAATGAAGACGTGGTGAAAGAAGAGCTTTACTTAAGTAGTGTTAAAGAGACTCGGTTTGTACAATGCACAAAATGTCATACTCTTACTGAAGGAGTGTAAAAGTATTTTTAGCAGGAATGGTTGTGCCAAATCCTCTGTCAGCAAAGCAGGCAGAGTCAGAGAGAAAAGCACTCTGCTCCTCTGCTGCTTCAGACCCGGGCCCTGGAGGGTGTTTTGTGTGTCACTGGGCAAGAGAGCAGAGTCTGACATGAGGCAGGTTTCAAAAGGGAGCACAGAAAACCTTCCTGTCAGACCTCTCCTTGTGATGCAGCACATTTTCCACCATGGCAATTGGATGGGAAGGCTGAGGGAAATGGAGCAAAGGCAGTGGGAAGAGCTGCATTGATCCTGCAGCCTGCTGTGCGACTGCCATGGACCTTGCCTCCTCCTTCCTGGCCCTGATTTTCTGCTGCATCCTCAGCCAGACACTGGCCACTCTAATTGCCTCCTGCTGCCATGCCAGAGGGCAGAGAAAAAAGCAAAAAATGGGAGGAGAAAGGCAGTCATACCTAATGGGCTCTGCTTTTAAATTTATATATTGAGAGAAGACAGCTCACACAAAATTATCTTTGGATAATTTTGCTTGGTGAGTGTTTAACACATAGGAAACCAACGTGCTTACAGAAGCCATTATTTCTAGAAGGTGACAGAAAAAACTACAACAAACAAAGCCACAAGACATGTTTGGGAAAAAACTCCAAACTGTTTAAACAGCATTTTCTCACTCAAGTACATTTCTTCCAAACACCTTGCACCACTCTGTGGCAAACCATTGGTGCAAAGAATGATTTTCTAGGGATGTGCTGCAGCAATCTGATGACTAGGGGAGTTGGAAATCATACCTATCTTGTTTGGGTTTGGAGACCTGGTTGCAGAAACCAGGGCTGCACGTTGTTCATTCCAAACAGAAGCAAAATGTTTGTGGTCTTGTTTGTGGTCCTTCCAGTTGCAGATTTGAACTGCAACAGAGATAAAAGCAGTGTGGAACCATGATTTCCAGTTACCTGCTCATAGCCAGTAGAAGCTGATATCCTCTAGTGGGGGACCAAATTCAGTCTGAGCACCTGCTGGGTTCTGTGCAGAGCTCCACAGGGGGATATTTATTGTTCCCTTTTGTCTCTCCTGTTCCATTCTGTGCTTTGTGGCAGAGGCTGCACATCCCTAGCACAGTGCCATGCTCTCAGCTCGTGGGGAGGCAAGGAGGGGAGGAGGGAGGCTGCCTGCATGGTAGGGAACCTCTCACAGCTGCTTCAGGTGAGCTCTCAGGGAAATGCTCCTCCTGCTGCTGCTTGCCTTTGATACTGAGCGCATTTCTGAGGAGGGCAGCATCAAAGGTGATTTTATTCCTTCCTTTCTTCCCAGGTATCCCTCCAGTGCCACATCCCTGCCCATTCCTAGGCAGTGCAGTGTCTCTCCCTCACTGCCTGGTGACACACAGGGCACTGTGGGGTCCCAGCATGGGAGTTCCCTCTGTGGAGGAGCTTCTTGTGGCTCAGGAATGTCTGATCAGTGTCTGCAGGGCAGCCCAGGCTATCCTGAAACACAACCACAAATAAACACCAGTGAGGGGGGTTGGGCAGCCCTGCCATGAAATCATTGTCAAAGCAGATTAATCTCAACCCTTGGACTAATCTCAAACCTCAGACATGGCTGGAAATCTGCAGCCAGCTCTGCACTCCTGTGGTGTCCTGCAGAGAGGCACTGGTGGCAGGTGACAGCCCCTGGTGCTGGTGGCCAGGGACTGAGCCTGGAGGTTCAGCAGTGCTTTTTGACAGGCTGACAGGGAAAAATGAGACAGAAAAATGAGAAGTGAGGCTTAAAATGGGGTGGGGCCTTGCCATAGCCTTCTGTGCAGGAATGTGTAAGTGATACTAGAGGGCTGTGGGTCAGGGCAGCTCCTGGAGAAGGGGACACAGTGGGATCCCAGAGAAGGACAGACATCAGAGCAGGGGGAAGCACTCAGGGGCTCAGCCCCGAGGGCTCTGGGGAGTGCATTGGCTCGAGTGGCTGCTCTCAGTTGTTATTTGAGGCTGCAGCACTCCCTCACTGCCTCTCCTCCTACCCATAATAAGCAATTAATCTAAGTTATCAAGGTCCCAGCTCTCTTCTAGCTGTGTCTGTGGTGCTACTGGAGGAATGCTGAAGTTTCATGCCCACCATATGCTTGTAGGTGTTCAGAATATACTCGGTCAGGGGAAAAAATGTTTAACCTGACAGCGTCTGGTGCAGATGCAAAACCTGTCTCTTCTTACAGATTTTAGGGCTGATGTTTGTTTTAAACAGTCACAGCACCGTTGTATCCTACTTAAAAAACATATTTCTGGAGGTGCATAGGATATCCCTGTCCTGTGGATGCTGGCTGCTGTTAACTGACCTCCACTGGAGGATGTGCTTGGCTGAACATCTGATTCCAGGACACAGCCCAGGCACGTTCTACACTAATACCTCACAGAAGAGGAGTCAAAGCCTTCAATTCCCTCTTTCCTTTAAAGTTTTCTATCCCTTCAGGTCACTCCGTGGTATCTAATAATTTCTTGATACCCAAGGGGATGTTTTTGTCCTTATTGATCATGGCTTTGCAGACTGTTCTACGCGCCTTTGAACCTTACACTGACAAAAGGTTTTTGTAGCCACAGCACAGCAAACGTTTCATAATACCTTTCCTGGTGTTGTGTTTCATCTCAGATTCATGTACAAACTCCATTTCTATTCCTTGTAAAGTACAGAGTATGGCTGATTTCTTTCTTGCCTGTCTAAATTCACTTTTTAATCAGGTGGCCACCCCGAGCTCCTGCTAATAAGACCTGCTCTGGTTCTGGACACATGGAATTTTTGTGTCCCTTAGGCTGCCTGGAGTTAACCAGCTCTGTAAGGGGCTGTAGGAACAGAACTCAGCGCAAGCCATGTGGTTTTCTAAAGCACAATCTCATGATATTTTTATTTGATTTATGTCTTGCTGTTCTTTCCTGTTTTCTGAACATGATGTTCATTTTTCTAACAGAGTCCTTAGGTTGTTTGGATATCTTTAGGGTGGGAGTGAGTTCATCGTTCTTCCAGTTTTGATCAATTTCATTATTTTTCCTCTTGAGCTTATTGTTTTTTCAGCCCACTGTGTATTACTTCACATTTGTGAGCATTTCATACAGATACAAAGCAGATGGAAACTTTCCCCAGCTTGGGTTGGGGAGTCAGAATCACTTCACCCACCTGCAAGCAAGTTGGTGAGGCTGAAATGGCTCTTTAGCTGTTGTTTCGTTTGTGTGGGGAAAAAATTGTAACTTAGTCATGCAACTGGAAGTACATTGTGTACACTGCAAATCTGAAATGGATTAATGAAATTTTTTTTGATCCGTTTAATATTTTTCACTGATTTAAATTTGTAATTTTTTTAGATTTGTGGAGTTTTTTTATTCTTACTTAAATTTATGATTCTGCATTTATATATATATATACATACATGTATATATATATATTTGCAACGTATATTACCATTTTATGCATATGAATCTTACTCTTACATGGCCATTTGAAAAAAATATATTTAAAACATACTGTGTAATTTAATATATTTAAAGCCTTTATGTGTCCCAAAGCTGTCACAGTACACTGTGATCTAGAGGTATAAGGGTTGTGACACAGGATTCAGGCAGGTCAAACATGGCAGCTTTCCCATATCTGCTGTGTGTGTCCACATTTGTGATGTAGGGGGGACTGAAGTCATTTAGTCTTCATGAACCTATGGAACAGGAATAGCTGAGGTAATGCAGAGCCCTCATTTGAAAGAAAATTGAAATTTGATTTTAATTCCTTTAGAAATTCTGGATTTCTGCCAGGCCTGAGATTGATTGCAAAACTGACATGGAATCTGCACCAAAAAAATCCAATCCTGCCTCTGTGTTTGCTTTTAGTAGCATGAAAGTCAGTGTCAGGTATTGCTGTTGTTGTTTTTCTTTACTGCAAGCACATATTTAGGAGAAGAAGAAATAATTGTATTGCAAGGAAAGGGAGAAGAACACCTGAAAATTCAGGATATTTCAGAAAAATCATAACTGAAATTCTTTTCATATAGCTCAGAAAATTTAGGGGGTCAGGGTCAGTTGTTCTTCCTGATGGAAAAACATGTATGAATAATTAATTTCTCATACATTCCTTTACATGTTAGCAAGTTGTTTGCAACCCTGCCTTGATTTGCTTAAATTTGATGTGTTGTTTGAAGCACTGGCTTGTGTGATTTCCTTGAGCAGTCTTTGGAAGGGCTGTTATTTGTGAGAAATTGTTTGCAAGGGTTCACTGCTAAACACCTTCAGCTTTGCTGTCTCTCATTGTGCTGCTCTCACTGCTGTCATTCTCAGACATCCAGAGGCACCACTTACAATTTAAAATTTGAATTTAAAACTTTGCTCCTGACGAAGCTTATTTCCGTTTAAAATCTGGTAATTCGTTGGAAACACTCTGCTTTCTAGCTTGGTAGGACTTTTATGAAAATCAAACTCAAAAAGAGCAGTGAACAGGGCAAATAAAAAATTCAGACTTGCTCCTTTTGTAGCATAATTCAAGCCCTGTTTTTACAAAAATATTTGCAATGAAATTATTGCTTAGATTGGCTGAACACTTTGTTGAGGAGTCACTGTTTTTTGCCATTCAGGTCAGAAGGCTTCAGATGCTTGACATATACTGCTGACCTGCTGTAATATTGTTTGTTTGCTTCTCCCTGTTAGGAACTTACAGGATGGAAGAGAGGAGATTTCAGTTTTCCTTGGATGTTGTCAGGGTCTTAACAACAGGGTTTGAGTTTGGCCAAAAGCTGTGTAGGGCAAGATTCTGTGTGGACTTTAAGCTTCATTTAAAATCCAGCAACATCCTAATCTGTGTCCTAAACCCAGACTGTTGGCTCTAAAAGAATCCAAGTAATGTAAACTTAAAACTCCAGCTCTCTCTCTGAAGCCTGCTAAACATAAAATTGTGAATTTATGGCAGGAGGGGGAAAAAAGAAACTGATCTACAAATCACAGAA
Source organism: Euphonia xanthogaster (assembly GCA_034509185.1). Lineage (NCBI taxonomy): Eukaryota > Metazoa > Chordata > Aves > Passeriformes > Fringillidae > Euphonia > Euphonia xanthogaster. Next base: position 2,618,886 of record JAYDZK010000001.1, read on the forward strand.
TGGAATGCAGTATGTCCTGCTCCTCGGTGTCTAAGCACAGTTTAGACACAGTTAGACTGAGGAGATTTTTAGGGACTTCATTCAGCTTTTCAGACAGAAAAGCCCTCTTTCCACCTGATTTTCCTAGTGGTCATTATTACTCACTCAGCCATTGTCCCTTCAAAGTGAGTGGTTGGAAGTGAGCCGGGCTAGCTGTTAACAGGGACAGTAAAACATCTATTTGCACGTTCACACCTCTAATTCGGTGAAAATCGGGCAGGAATTTACTGCGGGTTGGGGTTGGGTGCTCTGTAATTTAAACAGAAATTCGGCTGGACCAGCGGGTGGCCTGATGGGGAGGGGAGGTTTTGCTGCTTATTGAGATTTCCGAGGAGTTTTTGGAGCCCTCCTTAGTGGTGGTGGCAATTCCACACTGGGAATGCTGGAAAGAGGTGACAGAAGTAGAAATTCACAGTGGTGCCTAGGCTTTTTATATATTTCTCATATATTTGTAGCTTGGAAGATTGCTAATGCATGGCTGTAGTATTTTTCCTGCCATTTCCCCCTAGATTTTGGAACACATCCCTGAAATATTATTTAGATTAAGCAATAATCTTTATTCCAAATAGGGGACCTACAATAAGAAGTGGGCAGAGAACCCCTTGGACCAACTCCTAGGGATTGACCCAGGGGTGGGATACTGGGGCAGCTGAATCTCCTATTGGATGTAGCTGTTAATTATTTAACCTTAAATTAATTAACCTTATAAAATTACGGAAATTTGATTCTTGGTGTGCCCATCACCACTGGGACACCTGGAAGGTTCCAGATAAAATCTGCTTTTTACTTGACTATTCTAACACTGATGCAAGGGGTTTTTCTCTTTTGATTCTAGGCAACAGCAGTGCAGCCAAAAGTTAGATATAAAGGGAAGCTCTCCACAGCAAATGGTAGATTTTAAGCATTTTGAGAGCTTTATAAAGCTCTTTTCTCTGCCTGTTGTGAGGAGCTTATAGACTGTCCTGACAATAATGAGTGGTTAGCACTGAGGGTCTGTCAGCCAGCTACACATCCCAGGAAATGGCCACGTGCCTGTATTTCCTTAAAAGCACAGCTTAGGCTGGGTTATGAGGGGGAAAAAAACAAAATTCAGCAACATGCTGGGGGGTTTTTTTGCCTTTAGTGGTTTGGTGTTGGGAAAAAGTAAATGAAGGAACATTGATTCACCCAGTCATGTGATTCATTATCCCACCAAGAGGCTGAAAAATAAAAGTACATTGAAAATCATGTTCTGAGGAGCAGCTAAAGGAGTAGGGAAGACTGAAGGATTGACCTTTGGGGAAGTTGAAATTTTATTTGCTTATTATCCTAGTGGAAGCAGTGGTAAGTTAGGTTGGTTTGGAGGTTTTTTGTGTTTGGTTATTTTTTTGTTTGGTTTGGTTTTTTTGCCAACGATGGAGCTAGAAAACAAAAAAATATTGACATTTAGAGAGGTGTACTGTTTTTGCAGCCTCAACTGCATTGTTTTTCCCCTTTGATGATTTGTGTTGCCTGTTTTGATTTCTCCAGCTCTACTTTCACCCCAAGGAGCAGCCCACAACACAATTATTTAGAGAGTATGAAAACAACCCAGGAAGGCCCTTGGGAAAAGCCGGTGTACCCCCTTTAAGAGGTGAATTGTACTTTAGGGACTAAATTACCAATTCTGCTGAGAGCATGTTAAAAATGGGCATGAAGAGATGGAACTCCAAAGATTTTTATCTTTAAGGTCCAGGGATAATCAACTAAACAGAATAACTCTACTTCTTGGCATGTCATTTATTTACTAGTTTCCTGTTGATACACATGTATGCAATGACTCTGATTGCTGCAGAAGATAAAACTGAAATTTGCTTTCTGTGCTACCTGTTGGTTTTGGGGTTATTTTTCTTTTGAAATAAAATTCTTGTTAGATCCCAACTCTGTGCTTCAGCTCACCATAATCATAAAGCCCACAGGATCCAAGTTCCAACCAGGCTTATAGGGAGCAATTTCACTTTACAAAATCAGCTTTTAATTACCTAAAATTTGCCACAGGAAATTACTTTATGTTTTGGGGGAATTTTTTTTTAATGCTTTCCTCTTTAAAAGAAATTGACTGTGGAAAGGAAAATCCAGATTTAAAAAACTGAAAGGTTGGTTGTGCTGTTTGGAGGAAAGGATGGAAAGAGAGAGGCTCGTACAGTACAAAGTCTGGCACTGTGTGTGCACAGCTCTTCTATTTGCAGAAGAAGTGGCAGGACATTTTCATTTTCTTTGTCTCAATTCCTGTGTTTTTCAAGTTAGTTTGTCTCTTTTTCTCCCCAGACAGCAGCCAACCAGAGGTAAGATTTTCATGCTGTATTGGGAAGGGATCTAATGATGTTTTCTGTGTTTTTTCTTGCTAGTGCAGCAAAATTTTCCCTGTGTTGTGACAAAAAGCTGTGCTAATGACAATACACCGTAGTTCTCCTCATTGCAGATGGCTCAAAGGTTAATTCCAACTGTTAAAGTAATGGACACATCCAGAGAAAGCTTCCAGCTACAGGATGTTTTGTAACTGGCATCTCACTGTTCAGTTTGTCTCTCCAAACTGAGTCTTGCTGTTTGTTGTTTTTTTGGGTTTTTTTAGGGCACCACATGTCAGTTAATACAACTTTGTAGGTGTAGTAAATACAACAGCAGTCAGGGTGAACAGGATAGAAAATCTTGCCATGACTGTCAAAAGATGATATGAGAGGGTGTATCATACTTAGTCAAAGCAACAAGGTGAAAAGAGTTAAAGAAAGGAAAGAGAAAATGAAAAGGAGGGGAGAGAAGAAAAGAGGGAGAGAAATGTTCTATTTCACTTCCCCTGAGCAAACATGTAATTTCCATGATTTCTTTTTAATGACTCTCTCCTGAAGCTGGTAGGTACTGATTTATGAAAAGCTGTAAAGGATCAGGTGGAGCCCTGCAGGACGTCGTTTACAGCTGCACGGACTGCAGCCCGTCTAATTTGTCTGCTAAAGTGTGAGCTCATGGCACACATCACCCAGACCATAAATTCCCTGGTCAGCCCTTCTGTCTGGGGGCTGGGGCAGGGGGAAAAACCTGCCAGGCTGTGCAGATGCTCTGCAAGCCCAGCTTTCCCCTGGTGCACTCGAGGAGACAGCGCAGACTCTTCGCAGCAAGGCGAATTCCTGCTCGTTGATAAACAGTCCAGATGTCCTCTCTGAGGAGGAAAGTAACTAATTTTTGTTTGGAATCCTGAAGGAAGAAAAATGATACTTTACAGTGCTGGTTACTCTGAGGTCACTCGCATTAAAATTAGGTCATATTTTTTGTCATGATGATACTTTGATCCAAGTAATAAACATAAAGGCTCTTTTGGGCCACTCTAATTCCTAATCCTAGAGACCTGTTCTATTTCAACTTGTTTGTGCTTTTATTTTTTCATTAGTGATTCTTGAGTCAGACCTTGTTTTATTAGACTTAAGTTAAAAAGGTGTACTAGGCTGGGGGGAAAAAAAAATCTGTGCTTTATCACTAAGAACACTTCATAAATACTCTTTAATTAATATCTTGGGATTCCAGACACTGTACCCAGAAAGCTATAAATAAAAAACCATTGGCTCTTCATAGGACAAACAGTAGTCAGTGACATTCAGGCCTTACAGCTACTGATTAAAACTATCTTGGGCCTGATTATCAAACTGAGCCTTTAAAGCTGGGTGTCATGTAGGTGTCTAAGATTTGGTTTGACCATGGCACCAGCACATTAAGTGAGCTGCTGTTCTGGGGACAGAGCAGGTTTCTGTGTCTTCTGTTTCTTTTCTTTCATGGGTGGCTGTTCCCAGCATGTGAAGTCCAGAGTTGGTATCAGTGGTCACAGTCCTGACTGGGCTCTGGAGGGAAGGCAGCCAGGCAAAAGCTGTCCCCATCAGGGACATCTCACCTCTGGGACCTGGTGAAAACTGATTGTGTGTGTTTGGAGTTAAGATTTTCAAGCATCCAAGTAGCTCTTTAATTATGCCCTGCATTCCCAGAAGGGAAAAAATGCAATATTAACTTTCTGAGCCTGAGAGAAATCAGCTGATTGGTAACAATCAGGAAAACATCAGAGTAAAAGGAGCTCTTTAAGATGTGGCCAATACTAAAAATCATTGTTCTTTTCATCAAAAGTGAAAGGTAAAAGTCCTGATGTAACTAATATTACTTATGTAACTGATGTGGTATCCCCTGGCTCCAGGGCAATTCAGGTGTACTGCAAGGATGTGATGTAGTGCTGCTGATTTTGGTGAAATTTAAAACATACTGGAATTGAGAAGGATTTTGAATTTCTAGGTTTCTCATGAGGTTAAAGTCACTATATTTAAATATGTGGTTCTCTTGATGCCTTTAAAATCTCCTCCTATTTATGTTTGTTCCAGTGATGAGCAGAGATGACTTGGGTTTGGAGTGAAGAGAGTGTTTTATAGCCCAGATCAGTTCTCCAGTTCCAGTAGCTGTCACCTACCTGTTACACTGTGTAATCACTGCCTTTAAATTATGCTGTCAGTCCAGCCACCTCTCATTTTCACTGCTTTCAGGGACAAAAGTCACTTCAAATGGGTTCAGCAGCAGTAGTCAGACTCCTGTGCAGGTTGCTAGAGGGAAAAAGAATTCTGGGGCAGAAAATAGACTGTGAAGTTGCAGAGATAACAGCTTTGAACATTCTCTGGTTCTGTCTCAGGCACAGCACAGCTAAGCACATGCTTGGCTTTAAGCCTGCAATAAAACAGTAAAAATAAGGTACTTTGCTTATTTTTGAAGTTTCTAACTTAGTAGCAACACTTAAGATTTGTCAGTATATTCAGATATTCTGAACATTTGATATGACCAAATTCTACCGACACACTGAGCTTGGAGCCTGGCGTGTGTGTTGTCTGTGTGATGTTTGGGACTAGGTGAATCACATAAATATAACCCAATTTAGTCTCTGCTAACATTAAATTGGGAGGTACCAGTGCACTTTGTGAATGCTGCAGTGATTTAAACACGGGCATGGGAAGCTGGTGCTCTTCAGCAGGATGATTACACAGCCTTTGTCAGAGCTGCCAGCACCACTCCCCTGGTGGCCTCAGCAGCTGAGAACTCGCACAGACAAACAGCAAAGCCACATCCAGCCTGGATGCTCCTGCCACTGCTGAGTTTAGACACAAAATGAAGCTGTGTTTCTCCCTGTTCCCTGAATTCCATTGCATGATTCTTTCCTTTCAGGCCATCAAATCTCCTCCTGGACCAAAGCAACGTTGACATTTCGGCCTTCCGCACCACGGGTGATTGGCTCAACGGATTTCGGACAGGGCAGTGCAAGGACATCTTCACAGGGGTGGAGTACAGCTCCTGTGACACCATAGCCAAGATTTCCACAGAGTAAGTTGAGTCTGATGTGGGTTTTCATCACAGCTACAAGTTCAAACATAAGCACAAAGGTAGCACTTTTATACGGCGGTCCCAATTCTTAGCTAAAATTCTCTTACATTTCAAGAGACAAATGGGAATTAGTTGTTGCAGTTGAAATAGTCATGAAGGAAATCTGTGTCTGGTAGCTGTGTGAAGGCCATGGTCCCACAGCTTTTTCTCACTTAAATACAAGGAAATTCCCAATTTCTTCCAATACAGTAGCACCATGCATCATCTGGTACACTAGCATCACTTCCTTTCACTGAAGTTTCTCTGTTGATTCTTTAAATTCTGTATTTTACATGGGAGTTTCTCTACAGCTGGCACATTGCCAATCTTTCCCTTTATTGCCCATCCCATATTCCACCAAACCAGGTGAGGGGGCAAATTCTTTGTAGCTGTTTTCCTCCTCCATGCTAATTACTCAGGAGCTCCTGCTCTTGCTATGCTTGGAAGTGAGCAAATGCCAAGTTCATTACATTCTAAATGCAATCCATCTTTGTTCTAGTGACAAGTAAGAGTAGGGTAATGTTCTTTCTGCACCTGAAAAGGCATCAAGTACAGTTAAAAATTTAATTCCAAGGGAAATCTTAATTCCCAGTTGGGCTGGCTGGATACAGGACAAGTTATGGAGAAGTATGCAGCAGCTGTGCTACCAACAATCAAACACATCAATGCCATTAATTAGTGTATTACTGCATCTATTAAAAGGGTGCTAATGGCTTTTTGTAACAATTACCCTTTGGGGACAGTGTAGAAATCCTCGAGGAATGCCCAATTTCCTGTGAGCCCCTGGTTAATTAGCCCTTCACAGGTGTTAAAGCAAGTCTGTGTTGCACAAGGAACAATGAGGCTGGAGGTCCTGGACAAACAGGAGGAGAGAACCAGGGGAGACACTGGAAGCTTGGCCATGAACTCCTTCACCTCAGTGCTGATAGCAGAGCTCAGAGGACCATTCAGAGGCCAGTGATGTGTCAGCACTGCCCAGGAAAAGACATCAGATTGGTAGGGGGATGGAGGTGTTAGAGAGGCTCAGCTGATCCAGCAGTGACCCCCTTGCCCCAAAACCCCAGTGCTTGCATCACTGGAGAATGATTTCATTGCCTTTTCTTCCATGTTTTCTTCCACAACAAGGCTAAATGAGCTTTCCTTCTATATTTTTGCAGCCCCCTTGTGTTTTCAGACAGTTGCTGTCAGTGTATTTTTGCAGCAGGGCTTGTGTTTCAGCAGTATCCCTGTACATGGAGGCACCTGCAGTGCAGCAGTGTGAGAGGGGCAGGTTCATTGCTGTTTGCTGGGATCAGTGCTGTGTAATTCAGTGTCCTCACTCACACACCTCCTCTTTTTTCCAGTGACATGAAGAAAGTTGGTGTTACAGTGGTGGGCCCTCAAAAGAAGATTGTCAGCAGTATCAAAGCTCTAGAAACTCATACAAAGAACAGCCCTGTTCCTGTGTAAGGTACCAAAATGATGTTGCTCAGGAGAGGAAAACAAAAAAGGAGCAAAGTTGCATTGAAGGTGAAAAGTGACGGCTGACAAATGGCAGAATTTCAAGGAGATCTTTGCAACAGCTTTGGAAACGGAATGGTTGAGATTTCAAACCCACAAGACACTCAAATACTGAGTATAAATGCCTTAAAAATAGGAGCAAACTTGTTTTCTATCTGTTAATCCTAAAGGGTGGGTGCTCATGACTGACTGTTAATGCAGATAGTAAATATCAAAAGAAAAAAAAAACCACGAGAAAAATCCTTCCAAGTAAAAACCAGTGTTACTAAAACCTAGAGCCATTTGAATATTAAGTGACTGAATAACAGAAAAAAAGAAAAAGGACATAAAAGCTGTGTATTTGATCTATACAGCAACAAGAAGAAAGAAAGACTTGCAGTATTTTTATACAGAAGAGATCTGTAACAGGTATTTTATTTCTTTAAAAGCAAGGAAAATAGAGGACTATACCTCACAACCTGTCTGGCCATATTTACTATAATGTCATTGTAACATGCTATTTCAGCTTCAGGAAGGAACACAGAAATAAAGTTTGTAGTGACTTTGAGTTAGTTGACAGAAGATTTTCACCATTATGTTAGCTTTCCTAACTGTGTTCATTTAAATAGAAACAAGTCTTAATTTTTAAAAGGCTTATTTATTTTCTTGATTTGTTTTTTTTTTCCATTATTGTTTATATTTATGCTTAAATACCTTAACCTGGCTGTATAATTGCCAAGTGCCAAATGTTATCCAAACTTCATTGGTTCAACCTGAGAAATTGTCTGAGGGTTAGTTACTAGATGATTTTATCCTCATAGCATCATGCATGGACTACAGAAGTAAAGAAAGGTTTTTTCCAGCACTGACACTATGAAAAGCATCTGGACTTTTTTTTGGCAATGAGATTTCTTCCATTTGTTGTGAGTGGTATTTTCAACCAGGCTGGGGTTTTGGCAGTGGTGTGGGCATGGATCTTTAGATCAGGATCTGCCCCAAGCAGCACATCCCATTTCCTTCCCCGGGGCTTCTTTCCTGTCACAATAATTTTCTTGTTATTGGGCAGTGTTCAGGTGAGCATCTGCCAAGAAAATAGAAAAGAGGGCCAGGGTTTGTTGCATCCTGCTTTAACTGATGATGTTCTTTGAGTTCCCTGGGAAGTGACCCTTGTTTAAAAGAATGACTTAAGCTGTGAAGGGAGGCTTTGGTGTGGAAGTTTACTGAGATAGAAATCCCCCTGTGGAGGCACTGCCATCCTGTAGGGGACCTGAATTTTTGGCACAGCTTCAGTGGGTACCTGTTCCTTGAAAGAAAGCAAAAGGGAGCCCAAGTCTAGGAGAACATTCACATCTCCTACTGGAAAAAGGAGACTGGAAGGTGGATTTCGAGAGCCCTCCACCATTTCCAGCATCTTCCAAAGGGCTTCCCAACTCCTAAGCTTTGCTCTGGAGCACATCAGTCCCATTTCTGAGCAGACACCACTCTTTGCTCTGAAAATGAACAGTTTAAAACACAGTGTGATCCATTTCTTGTTCTTCTTAATGCCCTAGATGTGATTCCGGGCACACAGAGAGCAGGCCTTGGTCCCCAGGGGAAACCATTCTGCTTCCCAACTTGACATTCTGGAATCTAGACCTGATTCTGATGATGAATCCCTAAAAATTCCAGACTGTGTGAGAGGCAGATGAAAAAATGGCACATTGTGTTTTCTCTGTGCGTGCAAAAGCAGGTGACCACTAGTGCTTCCTTCTGCTGGCTTGGGTTTTGAAGCTCCTTGGTATATAAGTGAGAAAAGAATCAGTTTCTAGGATTTGTGGGGCTGAAACTGTTCTGCATGAATCCAGGACTTAAAAAATGTCCAGGCACAACATTTATCACACATTGCTAAATAAATGAAGTGTTAGAGGCTTTTTCATGTGTGCTGGTAGTTAGCATGCTGTAAAGGACTGGGTTTGAAACACTCACAGGATAATAATTAGTCATTCTCTCTGAAAGAGAAGTGAATGGGTTTTAAAATTGAAATTTAAAAACGAAAATGGAAGAAAGGTAAAATAAAGCTTACTTAAGCTGTAAAGAACACTTCCCCTTATCTGCCCCGATCTATCATGAAATACAGCAAGCTGGACAGAAAAGCTGTTTTGTGTTGCTTAGCTCATTTAGAATCAATCTTTACTTTGGGTTGAGATTGCTCTAAATCAGACACTGTTAGTGAATTCAAGCCACCAAAACCCAGTGGCAAACACTGTCTGTGTGGGGACAGCTTTTTGTGGCATTTCTCCTCAGCTTCACCCTGCTGCTGGAGTGTGGGGGCAAGGGGCTGGGGTGGGGGCCTGATCCCTGGGAGATGCTTCTGGAGACACAGACCCAGTTCTTAGAGTTTTAGGCACCTGAAAACTTTGCACCAACCACCCTCAATTTCCTCCTGTCATGTTCCTTGCCCACTGTTCAGGCATGCTCAGCATAAAAGATCCAATCTCACCAAGGGGAAACAAAATGCAGCAGCTGGGTTTTGCTTTGCTTTGCTGTTAGGAGTTGAGCGTTTTTAAAACCTGCTTGGTTTTCTCTCCCTGTCAGAAGTTGATTTGTACTTTAAGTGGCCTCTGTTGCAAGCATCCTGTACTCCCTGTCCCCCTGTACATATGTAAACATAGCAGTGTACAATTCTTCAGTGTGGAGTAGAGAAATAGAGGTCGTGTGGCCATCTGCCTGTACAGGTTATGGACATCAAGCAAAATGCAAACTGCTCATAAAATGACACGCCATATTATTGGGTTTGTACCTTGCAATATAGTTTCCATTTTATTTATTTCTGTTAACATAATCTAGTTTTTGTGCTGTAACTTAGCATCCAATAAGCAATGTATAGATGTGATTTGATTGGCAATATGTATTTACTTTAACTTGTATTTCAAAAGCATTACTTACTCATTTAGATTATATATTGTGCAATTGTAGATGGCCTCTTACTAATGTAAAATGATTTGTAGTGGAAACATTTATATTTTTATAATAAACATAATGAAAGTATTTTTTACATACTGAAATACTGAGGTGATTGCTTGGAGGACAAAGTAAATTTATTTGATTAGTGTGATAAAATTGTAATTAAATATGCATAAATTCTGAGTGTTAAAGCATGGGTCTGGAGTGAAAGCTAGATGTTACCTATACTATCTATTGAAAGAAACAAGCAGTGCAGGTTTTAACTAAATAGACCAGCATTTGTGCAAAACTGACTTACATCAGTCAAAGACTTTACTTTCTCCATGGATACTGGAAAACATCATCTTCTACAGCCTGCCTATGGGATGTTGAAAAAAGCTGTCATTTATTTTAGTTGTGTCAAGTATTTCCAAACTTTTGCTTTCTTTCCTCCCTCGCCACTGGACCTATTTTCATCTTATTAATATGTTGAATCCAGTCAAAGATGTACTTTTCAACAAAATAAAATAGCCCACCACGTACTGTAATTTCACCCCATGATCATTTCTTGCCTCTGAGTGTCTGTACTTAGATAATATTTTGCCCCTGTTTTGTTATGTCCCTGCCATGTTGATTCTGTTTGCTTCACCCAAGTACAGGGTCTTTGAAAATGCCAACATACACAACTCAGGAATCCTCTTCCTAGGTCAATAGGAATGGTTTTGATGCTTGCCAGTTTCTTGAATTTTACAGGTTCTTTCTGTACCATAACTAATTTTGCATGCTTTTGTATACTACTCTGCTTACTGGTGCAAAACAGTGAATGATATACCTGTCCTGGAGTCTGTAAGTTGATAAACTTGATGAATGTGGATGTAGCATACTTCTTTTTTGGGGTGGGGGTGGAACTTTGTCTTGGTGTGTGCTCAGAGAAAAAGTCACCCGGAGCTGGATTTGTCCTTCAATGACCACAGCTGGACTGGAAGCCCCTTGTCCTTCCTGCCACCGGAATGCCTCGTGCTGTGGTGGATAAATGGTGTCATTTTAGCTTCCAAACAGGGGGTTTGATGCTGTGCTTGAGCACCAGGGCTCTGATGGGATCTAATCCATGCAGCTAATGGTGCAAACCATTTTCTCTGTGAATGGGTTTCACCTCAGCAGTTGTGTTATCCCAGCTTGTGTCTATCCCCGTGGCATTGCTGGTACATGATATTTGCTCTAGATCCTAGAGGGCACAGTGGCTATTGGTGGTTTTATTGCTTTTACTGTAAATGGTATTCATTTGGTTAATTAATGTAGCCAGCTCTGGAAGGGCAGCAGGATGCACTCACTTAACACAGCAGGACAAGGAACTGCCTGGCAGCCCCCACCACCACAGAATCCCAGAATGTGCTGATTTGGAAGGGACCCATCAGGATCATCGAGTCTGGAGAGGTAAATTGCTGATAATCACTTCCATAAATTCAATATGCCTGCCAGGGTTTTTAGTGCTGCCCAAGTGGTGTTTTTTCACTCTGCATTTCTTCTCAAGGATGATGCCCACGCCCAGATATCTGCACCATTAAAAGCCCATGCAGTGCCAAGTGAAATCAGAGCATTATTTCTGCTGTCTCACATGTGCCACCCCTGTTAATTCATATGGATATCCATGTTGTTGACTTCCTTTCATCTTCTGAGCTGCTCTAATGCCTCAGTTCCTTTCCAAACCATCATTGCCTGGTCAGTAATTCCCTGTTTAATGGGTTTGCACTCAGTTCCTTTTTCAGTCTTTCATCCAATTCTTTGGGATTCCTCAATGAATTTTACTTTCCCAATTTTTAAAGAAATATTTATTTTAAAGATATTTCCCTCAGCTTTGATTTATTCCCGTATACAAGCAGGCAGATGGTCTTCATGAAGGTTCCTCATGCAAAGGTACAAACAGCACAAAACACAAAGAGCAGCTTTCCCTTGGCTTCCTCATGATCCTTTTCAGATGGCCAGAGAACCTCTAGTAAATGAAGAGTACTCAGTACATGGGATTTTTCAGCTCACTCTGCTTTCACATTAAAATAACTTCATAATGGCCCATATTTCCCCAGTTAGCTCATGAGAATATCAAAGGGGACAGCACCAGAAGTCTTAGTAAAGACAAGATATATCACATCCACTGCTTTTTAGATTAACCTGCCTCAGAAATAAATTAGATGAGTTTGACAGGATTTGTTTATTCTTGACAAATCTGAGTTGGTTTCTGAAGACCTTGTAATCCTCCAGCTGCTATATACATATATACATATACATATATATATACATATATATATGTAAAATTATATATATGTAAAATCTTTCTGGGTATTTGAGGTTAGCATACCTGTCCTGGAAGTGCCTGGCTCTGCTTTTCTCCTCTCTTTAAAGCTCAGGATGATCTTTGCTCCTCTCCAGTTGCCTGGGCTCCAGGACTTCTCCAAGAGAATAGCCAGTACTTGGGCCAGTCCCTTGTTGCTATAATCTATGCTATAACTAAATAAAAAACATTTAAAATATAAAATATAAATATATAATAAATGCTATAAATCCCACAGACTCTGAAATCCTGAATGCATCAATCGCTTTTGGCTGTTAAGATTCATAATTATGAAACAGAAATAAAATGCACCCAGACAAATATTTTAGTGCATGCCCAGGTTCTGCTTTGAGTTTTTGCCATCAAGCAACGACTTAGAGTCCTCATTAAGGAAAGATTTGGTTAGCAAATTTAGTTATTTATTTTTAATTAGATTCAGCAACTAAGGTTCATCACTGATATATCACTTTGAAGGTAGTTGAGGTTTATTAGAAATCTTTCAATTCACTCTATTGCTCTCCGAGTAAGGGGAGAAATATCCTTTATCTCCAGTCTTCTTTTATCCAGTAGTCTTAGAAAGCTCAGTTTTTAAATTTCTTCAGTAAAGTGAGTGTCTGCTCACCATGGATTTGTAACTAATACTGAGTTTAGCTTCCAGCCCTTTAAAGAAGTGTATGTTTGCAAGAGAGTGTGAAATAACCAGAGCTTTTTATTCTTAATTTTTGGGGATTTAGAGAAGCTGGCTTCTTCTCCTGCCTCAAGGCCTGTAAGGACAAAAAAATGAGTGTTTAGTCTCAATGTGTTCATGGGACTATAGAGTAAAACATTTTATTTTAAGGCACTGAGATGAAATGAAGCCAGTAAAAAACATAGAAATGCTAAACCCTATTTGTTTAAATGGAAAAAAAATATTAAAAAAAAAAAAAAAAAAGAAGGTCTGGTAGTTTTGCACCATAATCTGCAAATAAACATCTCTGATGTCAATTTTCCTGCCCTTCCCCCTCCCCACCCAGCAGGAAATTGTCCTTAGGTGTAGTTTACATTTTATTTGAAATTTATTTTCATTTTATTTGAAGGATTTTATTTTCACGGGGTGGTTTGCTCTTTTCACTTTCATTACTCTCAGAGCTCGTGCAGGCCAAAAGGCTAAAACTGGGCTCAAACCACAGAAGTTTTGTGTGGCAGAGCCCCCTCCTCCTGCAGGCTTTCCCTGGTACCTGCTGTCCCCTGCTGTCCCCACCAAGCATCGTCCTGAGCCCTCCTCCCCCTGCTGCCAACTCCCCATCTGCTCACACAGCCCAACCTCACAGAAATCCCCCCAAAAAAGGATGGGAGATAACTTGAGGAGATGTTTTAGAGTCAAAGCAGGATTTCAGGTTTCAGTCCTTGCGCTGTGAATTGCTCGCCTTGCTGCACTTTCCCTTTCTGTGCCAGCCAGGTTTGACTCTGTGAATCCCATTTTGATTTGCCTGGGATTCTTTCCCCCATAAATCACCTTCAGTGTAGACATTTTGTCCCCATCTTTGCTGCATTATCTGTGTGGCTTTTTGCAGATGTAAGCTGGATATTTGCTGCCAGGTTTTTGACCTGCAGCTTCCCCTCAGGCTGGTTGTCAGCTAATTACCAATAATTATTCCCATTTTCAGTGTGCCCCTTTAAAGTTGCATCACCTTTTATTATTTTGCTGTTTTTAATCTCTTTCACTCTCATAAAGCTTTTTTGGGGGTCTTTAGTCAAGGACTAAGTCACAATTCCCACTTGGATAGACTTTATAAAAAAATGTGCCTCATTTAACTGAGTTAATAGTTGCCTAATTGTACTAGCAAAGCAATAAAATCCAATCCTTACAACAATGTGATGCTGTAATTTCCTTTCCTCTCACTGATGGAGCAATGGGCTACCTGCCAAGGAAGTAAAATGTAAATAGGAAACAATATGAACAAATAAAATCTATTCCTGAGATTTGGATATAGATATTTTCTTGAGGTTTTTGCTTGGTTTTGGTTTTTTTGTTGTTTTTTTTTTAATTTAATATTCAGTTATTACTTGGTTCCATTTCTTACTTTCTGTTCCCAACTTCTCTCTTTGTGCATATGGGTTTTTGGGGACAGAGGAGTTGGCCCACAGGGAAATTTATTTTCTGCCTCTTTATCTCTTCCTCATACATAAGCTGTCCTCTTCATATAAGGTTCTAGAGGGTTTCTGTGAAAAAAACAATTATATCAGTTACCACCAAAAATCTAAGGGAACACCTCCCCAGCAGGGACTGTATAAATAACTGTAATTAAGCCATTCTATTCCTTCAAACAAATGTAAAATAAAGATTAAATTGAAGTAAACTTCTGTCCCTGGCACCTCACAGCCTTAATAGAGCTGTGACACAGCTTTATCAATTTCCTGCTGCAAGGTAGGAGATCCCATCAGAAGGAGGACAGAAGGCAGACACAGAATCACAGGGCTGAAGAAATCAGAAACCTCTGCTACTCTTAACACCCCAAACCGAGTGCATTCTTTCTCCCTTCTGTTGTAATTTCTATGCAATTTATCCTCTGCTGAGCAAGTACCAGCTAAACTATGCACTTAGACTGTAAAAAAAAAAAAAGATATTTAATAGCACCCCCACACCAGGCAGCTCTTCCATGATGAAGGGAATGTTGGGTGATTGTGATCCAGGTCTCTACAGTGTATAGACCAGGCTCCATCATCTCAACGTGTGTTTTGAGGCATAATCTATGTAAATTTATATTATTATAAGCATTATAGGCACAAGCAGCTCTTTGGACTGTTCTCTCTGGCTGCCACAACACCTCCTGCTGGTTTGGGTTTCAAGCACTCTGTCTGAGCTGTATTTTTGTTTATCTAGTCTGTTTTTAACCACAACAGGCACAGCACCAAAAAACCCCTTTCCCCTTACTCTGCCTACTTTCATGTTTTCACTGGGATCTGCTGGGTGCCTTTTCAGAGGAACCCCTTTCACAGGATTTCTTCCCAAGCCCAAGTCTTTACCTCTAGTACAGGTGAGCACTGGCTGTTCAATGGCCTCCCAAGGAGTCCTTGCAATGATTTTGGCTGTGGCCTTTTGTTGCTAAGCGCCTGCTAGAAGGGTGCTAAAACTGCAGATTTAAGAATTTGCTGCTCTCAACAGGAAGATCCTGGGGATCAGAGTAGATAGGGCTCCTTGAGAAGACAGAGAAAAAGTTTTCCATCTTGTGGGAAACCAGTGGAACAACCAGCTTGGATATTTTGCTCCTAATCCGTTGGTATTTATAATCTGAAATTTAGACCACGCCTTTTTTCACCTGTGTCCTCAGTGTCTGCAGTATCTGACTGAAAAGGCAGAGAGCCAAGTGAACCAATGGTCAAAAATGTCTCAGTGCCTTCCCAAAAGGGAAACTTTCAAACTTATCTGCTACTATTCTATCATTTTATCAACAGGACTTCTTTCACCAAGTCACTATTCCTGTCAGGCTGTAAAACATTGAGTTTGCCATGATGGGTCTGGCTGTGTGTAGTTACTGTGATACTAAAGCTATAAAACTTCTGAAATATTCTTGAAACATTTTAAAAATATTTAACGATTAAAAGTTTTATGGGCTTGGATCACCAGGTGTATGAAATCTGCTTGATGTTTTAGGCTAAATGTTAGTCCTGTATCTTGAGGGAGTGGTTGCCATTACTATGCAGACAAAAACTTTATCTTCCAGTACAAAGGAATCTGAAAAAGCTCAGAAGGCTTGTCAGAAATTTCACCTACAGTTTGTGAAAAGCTGATTAATTTTCCAGTGGGAGAGTGAGAGGGAAGAAAAAAAAATCTGCTTTAGTCCCTGAAATACCAAGCTCAGTAATATCAGAGGCAGGAGCAGAGGACTCAGGGGAAGCATTCCTGTTTCCTTCATTTAGCCTTAGCAGGGTTTGGACACAGGGCTAAAGTTACCCCTCTCTCCAGAGATGCTGTGCAGGGGCTTGGATGTGGAATGGGAGCAGAGCATTATAAATCTCTTTGCAGAACATGAGAGTGTAAGGTTCTTGGAAGAAAAATACCTCGGCTCTTGTGTCATTTGAGGGTTGTGGCACTTCCAACCTCTCAGTAATTGCCTAGCTCTTTGCATTTGTGAGAAAGCAGAATGAGATGCCTTAAAAGGGGGTTCTGCATCTTGTAAAAGTCCAACTGCAGCTCAGAGAAGCACCCCTGAGACTTATTGCTACCATTAGAAGCTTAGAGTAATGTGCACATATTTTTCTTTTTAGGCCATGCACACTTTATCCAACCCTCAGAGGTAAAAGAAAGAAAAAAAAAGGAAAAAAAGAAAGAAAAATGAAAAAATGTTCTGTTAAGTATGGGGTTTTTTTTTCCTTTGCTTTGATCTTGCCACCACATCCCTGGCATCACACCCCGTGGTGCCACAGTCCCTGGAGATCTCTTGAAGGCCACAATATCCCTGTGGTGCTGTGATTTCCAGCTGCAGAAGAGTGTGAAGCACTTTATGCACTATGGGTGAGACAGGAAGGGAGGGGATTTCATTCAGGCTGGGGACACCAAAACTCAGCTCCAGGCTTCCCTGTGGATATCAGCACCTGGCACAGCCACTGCCCAGCCCGGGGCACTGCCAGATGTGGCAAGGCTGGATGGTGGTGGAACACTTCATTGAGGAAAATGCTCATCATTGGAAACTCATGGCATTTCATTCTCTGTGTGCATCTGTTGTGCCTCAGCAACAGGGGAGAGCCAAGGTAGAAGCCTGACTTTGTTAAGGGCCTCATTGGCTTTGGTTCTTGTTGGGCTTGTCATTGCATTTTAGAAACTCTCAGGTCTACTTTGTAACCTTAAAACTGGGAATTTTCTCCTTTCTGCTGAAACTTCTTAATATGCCTTATACAAAACAGTGGGAATTATTAAATCACAGCAAAGAGGAAAACAAATACAATGAAAGTGTAGCTGGGAAATAATTCAGAAGTTTCCACTCGGACACTAGCTATGCTCCAAAATCAGCAGCAAAAGCAGGTTTGAAAGCTTTGTCAGCAAAGGCTTTCAAGAAAATAATCTGGTCTGGTGTCTCACAGAAGTCATTTGGAATGGCCTGAGGCAGAGAAACCTCTCAGTCTTTTCAGCTTCAGAGTTCATGACTCACGTGGACTCACACAGCTCTTCCCATCCCTATGATGCCTCAGCTTTTAGCTTTTATATTTTTCAGGTTCTGTGCTGCTTTAGTGTGTGGGTCTGAGCTTCATATTAGGGGATGGTGAGCTCTCTGCACAGAGCAGGGAGACAAAACAATTCCTGCTCCAGCTGGGGACCAAGGACAAAT
>JAYDZK010000001.1:2638311-2659929 GCA_034509185.1 Euphonia xanthogaster
AGAAAGAAAGAAAGAAAGAAAGAAAGAAAGAAAGAAAGAAAGAAAGAAAGAAAGAAAGAAAGAAAGAAAGAAAGTGTTTCATTTTAATTATCCTGTTCTGAAAAAAAAATGTCTGTGTGCATTTGGGCACTCAGAGTAGATTTTAATAGAATTCAGAGATCAAAACAGCGACAAAAAAGTTAAAAATAAACCATGTGGGTTTTTTATGGGGGGGGGTTTTTTGCCACAGTTAGAAACAAGACCTCTTTAGTAGATACAATCTTATAAAATATTTTATACTCTTGCTGGCAGTAGTCATATTTCTCTTACGATATGATTAAGCTCCATTTTAGAGAACTGGTGAAGTAGCTAACCAAAGCACATGAAAATTAGAGGGGGTCACTTCTCCAAAACCTGAAAGTTGCCATCCAGATAAATTAAACTGGAAGAAGGCCACGTGTCCTGTTGCTGAGGGTGGAAAAAAGATGCCAAGGAAGAGCCTTGCCCAGCTGGAAGGCACAACCACCCTTCCAAGGGTGCTGCAGAAGCCAAAGGGAGGTGAAATCCCAGCCTCTTATCTTTTTTCCATTCTCCAGTGAATGGTTACACCTAGCTGTGGATTCCACAGCACTGCCCCTGGAGGATTTTTTTGGACAATCCTGATTCTCAGGGCTTTGGGGGTTTTCTGGTGCATGGAGCATAAAATCCTGAGAAGGCCAGAAAAAAACAGGATTTACAATACTGCTGAAGATTTGAAAAGACCTTCTGGGATGGCTGCCCCTACACACGACTCCCCAAAGCCCAAAAGAGGAGAGTCTGGATCTCCATGCCCACCTGACAAGAAATGGGAAATTTCTAGGCTCAAGCCAGATGTGTAGCTGGAGTTTATATGACTTCCTGTGCTCTCTCAAATCCGTGGCTTTCTGCTCTGAGACAGTCCTCACAGCAGAAAAACTGAGCTCAGCGCATCTGTAGACTTATTAGCTGCTTACCAGGTTGCTTTGGGGAAAAATATTTTTAGATTTTTCATAGAATAACTGGAATTTCCACAAATGAGCATTTTTCTACCTAGAAAGTGTTCTCTCAATGCCAGCAGTCATGAGCAGTGCAGGTCCAGCCAGTGGAGAAGGGATATTTTTAAAGAACTTTTTATTGAGTCAGGTAACAAATCCAACAAAACCAATCCATTTTCTTAGGTGGGCATCTTAGGGAGGATTTTTTTTTCTCCTGGGTGCAGTGTGCAGAAAAAGATTGGTCTTGTTAAAGCCTCTTGCTGGACAGAAGGGCGTGAAGCGCCTGTCCAAGCTTTGATGTGGTGCCCTGACCCTTTTCTTTTTGTCCAAACAACGAAGTTCATGAGCTACAAAAATTATAAAACCTATCCAGAGGCAAAACATTTCTCATGCAGCCTTGAACTCCTTTCCTACTCATGAGTTTTCTGACAAGGAGGCCACGAAACCTTTACAGCACAGTAGCCCTTGGGTGCAGGGCGGCCTCAGAGGTTGAACCAGAAACAACATCAGTGATGTGCTCACACTGCAGGTGTTTCTCTGAAGGTCTTGTGAAATCCCCATTTTGCATCTCTGTGGTCTGGGTTGCACCCCAGCTCTACCTCAGCTGCAGTTTCTCAGGGAGAATCAGCATCCTGTTTGTTACCTGTGAGGGGCTGGTGCACTGCACAGCCACGGGGATGGTGAGAGCATGAGCTCCTATTTATTGACTGAGTGATACCACATGTGGAGTCACTGGATGTTTACAGAACTGCCTGGGTGGGATGATCAAAAAAGCAGGGCTTTTCCTTTGGTTTAATTCCTGTTAACTGATGAGAGTGAAAAAAACCCAACAAATCAGATCAAAACTAACTGGGCTGCATCCAAACAAAAAAGCAAAACAAACAAAAAACACACACACACAAAAATAAAAAAGAAATATTATCAAATTGTATTGTGCTTTTATCTTGGTTTTTTTTGAGGCTTGAATAGGGAGATGCTTGTCCTCTTTCTTGGAATTCCAAGCCTGGAAGGAGCAGTGCCTTGCAGCCTGGCACAGCTGGAGCCCCATGTCCCCTCGAGACACCTGATGACGTGGGGATTTATTCCGAGGCAGTTAAGGGATTTACCTCCTTCCAGAAACTGCTGAGGAAATGACCATCTGATACAGAAGAAGTGGTTTAATGTAATGACATGCAAGAGAGAAATATGTCATGGTCTCAGGGGCTCAAAATGCATCTCGCAGCCATCCAGATGGGTATTCCCTGGTGTGGGATGTGCTCTTGTCCTGGACCCTGTGGTCATCAGGGAGCAACACAGGAGACCCAGAAACTTGTCCTACTGTCACAGGAACCTCTCTTTTTGTTGTAGGAGCTTAACATTTGACCTGTGCAGCTTCAGCTTTTTCCTTTTAGCACGCAGAGATCTTTAGGGGAAACTGTGTGCCTGAGTTTCTAAATGGGATCAGTAGCAACTACCTGCACCTGCATCCATCTGCAGTGAGTTAATAAAGACAGCTTGCATTTAGATATAAGAGTGTGCATTTTCCCATTCTGTAACTTGTTTGTCTTCCACAGAGTTACACAAGGGACAGATTTGGATAAAAGTAAATCCAATCCAACCTTTTACTCAGGGCAAAACTTATATTGGGATTAATAGGCTATTCTGGTGTTCTGTCCTGCAGAATCAATTAAAAACTTTTATAAAGGAAAAAACCAGACCACCCCTGGGGTTAGTGCACCTATTTTTTATGGCCTTTTATCATGTAGAGTCCTCAGCACCTGTTTAAAATGCTGTGTAATCTGAAGAGAGCCTCATTGCTGGGGCGTAAATGGAGGTTCCCCTGTCACAGCTGTGCATACTTAAAGCAGTGCTTAAAGCAACTCAGGGCAGGGTGTCTGGCTCTTGCTGATGGCCAAGCACACCAGGACTTCCTGAGGGCTGCAGTCTGCTGGTTGGCAAAAGGTAAAATAACCCCTGATATTGTTGTTTTCTGTGCTCTCAAATTTGAGGTAAAGCTAAAGCTGTCGTGGGTTGGTTTGTAAATTATCACAGGTTAAAATCTGGCTTGGTAGGGTTTTCTGTGGCAGCTGAGAGGGGGTTCCTGCTACAGGTGACCTGCAAGGCCCTGAGAGAGGGAAGGAATTTATTTTCATGTAGAGCCCCTTGGTGTGGGTGCCTGGCCTTGTGACCTTGGGATGCTGCATGGGCTGAGAGCTCTGCTGTGCCTTGGCCTTGCCGTGGGGTGATGCCGAGTTCTGGTTTTTTTGTGGCTTGAGAAGGGAAAGTTGGTGGACTGAAACCAGGAATGGTGGTAGCCTTGGTTTGTGCCTCTGCTCTTGTGTGTCCTGTCCTGGGCAGAGATGCCCTAAGACAGATGCTTGGCTCTTCTCTAGTGTCAGCTAGACCCAAGGGCTCCTGCTTTTATGAAATGCATTATAAACTGTAAGATTTTCAGGTGTGATGTCACGAGTGCTTTTAAAAGAGTGATAAAACTCCCTGTAACATTTAGTATCTGCCTGGTGGAAATAGAGCTGCCTTCTTTCCTTCAATTCCAGGCTTCCTCTTCCCACCCTTTCCCGGGCAGATGGATACTGGGCTAATTTACCATGAAGATGCTTCCTAAATTAAAGATTTATGTAATGGGAGGGAGGGAAATAATTTTATGCTTAGGGACAGGTTAAGTTTTAGAGGCATCTAAGAGCTTGGAGAGTGACAGTCTCAGCCTATTTTGCACACTTTGAGCTGCAAATCTTTTGCTGAATTAGAAGTTTTTGATGTAGATTGATTTACTTTTATTTTATTTTGGTTTTTTTTGTACTCGGGGCTGGGGAAAGGAGGTGGATTGAGGTAGAAAAGAAGTGATGCCCATTGCTCTGCTGAAGCAGCACTTTACACAAACCACCGGTGCGAGCAGGGAGCATCATCTGGTTTATGCTGCACGCCCTGTGTGTGCCAGAGCTGTGGCTGCCAGAGCCAGGGATCAGGGAAGAGCTCACCCAGGGAGTGGTGCTGGCAGACAGAAGGAGCAGCTCCGTGATGCTCCGCCACAGGAGGCATTCCCTGGGGAGGTTGTGTGGGATAACCATGCTGAGGATCGCTTTCCCCGCGCGCCCAGGGCACCGACGCTGCCTCTTGGCAGGACACTGCAATGGGAATTCCATTCCAGGCCTGGAACTCAACCTCCCGCCTTAACAAATTGGCTGCGAGCTGAGCACGATGTGAGGCACTCCAGGGCAGCCTGGCTGGGTGTCACCCCTTGGTGCCCTGTAATGGGGACAGCTGGGCTGAAGGGGAAATGCTGCAGAGCATGCGGCCGCCTTGTCTCCTTGGTGGTAAATAGATGGTGAATAATTGAATAATGCTGTAATAGGGGAGGAAGATCTGCCTAACGTAAGGCACAAATTATGCTTCTCTCTCTCTCTCTGCCCCAGCTCAAATGTTTCAGAACCCTTTTTCTTTGACATAATTGGACATAATCAGTAACACAGCCAGTGACTAAAGGCTGTCTGGTATCAATTCCCGTATCCAGCAACCACAACATCTAGATTTTGAGAGAGTTAATGTTCTCTATTAGCTGATTAGTTCAGTTAATCTGTTGTGTCCCATGGTGATTGTAAAGTAAATACAAAAGGGAACTCTGTTTCAAATGTCTTCCTGCAGCTCTGTGTGTGCTATGTATGTGTGATATATGCATCTGTGTTTATCTGCAAGTTGTATCTGCTTGAAGGTGTGGAGAAACTGCAGTTTTCCCTGGCTTCAGAGGAAGCTTCTGGCTTAGCATCTCCTAAAGAAAAGTTGTCCAAGAACATTTCTTCTGGTCCAAAGGGAAATACTTGTTCCATGGAGCAACTCAGAAAGAGAAAGATGTGTGACTTAGAGGAATTTATCTCAATTTTTCTTCTAGATATAGTCTGTGTGTCTTGCCTTGTTTTCTAATGGAGATTCTTTGGGCAGAACTTTTCTTTTTCAGGAATGTGACCTTATGATTAATTAATAAGCTTAATAGAAATCATCCTTTCCCTTCTTCCCAGACAAAGCTCATTTCTGCTACTGCAAATGTGACTTCTTTAAAGTATAAACCATGGGTAGGCAATTACTTGTATATTTTCCTGTGATTTAGCAGATTAGTTATGGATTTCTGAAGTAGTTCTCTATGTCCATCCAGGAAAGACACTGCATCTCACCGCACAAATACTTCTGTTACCTTTGACAAAGTGGTGATGCTGGAAAAAAACCCAGAGTTTTTGCAGTGGTAAACTCTATGGATGTGGCAGGTAGGAAGGTATCCTGTTGACAAACAGCTTCCTAGGGTAACATTTTATTTTTCTGAGGATTCAGAGTGAGCTAGAGAGAGAACTTTGTACCATGGAGATCCCCATGCCAGCAGTTCTGCATCTTCAGAGCAGGCTGAAACCCTCATGTTGGGAGGCGTTGCTTGGATCCCTGTGCTCCAGGACCATTTGCTTCCTCCTCTGTCCTGCTAGGCACCAGTGACTTCCCTTGGCTTCTATATTAATCTTTATTCCTGGAAACAGGCAGAGATGGCATTTCCCACTCTGTGACAGCCGTGATGAGGCTCATGATGATGGGCCCAAGTGCAGAAGAAGCTTTCAGCTTGGTGGGGAGCAGCAGCTTGAAACAGCACCGTGAATTAAGTGTCAGGTTACTGCTCTTTTGTATATCAGATGCAGACTGCAAAAGATTAATGCAGGGTGATTTGTCTTCTGTTGGATTTGCTTGACAGTGAATGAGACTGTAACCAATTTGCCTGGAGCAGGGCAGCTCAGAGTAAACCCTGAAGGTTTAGGGGGCTGGACTGGACAGCCCTCTGTGCCTTCCTTGTCTCGGGGAAGTCACTTAGGGAAACCTGCAGCATTATGTGGTCACTTGAACTCTTGAACCTGAGTGTTTTGAGGCTTCAAATCACATTTTCCACAAAGCAGAATCCCCCCTAAACCAGCAGGTCCCAGACCAGACTTCAGTTTGTGCACACTCCTGCAACACCCCTGTTGACTGAATTTTTTATCACTGAAAGATTAATGAATGAAAAAAAGATTTGTTTTGTTTTCTGTTTGTTGGGTTTTTTTGGTCCTCGGTCTAAAATTTGCCCTTAATTCTGTGAGGTGTGGAGTGTCATGGGAATTTTGTTCCTTCTGGGCACTTGCAGTCTCCAGCACTGCTGGGGGAAGCATCCTAAACCTGGCTGGTGAGCAGGCTGTGAGCACTGCTGCCCACCTGATGTGCACATTTTGTACTCCTGGCTGTTAAATTGGGATGTATAAATGCAGCTGCTGAGTGGGGAAGCACTGCTGATTGGCAACCAGCCTTAGCCCAAAGGTCAGTGCTAATTACTGTGCCTCGTTTGCATGAGGAGCTTTGAAAGGTGCAGAAGAAAGTGTCTGTGGCATTTTCTGCCAAGGAATTACAAGGCTGACAGGATGGTGTCAGTGCTCATCAGTGCTGATAGACTAAGAGGGGGTACTTGTGCAATTAAGCAGGGTAGAAATAATGCCTCAGAGAGTTAACTTTCTGGGAGTAATTACTGTAGGTGTCAACACATGCCCGTGAAAAGGAAGAGGGTGTATTTGCTAAATACATGAATCCAGATTGAGTGATCAGTCAGTTGTTTGAGATGATCACCTCTGTCTCTAGCCTGTCCTTTCTTCCTCTTGTTTTTGCATGTTTTTACTGCCAATTACACCAGGGAAGGATAGAGGGCCACATCTACACTGATTAGCTCTGCTGATCAGAGTTTTGACCGTTTCTCATCTAATTGAACCTTGTGAGCTTTAGTGTAGAAGATTAAGGAGTTTCTTAAGCCTTGCTGTGCAGACATAGCCTGCAGTTCTGGTAAAGAGCTGAGCAGAGCTGAGGTTGTAGCGACTGAAAGAGTCACACAAGGGAGGTCTGGAGGAGCCTAAGGAAAATCTGACTTTTGGAAGAAATCTGAAGGCAGGAGGCCCTTAATTAACAAGATCAGTGGCTTTGAATGACTTGGGTTCTGCATGTCGATTTTCCATTACCAGAATTTCAGTGGGGGCAAGGAAACTGGGCTGTGGAAACAAAATCCCCAAGGAGTGTCTGTTGATTACCTGAAGGTGAAGTCAATCAGGACCAATTTTGGGATGTAAAAACATTACTTCAGATGAAAGCTTTTATTCAATAGCATTGGTAGCATGATGGGCCTTGGCTCCAGCAATTAAAATATTGCCAGAGATACGTCCTAGAACATGCCAGGTCTGGTCTATGTCTGTGTCACCTCTGTGTATCTGTGACTCTGGGAAACACTGCTGAGCCTTTGCTGTTGAAGAGCCAGCATTTCCTTTGGTGTGAATTGGGCAAATTCAGTTTTTTAAATCTAAATGCTCTTTTTATTTTCCCTAAATAAATCAAAGTGGAAAATAGCAGTAGCTCCTTGAGTTTGTCAGTTGAGCTGACATATTTTTTCCAACTTTGTCCCTTGCTTTTCTCTGTTATTGTTACACATTTAAACTGGCTTCAAACAGCCTGCCTACCTAGTTATTGAGCTTCAGAGACTTCAAGTTCTGCAGAAGCCAAGTGCCCAAGCCCTGCTGTCACTGAGTGACAGATGAGTGTGAGTCCTTTGTGCTCCTTTGAGCCTCACCACCTTTGTGCTCGTGTACAGGACACCAACACCAAGTCTAAAATGGAGAACAAAACCCCTCTCACAGAGTGGAGCAGTGGCTGTAGCCTCACATAAATCAGGGCTTTGACTTTGCATAACAGAAAAATACCCAGAGACAAAGGGCTGTGTGTCGTCCTGGGAGACAGAGCAATTTGTCACGCCTTAGGATCCTATGTGTGGCCAAAGGCAATGCTCAACAGAGCAGGGTGATAAAAACCCCTCCTGCTGTCCTCCTGGGGCACCTCTGTGCCCATGGTTGGCATTGCTCTGTGGGTTTTTACCTTCTTCTGGGTGTGATGGGGCAGGTGTGGCTTCTCCTCTAGAGATGTTTTGGGGGTGCATCACATGAGAAGGGTTTGCTGCACCTCAGACCCTGCACCTTTTTTGTGGCATGGAAGCAGCAGCACTGTCCCATGTCACCAAACCAAACAGAAGCCAAGGTACACCACTTGCTTCCTTGCAGGCTGTTTCACAGCTGATTTAAATCCTATTTAATCCTATTTCAAAGCTGCCTTCTGAGAGGAGCAAGGCAAAAGTTGCTGTCCCCTGCAAGCCATCCTTTGCTTGGTTGCATAAATTTTGTTTAATGTTTTGTTTGATAGTTGTGGTTAGCAGACACTACTTGTGTCTAGAAATGGAATTCATACAAGGTTTGAATTGTAGGGCAATGGGGTGGTCTGAATGGTTAATTCGAAGTAAAAAAATCCTCAGATGGTGGGGGGCAAATAATGGGAGGCTTGAGATGAAAGCCTGGAGCTGGGTCAGAAGCAGAAGGGCACAGTTATTGTCCTCAGACTGGGATGATAAACTGTGAGTAAATAAAATGGCAGAAAGAGGAGGCTGATGACAAGTCTTGAAATAAGCACTAGGGTTAGAGAGGAACACCTTGACAGAAAGTTTACACCCATAGTTTACACAGCATTTTTGACTTTCACTATGCTAAGGCTGGCTAAAGATTTCCAAAAATCCCCTGTTTAGGCTTTTATGTTTGGTTTTCTGATAAACATAAAGGTGAAAGAGAGAAGTTTAGAGCAAGAGATAATTTCCAGATGGAAAACCTTCCTAGCTCAACCGCCTGAGAGGTCTGTGAGGTTTTAGTTCAAGTCTCTCCATAAACTAAAAGGTGCTGCTTACAGTATGCTTATTTTCATATTTGATTAGTAAGCACACTAAAAATGTAGCAAAGAGCAGGGCTCTGCAGGGAGGCCATTTCTCCCCACTCCATGCTATCATTTGTCACTCAGTGCTGTTAAATTAAAAGCAGCGTGGCTGCAGCTCAGCTATTACCTACAGCCACTTAAAGGCCAGCAGTTTCAATTTTAAAATGTTTTACATTTCTGTGAGTCTCAGTAACACATCTTCATCCACGACTGCTCAGGGTTTTTTTTGCCTCAGAATGAAAGAGAAATGTGAAACCATTTTTGCTGTGTGCCTTGAAGTGTTCCCAGGAAAAGGGAATAGCCAGTGTGTCAGGTTTAGGTCTGGTTTTTTTGGGGTAGGAGGGGGATTTAAGTTTTTTATTTCTTAGTCTTTGGAGTAGAAGTGGGGATGTAGTAGTGCCTTGAGTACACAGGAAATTGTTCCTTGGTGGAAATGTGGTGCTGGAAGGTGCCTGAAGTGTCTGCTACAGCTGCTTGTGTTATCATGAACCCACTTGGATTTCCTTGCCTCTAAATGTAGTGATACTTTTGATTACCTGAACTAATAAAATTAATGTGCTGGCAGGGACACAAAAAGCTTCATTGAAGGGAGATCTATAGAAGGTTCATATCACTCTTTATGGTACCTTTTCTATTTTTCAGGTTATGTAATAATTCTTAGTTAATTCTAAACAGTAATAGCTGATGGGGTCTGTGGGTGGGAGGCTGTCTGCCCAAAACCTTGGGTCCCTGTATTCAATGAGGGCTGGAGAGAGGAAAATCCTGCTGGGTTACCTTTCCCCATTCTTCCGTGTGTCTTTAGTCTCTCCTGGCTCCCACTGAGCAACCACAAACCAACAGAACAATTCTTCATTGAGCAGAAACCATTGCATTTGAAATGTCTCATAGCATGGCCTATTTTAATGCACCACATTGAAACTTATGAAGACCCCATTACGGTGGCAGCTGAGAGGATAAAGCGAGGAAATATTTGATATTTATATATTTGAGGACAGGAAGCAGTTTGCAGATACATGACTCAAAAGAGCTGATACTCCTGGACAAGGAGATCTCCCTCAGTTTTATACTTCCAGTGACTGGGAGACCTCACAAGGTAAACAATTCTCATAAACTATCAAGTCTCACTGTATTGTAATACTGACAGACATAAAACTCAGCTGAGGGAAGAATAATCCATCTGGCCTTCAGATGATTGTGCAGTGATGCATCACTTTTGTATTAAGAGCAAATAAGCCTTCAAAGTAGGGGAACTGGCAGCACTTGTTGGCAGAACTGGGGAAAGTAGAAAGGCAGTTTGATAGAAACAGTTGTGCAGCCCAAAGTCCTGATGTAAGGCTTTAATTTTTCTTTTTTCCTGGGGTGTATTCTATGAGAACAAGAAAGATGATCTAACCCCCCTCCAAAACTCATATTAAAGCAATCATCTGGGGATGGATGTGAATTACTTTGTTTATCTAACCAGTAAAGGAGTGCCTGAGAGTTGCTACTACACTCAACTTCAAGACCTTCTTGCAGGTTTGCTCGGTAAAGAAATATTCTTTCCTGTTTCTTGTGTGCTTTGCTCAGTTTGAAAGATGATCCAGCTGATCTTTGAATCTGACCATTGCCTGGTTGCAAGGAGAACTGATCCTAGGGTGAGAGAAATACCTGAGGACAGTCAAGAGCTTTAGGAATTTAGACAGAAGCCTCAGCATTAATGTTTACATCTCGCCCTGCCAGGAATGTGTCTCTGAAGGAGGGTGTTGCCATCCTGTACCACTGACTTTATCCTGACTAAAACATTAGGAGAACAGCATCCATCCTGACAGGGAAAGGGGAGCTTGAGGGTAACTTTGTGACTCAGCAAATGCCATCAGAGTCAAAAATTAATGTTATGTATTAAATTAATTATTAACCATGCATTGGAGAAAAGGCCCATCTAGATGCTGGAGCTGTGATCACTGGCAGCAGACACATTTCCCAACTCCTTTGATTCATTTGTACTGTGTTGGTATCCAGAGGTCCCAGCCTGCTAAGAGGGTTCCTTCAGGGTTGTGACACCTTCTGGAGTTCATATTGCCTTTCTGGTGCTGGTGCCTGCCCAGCCTGGAGCTACTCCTTCAGACAGAAAGCTAGAAATAGGAATTGTGAAAGTGCCAATTTGTATTTGAATGAGGAATAAAGCTTAATATAATTGTGAGACTGGTTCAGCATAACCTTAGACAATTTATAGCTGCACTGCTCTCAGTTAAGAAGAGCTTCTGCACTGTAAAATAGTAAAAGTGAAAATCAGTTGAATGCTACTTTGGTTTTATTTGGTTTTGCTTTTTTTTTTTTTTTTTAGTTGATTGGTTATTTGTGTTGTTTTTGTTTTGCTTAGTTTTTTTTTTAATTTGTGGTCAATTTTTTGTTTGTTTTGGGTTTTTTTTAAAGTGAAATGTCAGTGATGTGGAAACAAGTTAGGGAAAGTAAAAGGGCCTCTTGGCCCTCCTTGCCATAAAGCGATCACTCCACCACAGCATTAGGAGTCCTAACCTGAGAGCAGAGTCTCTCAAAGGTGACACAAGGCACAGAATTTCCTTTAAAACAGGCATTCCATGGTCCAAAATGTGTGGTTGGGGGGGAGCAGTGAGGACCCCTGCTTTGAGACAAAATTCATGTTCTTTTCATAAACCACTGGGCTGACAAATCTGAAATTGTTGCAGAGATTTCTGAATTGCCTTTAAATTGGAATTTAATGTCACTATGTTGAAAACAAACAGCTCCATTTTTTTTTTCCTTTTGTTTTCTCCAACCTCAGAGTTTGAGCTCCTGAATGTTTTCTGTATCAGTTTGAGCTGTTGTGCTTTTGGCTTCACTGCCTCTGAGGCTGCAGAAATCTCTCTCACTGTGGGGAACACAAAGTCCTGAGTACTATGGTGGGTTAGAGCTGCCTCTGCTGCCTCAGACTTTGTGATAAAACAGGAAAAGCCATTAAAAACAACCCTAAACTGACAAAAAAAAAATCCTAATGCAGAATGCTCTTCTTTTGTGAGTGGTATTCATCAGCTTTGTTTAAATCAATATATAAGTAGTGGAGAAGCCAAAATTAGTTGAGGATTGATGATGATTGTGGAAGGAGCCTCTGTAAGCCGGGTTCTGCTTTCTCACATCACCTTCCCCTAAGGAAACCACCTGAAAAATCTTTCTAAGCGCTTCCTCCTTCTGTGAGATTTATTTTTGCTGACCTTAATTCTACTGGATCATTCAGGCTAAAGCTCCACCACTCACTAATGTTTCATAGCATATTCAAACCTCTAATTAGCTGGGGGAAAAAAAAGATATTTAGCTCATTATTCTGTTTCAAAATTCTAATGGAATGGCACTGCTGCTACTTTGACACATTCCATATTCAGAGAAAAAGTGAATTTCTGAGACATGAGAAATATAACATCCTGGCACCCTTTGCAGGGCACCAATCTGATGTTGACACATCCTTGCTGGAGAAACCAAAGGGGGTAAAAAAAATTTTTTGGCTGCTCTTCAGTGATGCAAGTACTTTTACTTCCTTTCAGCCTGATACTATTACACCCTACAATATTCAGGAAAAAAGCAAACTCCAAAGCCCAATAAAACCCCCCAAAAACCTAGAAAACCCAGACCTAAACATCATCAGTAAAAATAATGATTAGTGAACTTCCATATGAATATATATGTATACACACTCTGAGGACATGGGCAGGGAGCTTTAATTTTATTTCCTACCAAAAGCTTGTCTCCTTGTAATTACTTCAAAGACCTGTACTCTATGTTTTAAAACTTCTTGCAAGGCCTGTTAGGGCAATGCCTTTAAAACAGGCACACTGCAACTTAAAACTGCTTTTTTATATACTGGGGAGTGGCAAAAGAGAGTGATAATCCTGCTGTTACAAAAGAAGGTTGGGTGGGAATGCATGTTTAATCTTAGAGGAGTGCAAGTCTTTTGTGGTGCTTTGGCTTTTGGAAAAACTGAGCTGGAATCCAAATGGCAACGTTTTGAGTTATGTGATGAAAATAACAAAGCAGAGATTAAGAATAGTGAATATTTACAACACTGATGCCCTCAGAATAGCTCCAGGCAGTTATTAAATAGCAGATCTTCTTTCTCAAAGTAAAAACAAAAGGATTGTTTTCATCTGTGTGATAATACTGTAAGCAGTGGATTTTAGCCTACAGGACTTCAGTGTTTAATGCAACATTTTCATTGAGTTTAATAAAATGTGTTTGTGTCCTGTGTGTGACTGACAGCATTTAGTGAGATAAACAAAGAAATCTCTCCTTGTCACATGCCCACATCACATTCAGGTGGGGATGGTGGAAGAGCCTGAATAATTAAATCCAACATCCAGAGGCCCCAATGCACCTTGAAAGGATATTGAGCAATCTATGGATTTTGTGTCCTGCAATCACACTTTGGCTATTTGGGAACAGAGTGGGAAGGGTTTCAATTCTCTGCAAAGCCAAAACTAACAGAAAAGATCATGAAATCATATGATTCTTCTACAGTGACTTCCTCCAGACATCATTTTAGTGCCACTCACCTGGAAAAGGTTATGCCAGCATTCAGCCTTTTCCAAAGACAAGGTCCTGATCCCAATGCTGGAAATCAAGAGTTGCATTGACTGAAGTAGAAGTCCGTGACCAAATCAGTCAGCTATCAGCAATCTCTTCCTGATGAGTTCACAACCACCTTAATTGTGCATTTTTAGACACATGTGTTCAATAAATATAGAACTTTAGAAAATAAATGAGCTTTTTGATCAGGTTACACATCAGCATAATGCAAATACAAGGCCCTGAAAGAGCAGCATTTAAACATTTCAGTTTTGAAGGATGAGAGTATGTAAGTACCCTCCCTGAAGATTTTTTCCTTTTTTTTTTTTTTTGCCCCGTGATTAATTCTCTTTCATTTTCTTTAATCTGTTGCCATGTGCAGCAAAAAGACAAATTGTGTTTACATTACCTTGGTCCTTCCCTTCATTTCCAAAACAACTGCTTTTATGCACTTCATGCAGCTCAAATCAGGCCTAATTACCAAGCCCTACATCTGCTTTCAATCTGTGGGCTAGCACACAAAGTTGCTCTTGTTTTGAGGCTTGCACGGTGGTTCCACTTGTTTATATTTTGCTTTAGAAATGTATATCCATAAACATCCACAAGGACAGCAGCATCCTAATATTTGACGTCCATCATGCTACAGCAAGGGAGGATTTCTGCTTGGGTGCTTTGCTGTCTCTTCATGGCAGGCACAATGCTCTAGACCAACCAAGCTCACTGAGTCCATATTGAGGGTCATTATTATCCTCTTTTTGTTCCTTTTCCATCAGCTGCCTTTGGTTAACAAGCTTCTTAAAGGCTTTTATCAAAATGTCCATCTCAACCCTTTGGGTTGTTTCCCTCCATGATGGAGAAAGTTTTGCTGCAATTAAAGATATCTTCTAAAGGCCATAGGGAGGAAAGAGATCCATTCTGCTCTGTGTTGCATTCATCTCAATTTTCCTTGGAATGGCTGTGTATGAAACAGTAGAAAGCTGGTTCTGAGAATTTCTATATTAAACTTCAGTAGGTGAATGGCAGAATAAGCTTGAAAAGGAAACAATTACTTAGAAGGTCCTTCTTGCTGCAAGCAAGAGCATGTGAGTCCATGATAAGTTCACTTTGTGCGTGAGAACAAATACAAAATTTATTTAACAGAGAACCAGGATTCTGTGATATACATTTTATAGCAGGTAGTGGTGGGAAAGCCCAGGAAAACACCAAAAATAAGAACCAACAAAATCTCAAATTTCACATAGGATCCAGGCCATGATATGGAACTACTGTTGATTTTTTGATAAACTATTTTCTTTGCACCAGAAACGATGTGGGAATCTTGATTGAAATACGTTATCTTATCTCTTACACACAGAGGAGAAAGGAGCAAGCAGCAAGCCGAAGGTGAAATTTCTGTCATAAAATGCTGTCAGGATTTTGTGGTTTATCCTGCCAATATCCAAAGCAGTTGTGTGCCTAATGAAATATACATACATTGCATGCAGGTGCCCTCTCAAACTTTAAATGGGCCACCACTTATGTGTTGAATGTTCTAATTTTTTTTTTCTCTTTACCCCTGAAGGTGTAAAGCCTTTTAGAGCATTTGAATGTTTAGTTTGACCTCACTTGATTCTTTGATGTATTTGTGAGCAACAGTGCCAGTATACCTTCACCTTAGTGAGCTGTTTGTTTGGTTTTTTTTAAGTGCATATAATTATTGATTATATTATTACAGAGTGCATCTGCTATAGAATAGCTCTCCTATATCTGTTTTATCTTGTGTAGTATCTTTTACTATGTAATAAGACTGAATAGAATTGAGAAGGCTCCTTTGCTGCATTCAAATTTCTCTCTGTCTTGACATCACATTCTTAATTTCCTTCATTTCCTCAATGACTTAATAAGTACTTAAATTAAACAAGAGAGGTGTTCTAACACAGAGGTGAGGAAATCCAGAGTTAAAGCTGCTGCTCTGCTCTTAATTCACCCAGTGGTGCAGAGGCACTCTATTAAGAAAGCCACAGAACAGCAGGTGAGCTTTTATCTCCTGTTTCTGCAATGTATATTCCATATGTGCTGCGCAGGTCACTGCATATGCTGTGTATGGTCACCCACTGCTCTGGACCCCTGCTGCACCAGCCTACAGCCAGGTGATGTAAGAGGATGAGGAATGACTGCCTGATTAATACATCCCTGTTTGGCTTGATGATCTCTCTGCTCACAGCACATTCTTTTAGCGGAGTGGGACCCAAAACCATCTTTCCCCTTCCCCCTCTGTAGCCTCCTGTTCTTTCTTTCACTGCTGAACTTGTGTGATGTGTGGAGCCTCTTGTTGTGGTCTTCAGCTTGTTAGAAGCAGAGGCCCTTTCCTCGGGTGATAAAAGCTCAGGAGCTGTTTTTGGTTTCCCAAATTACTCTTACCAGTCAAGAAGTGAGTCCTGGAGGGTGCCAGCTTTCATATTGCAGAAAGTTCCTTCAGTGGCATGGGCAGGGAATGCCCAGAGCTGCCTCACTTCTCCTCTTACCGAGTGCATTTTACACTCTGGGTGAAGCTGATGCTTTCCATGCAATAACTTCTCTAAGTTATTACACACCTAATCTTAGCTCTCAGTTAATGTAATTCATTCTGAGGGAGCTTCACAGGATTCAGGGCCTTAATCTTCAGTAATGCCTTCTTAAAACTTATTTAGACCACAATTATTCTGTGGGAGGCTGTTTTAGTCTGATTCTCTAGCCTTGGCTCCCCATGAGCCTGGAGCAGTCAGGAGCAGCTGAGCAAGTGTGCTCCCTCTCCTGCTGCTCCATCCCCAGGCAGCGAAATGCCAGGAGGCACAGAGGGAAGGCTGACTCCCTGCTGCATGCAGGGCACCAGCAAAGCTGTTAAGCATCTGTGGTGCTCCATGCTGCTCATTCCTAAGTCCCTGACTGTCTTCTGAGGCAGCAAAAGCCAAGGGGAGAGGAGGGTGAAGTCAGAGAAATTCCTGTTCCTGCATACTTTGGGAGCTGGCTGTGAAATCCGTGTAGACACCCTGCGAGCTGCAGCTCCCCTCGTTGTGGAAATGCACTGATCAAAGGCACTCTGTCAGTATCTGATTAAGAGCCATGTAAGAGTGCTGAAGACATTTCCTTCTGGCTAACAGCTCTGATTACAGGGGCTCCTGGAGTGAATTTCCCTGCTAGCAGACAGCCTTGTCTCCAGGCTCCACCTGACGCTCTAGGGTTTCTCAATGCCATGGCTTCCTGTTGTTGAAGGCTACTATTCATTCACAGCTTGTAAATCAGTGGCTTGTAAATCAATGGATGAAAAAAAACTACTGTTAGAAAAAATGTTCCTCAGCAAATGCCTCTCCCTCCCCCAGATATTTGTTTTCCCAGGGTGTACAGTCCATGATCATGGAAAAATATTTTAAAATTCAACATCTGTAACTAATGATAGAGGTGGAAATAAAGGACCATACCTTCTTCATTACCTAGGAAATTTGCTGTAACTACTTTAATGTGATTTTTATTTTATATTTTTTTTTATTTAGGATTGGATTTATTTTATAGCAGAGCCAAATTAACTTTTTTATTGCTAACAAGCAATAGACTCTCATCTTTACAGTAACCTTCAGAATGGCTGAAAGCTTAAAGTAAGCAAGAAGCAGAGGAGAGATTTGGGGTTGCTTAGCACTGATTTCCCTGCAAAAATGATTGAAATAGTGTTAAGGAGCTCTACCCTGATGAATGCATCCAGGTGAACACCAGCAGCTGGTACTACTGCAAAGAGCACAATGCATCCAGTGAGGATCTCTCTCAGGGGCTGGAGAACTCCAGGAAGCAATGATTATTAGAGGATAACATTTGGTAGCCAAACCTCAAGAAGCACACACCCTTCGAAACAGAACAGGCTCAAACTGAGTTACTGCCAGACACGCTGCTTGTCTGGTGTAACACTGAGAAATGTGCTGTGCATGTCAGTTTTAGCATTGGCTCCTTTCTGTGACAGCAGGCAGAGTTGCCTGTGTGGCTGGTGGTGTGCCTGCACAAATTCTGCTGGGCCAGATTTGAGGAGATCTCCGTATTTAATCCCAGCTCCAAAGCTGAGTTTAGGGCCTCCCTGCCCCTCAGCCCAACGTGCTCCTATCCTTACCCCAAGCAAAGTTGGGGTGCTCCTCTCTTCTCAGGAGGAGAACCTGGACCTCTGTGCTGCGCTCACCTCAGTCACGGGGCAGATGCAATCCTCTGCAGGTCTTGAATCAAATCTGCAGCTGATGTTCCCAGCTTCCCTTTGCTTTTTATTCAGAGTGGCCCATTCCAGCCACAGAAAAAAAAGAGTAATTTTCAATCTAAGCTCATTTAACATGTACCAGATGGGGTTTTTTTGGTACTGAGCCCTAGAACAAGGCAATGACTGGAAGAGAGCCATGAGAGAGAGATAAAGATAAAGAGAGATCTGCTGCAGCCACAGCTCCGAAAGAATCCACAGGATTTTGTATGGGATAAAGATGGCCCAGCAATCTGGTGAAGGAGCTGAGGCAAGATTTGAGGGAACATATGAAAAGTAGTAAGAACTGATGTAAAGAAAGAGAAAAGTTTAAAAATAAATATAATTTCTCATTCACTGAAAAGGTAAAATATGTGACTTAACTTCCTAAAGGATGGGGGAGAAAACTCCTTTTTCTATCAAGCTAGATGATACACCAGCCAAACAAACATCTGAAAATGTGTAGGGCAGGAGAAAAAGTGATGGTCAAGAGAGTAATTTAAAAAAAATTAATTCTTCTTTTATTTTGACTCTAATCATTGCACCATTAATTCTGAATTTAGAAAATACTTGCTGTGTTATTACTCTTAGCAGGTTATGCACGTTATGTTACTTGTTGCCATGAGAAAAATCTGGGAGTGTGCTTTGAAGTAAGAGCTGAGATGCAAGAAAATGTGTTTCCTAAAATGTACTGACAGCTTGCAGAAGAGACTGGGCTAGCAAGAAAACCTCAGCTATGGAAAGAATAATGTGCTTAATTTCACAGTTCCTGGAAGTGCTGTCTCTGACAGAACTTTGTGCACAAGGATAGCCTATATGGGGAGTGCATAAATCTATTTGGATTCATGTTCCTAATAAAAATGGGTCAAAATTATTTTCTTAAGTGAAATCAGAATTGAACTTGATGCATAAAGTAGTTGCATGAGGTTTTTCTGTTCTCTGCAACTCCTAATTTTTATGCTCATTTCCATTTTTTGGTTTTAATGGAGAATAATACAAAAGTGCTGAGATGTCTTAAATTAAGGGTTGCATTTGCAGTATTTCCATTAGAAAAAACTAGAAAGCTGGTGGCCTATCCAGCTCTGTGTAATCAAGAGGGTACCTCAGCTTCTGGGTCTCCACCCATACAAAAATCCCAGGCTGAGGTTTTCCAACCACTACAAATTGATAGAGATTACTTGTTTTCTAGTTTTGCCCCCTTAGCTTCTCAGAACTTCTGTAAACAATTCATTTCATTGCTTTCACATTTAGGAGCAAAATTTCCTTGAGCTAGGTATTTAAGAGTGAAGTTGTAGAAGAGTTAACCATAAATTCTGTGCAATACTGCTCAGGTGAGCTCAGACTGTGACACCTGACCCTTCAAAGTCTGCTGATTCACCTGAAAATGCTGCCTTGGACCCAAGCCCTTTTTTCTGAATTTTGCTGTCCCAGTGAAATGCTTTGCTCTTCTCAGGAATGCTGCAACTTCTACCTGAAGCTTCTGTTACTTTTCAAAATTGAACCTCTGCACATGAATTCACGCAGATGTAATTTATTTGGAAGCCATTTTAATAGGCTTAGGTACTAATTAGGTTCGATTCCTTGATTA
This sequence comes from Euphonia xanthogaster, assembly GCA_034509185.1. Taxonomy (NCBI): domain Eukaryota; kingdom Metazoa; phylum Chordata; class Aves; order Passeriformes; family Fringillidae; genus Euphonia; species Euphonia xanthogaster. The sequence continues at coordinate 2,657,453 of JAYDZK010000001.1, forward strand.
CTGTCTTTAATCATTTTGTGGCTGGTCACTTGACCCTAATGACTCCATCTTTCTAATTTGATTAGGAAAGTATGGGCACTGCTAGGATGAGTTGCCTGGATATAGACTGTTTCTGGAAGAACCTTTAGCAGAAATGTCAGAAGAATAGCTGCTCAGATCCATCATTTCCCTCTTATTCATGCTTGACTCTTTCTTAATTTTGTAACCAAGGGCTTGCAGGAGACCTGATGGATGCTCCTTCCTTTTTGATGTTGTCTGGGCATGGCTGGAACTTCATCACTGAGAAGGAGACCTGCCTGTAATTACTGGGCCTCATGATGAAATTTGTACCTAGAAAGGGACCTTAAAACAATAAGACAACCTTAATATCAGTGAGCAACTCTGGTATGTGCATCATGACTCTCAGAATAAAATGGAAACTTCATTTGCTCTGTGTGACTGGGGAAGAAATCAGCATTTAATTTTCCACTGGTTCCTGCTGCATCTCTTATTTGTGTAAATAGAAGGCACAAAAAAAGCCCAGTAAGATTTTTTTGTTTCAAGTGAATTGATTTTTCATTTGTGTGTGTTTCCTTCAATTTCTTTCAGTTTCCTCTTGTATGTGTGTTTTTTGCTTTCTCATGCCTCTGCTTTTTCCTTCTGTCAAGCACCAGTTTTTTGATTTGTGTCACGTTTCCTTCTCCCTCCTTTCCTGCCCTCTGAAGTCTTCACTGCTTTTAACCAGGGTCTTGTTTAATCTTTGCATTAGTCTCTGCTAAGACTTGCATCAGCAGCCATGATCTGTAGCATTAATGGCAAACAAATCCTGTGTCTCACTTCCATTTTCTTTTGCTATTGGAGCTTGGATATGCAAGGGTTAGAAGGCAATTACCTCAGAACACCTTGTGCTGACCTGGCAGAAGTTTGATGAACTTAAATGCATTAGGAAGTGTTTAAATCCAAGCAAGGCTGTTGAATCTAAGTACTTGTTAGAGACACAGAGTGCTAAAGCCTTAAAACCTTTAAGAAATTGCTGCTTATTTGAAACATTATCTCTGGAATGGGATTAATTAGAGCCTCAATAATCATTTAATAAGTAATTTCTAAGCCTTAAGTGGCTGAAGATTTTTTTCAGGGGTACCAATTGCCTTAATTTTTTGTCCAAATCTCTATTTAAAATGTTAGTGAAGAAACTGAAAGCTGCAGATGAAGACGTGATTTCTGTGCTCCTAGCTGGTGTGGAGGCTGTAGTCTCTGAAAACAGGGTTGAGGAGTTACTGCACACTGCAGCTAAGCTTAGCATCTCCCCAGTTCTATGAGGAGAGAAAGAGATACAACCATTACTTGGCTAGTGGTCTCTGTGGTGTGATAACCAAGATGAAAAACTGATTATAACTGCAAATTGGTGTTGGGAGCCACTGGGAGATCTAGAACACATCACGTGTTTTCCAAGGTGCGCAAGCACGTTTGGGCAAGGTGTGTGTGTGTATCTATTTTTCCATAGATTTTTCCCTCTTTCTTTTTTTTCTCTGTCTGAAGCTGAATCAGAAATGTTGATGAGAATGTGAAGAAGAAAATTGATCAGTGTTCATGGAACAGAGTTCAGACCATTGGGACTCTGGGCACTGGGTTTTAGTTTTGGTTAAATGCAGCGCCAGTTGGAACAGACTTGGGGATCCCGTAGGCAGCTTTAGGAAAAGCTTTTACAGGGAAATAGTTGCTAAATAATTGGTCTAGGAGAATGAAAAAATTCCAAAAATCTCTGCTGTGCACCAGAGAGAAAACTTTTGAGGAGGGACACTCTCAGTGACCTCGGATGTGTGAAATACTAATGCCTGATATATAAAGGACGCCATAAACTTTGATAAGAATTCATGAAGGCAATAAATTTTCCTTTTCGATCTTATTCCATCTAGAGAAAGAAAAAATATTGTCACATTGACAACACTGTTGCCTCTATAGGTTTCTCATGCTCTTTTCAGTGCACAATGCTTACTTATCTCGGCAGTTGCTTGAGCAACAATCTCTTGGCTGCATCAGGCAGGGTTCTCCCCTCTCTGGAGCCTGCATGTCCCTGCACAGCAACATTTGTTCTCCAGGTGCTCTCCTTTCCCACCACTTCTTCCTGTCCCCAAAGGCTTCTTGGCCTTTTTCTTCCTAACTTGCCCCCCTGTATCCGCTCATAAGCTGTGTACACCTTCCAATATTTGATTGATTAATTTTTTTTAAGTAGAAACAAAAATCTAATTCAACATATTTCTAAATTAAATCATCGAGGGAGGAGGAGCAGGAATTTCCAGCTACTTTTTCCCAATTGAAGTGCCTTTTTTTTTTTTTTTTTTTTTTGTGCATATGTGTAAATTTAAGTGTCATTTATCTGTAGGGAATTACACGAAATTTATTATGAGAGGGCAGCTCCACCTCTAGGGATTACAACAAAGATTTAAAGTATTTTCTATACTTTTTTTTTTTTTGCATAACTTATATTTGTTCTGCAT
>JAYDZK010000001.1:2659939-2670408 GCA_034509185.1 Euphonia xanthogaster
TTATATTTGTTCTGCATTATATTAATCAGTTGAAGATCTTTTAATGAGACAGTGAAGAAATCAGTAGAGTTATGTCTTGGGTATGTGAAGTTTTCTTGGCTATAACCAGTTGTGTGGCTTCTCAGAATTTCTTTTGCTTCCTTGTGCGTGTTAGAATCATCATTTCACAGTCTTTTAAGGTTTCTCTCTGAAAGTAGTATGGAACACCAGCCTGTTGTTATAAGAGAAAGAGAGGGAGTGACAAAGCTGAAAAAGACCTTCAGTGTGGGGAGCAATGTGGGTCAGCATCCCCTTTTCACAGAAGGATGGGGCAGCTATTTGTATAAATTTTTTGTTGGATTTTTTTTTTCTGTGTGTGGAAGTTGTCCATTCTATAGTGCCAAATTTAAAATTTACCCTCAGCCTTGTTTCTGCATGCACTGGTAGCAGTGCTTTCAGTTGTGGTTTGTTTGTTTGACTTGTGGGTGAAACAACAGGGAGCCCACAGATGGCATCTAATATTTAGGCAGGAAGAAGTCAGCACCAATGTCACTGAGGAAAGTGTTATAAATAGAAAATGTGTCTGCAGAAGAGCTAATTAATTTACAGTGAAGACACTAAGCAAGATAACTGGTGCCAAATTCACGCAGGAAGATTTTAAACTGACATTTTTCTCAGCCTTCAGAATAACTTCCATGCTGCTCCAGCATGAGGGGGTGTAAAGAAGCTGTGGGAAGTCTGGTGGTGCGTTTCCAGCTTTTCTGAACGCAGGTCCTGCCAAGTGGAACTCTGCCTCAGTGGTACAGCCTGTGCTGGCAAGGGACAAAACATGTTCATCTATCTCATCACTTCTGGTGGCAGAAAGCATCCCCCTCACCCTTGGGGAAGTGCAGGGATGCAGTCCTGGTGAGGAGCTGCAGCACACTGTAATTCCTTCAGTGCTGAGGTGGGGCTGCAATGGAGTTAAGCAGCAACAACAGATGGGTTTGTTCACTTGTTGGTTGGCTTTTTGTGGGCTTTTTTTTTTTGCCTTGGCATGCTTTAAGACCTGGATTTAACATCTCTGGTTAAATGATACTTCACCTTCCCTCCCACATCTGGCCCTTCCCTTTTGTGCCCTGGGTGCAGATGAATGCCTTGTCTGTTCCCTGTGCCTCGCCTTGAGCCTCAGATCTGTGGCACAATTCGGCTCCAGTTTGATAAGATGCAGACACGAATTCAATCTGCTGTAACTAAACCTCACCATTTATAAATCTCTTGATGATACTGAGGCTTTAAGCAATTTTTCCTCTCTCTCTGATGGATGGGGCAGAGGCAGATCTGGTGTGAATGCCAGCCAAACTGCGAGAATGCAGCACAATACTTGGGTCAGTTATTTTTTTATATTTAAGTTAAATCAACACACATTTTTTTTCACATTGCCAGTGCTCTTCATTTTTATGCAGTCAAATAATTCTTTTTCATGTTGACTTCAAGTATCCAGCTTTAATATCTAAAATTTTTTAATTCCCTATTTGGTAGTGGGAGGCTCTCAATACTTATTCGAGGTATGGGTTACATGATTTTGGAATATCTGGGGAAACTTGCCAGAGCAATAAATCTCTTTCTGCTTGGAATAAATTAATTTATGGTGTATTGTCCTGGGTCTTGCAATAACGCAGTCTGGTAGCTCTTGAAAAATAGCTGTGTGAAATACACAAATAAAGAGATTAAAGACCTTGAAATACAATCTTCCCAATTTGGCCTTTAAGGATTTCTTTATTGTGTAATTTGCTTGGTCACCTGGCTTCTCCAGCCACTCTTGTGAGCACAATAAATGCAGTACTAGTCCTTTCTTTTAGCCCTTGACAAAGTTGCTGTCTGTTGGATTTATCTCCAGAAATATCATTCAGGCCTCCTTATGCAATAGTCTTGTTCAAATATATTTTTTCTTTCATAGTTTTTGGCCTCGCTGAAATTTTCCCCCTTCTTCCCCCTCCTTTGCCTCTTCCCCACCTCCAGCTCCAGCCTAAAGCCATATGGACTCCTTCACTCTGAGCACTAACCTTTGATGAATATGCCCTTTATTGCTGTTCACTCCCAGAGTCTGCAAGGAGCAAGACTGATTTTGCAACTGGTTTATTTCATATCCTAAAATCATCCTGGGTAAGGAAGGATCACACAAGTTCTGCATCTGAAAGTTGTTTTTCACCCCATGAACAAGTTCAGCAGAGTTAATCTCTTCATAAAGCCCAAACCATCCCTTACTAATGAGAACCACGTGCACATCAAATAGCACAGGTCCTGGAGAAAAAGACTTTGATGCTCCAAATACAGAACATCTTCAGGTTAAATGCTCCAGGAGACCCAGGGTGGTGGGAGAAAGTGGAGGTGCAGAATGGAAATGGGATTTTGGGGATCAGCACCAAAGTTGTGGGGGGGGAGACAGGAGCAGGTGGCAGCTCAGGTCATTGTGCTGGGGCTTTGTGCTGCATACTGCTCCAAGCTGTCACCAGAGCAAAGATCTCATGTGAAGTGTATCTTTTCTTGCTATTGGAGGCCAGGAAAAATACCAGGGGTTTGGGGAACTGTTGAAGAAATGTTTCATGCATGATCTGAGTTTTAAGGCGCTATTAAAGCTGATGTCATCACTTGTGGTGTCGCTCAGCTCTATTTTCCATCCAGAGTGTAAGCCAGAAAAGAAACTTGCCTTCAAACTGGTATTGACTGGAAACTCCTTCTGTTTGGAGGAGTTCAACCACCTATCTGTGTTTGAGGGATGGAGGAAGGATGGAACAAAATCCATTGTGACCAGGAGCACAGAGGGGAAATCACCCCTGCAAGCAGACCACATGCTGTGGCTGGGGGTAGATGTGCAGGCTTTTTGTGCATTTCCAAACAAGATGAATTACATCTGCTCTATTACTCTCTGTGGCATTGCAATGAGCACACAGCTCCACAAGTTCACCATTTGTGCATCTGTGTGTTTCCATGAAATGTTTCAGCTTTATTTCTTGCAATAATTATTCTTCCACTTCCAAGACAGCTCTGACGCTTATGTGTGTGTAAAAGGATGCAATCCCATTTTCTTTCACTTCTACTAGTTAGACCAGTAGCTAATCTGTGCCAAATAGTTCCCTGCACATGGATCAGTTTTCTGTTTGTCCTTAGTTTTGCATGGGGTGACTTCTGAAGTTCTTGTCCTCACAAATCAAAGACAAAAATAACTGTGTTGGTAAAAATGAAGTATTAGGGCTGAATCCTCAGGTATTTTAGAAGAGAAGATGTACATAGGATTTTAAAGGTGCCTTTCCACTCTTGCAGGTATTGAGCAGCCATTAGACCACTGCATAAATGTTGCTGGTGGTTTTGTTTCTGAAGGGCTCTGTCCAGCAGAGCAGGGTTAGCAGCATGCAACCCGTCTAGCTCAGCTGTGCCTCGTTCTGCCGAGGGGGATGAGGGTGTGGATGTGGGGAACATGTGCAGTACTGGGTTTTTTTAGGCTATATTCACCTTGGAGTAGCTTTTTTTTTTTCGCTGCAAGGTTGCAATGTGTAGTGAGCCCAGGACAGGGCACAGCTGATGCTGCTCCTGCAAGTCCCTTCCACCTTCCCCTGCCACTATCAGTCCACCTAAGGGAAGGAATTCTGTTAGCTGCAGGATCCTAATCAGAACCTGCCTTTCTGATTGTCATAGCTCTTATTTGTAATTGTGCTGTGTGCATCTGTAGCTATTTTTTGTTTTAATCAATAATCAGGGGGTGTTGTTCCCTCCTGATCCCTTGCTGTGCCCCCTCCTGGGCTGGAGACAGTTCAGGCTCCAGAAGCTCCACCTGGAAGCCATCCTGCTGCTGCTCCCCCTACCTGCCCCGCAGGGAGTGATAGCCTAATTGTTTACACGTGTATTTCAATTATCTCTTCCCTGCTTTCCAGCTCTGGTACCTGCCCTGCATCCATCACAGTGCAACAGCAGCTTTGGGTGTAGCACCCAGGCTGCATTAAAGCCCTGCTTGATGGATTCCTTATAGAGATTAAGGTTGCTGACATTTTTGTGCCCCAGCTCAGATAGAGCATGCTGGCTTTGATTATTCTCTGTTCCACCCCAATATAAATCTGAGTCAGTGGAGTTATGCAGATGCAGGGGGAAAATCATATGTGCTGCCCAGGCCTTTTGATGTCACCAGCTGCCTGCTCTGATTTGCATCCATTGCTGCAGAAGGAAAACAGGAGCTCACCTTGTAAGCAATCACCCCAAATTCAGTAATTAATCCAAGAGTGCACAGTCTATGTCATAGCTGGAATTATTATGCCAGGTTTCATCACTCTGCCTTCCTTTGTATCTCCCTGGTAACTGGCTGTGACAGGGGAAGCAATCCATTGGTTTCCTTAACCAAAATGTTAAAATGGGAAACACATTAAGCTTTAGGTGCTAAAAGGGTTTCTGGGGTGAGATGGGGAGGAGGAAGGGTGTGGAAGCCTTGAACCAGTGAAGCTCACTTTGACAACGTTGTTTTTATGCAAGCAAAGCTCTCCCAAAGTCATTTAATATTTTTGTCTTCCTGCTACTACAAATAATCAGTTTCTTTTCCTGTCACTGCCCTGTGCTATATAGAAGGGCTTGTTCTTCAGCCCTTTCTTTACTCTTTGCAAGAAAGCAAAGCATGTTTTCTTGAACACCTCAGTTCAAACCTCTGCAGTGCTGGCCCAAATGCCACTTTGGCTGTGGATCCCAGGCAGAATACTTCTACTGGCATTTTCCCCACAAAAGATAAAGGAGGCCACCTTGCTTTCCTTTTGTGGCTCAAGGAAGATCTTAAGGAGCCAAAGAAGCTGAAGGTTTGAGCCCCAGGGCAGGGAAGCTTGGGCACTGAGAGTCCTGATTCAAGCTCTGGGGTGGCTGTGATGTCTCCTGGGGACTTGCAGAGAGGTCTAAAATGACCCTGTGGTCTAAAGGTGAACAAGACTGTTGAAAGTTTGGAGAGAGAACAGGTGAAGGTCTGGTCTAGGACCCAGCATTTCTGGTCCACACCAGTTAATTCAAATGTTTCACTTTTAAATGAAAAAAGAAAATCCAATATATATGTAATGGTTTTCTGTTTGGTAGTTTTTGCTGGACTTTTTGGTCACTTTTGGTTTGTTTTTTTTTAAATAAAGAAGTAGCAAGGAACCAACTTCTGTAAAGTCTAGGACATCTCTGTATGTGTCTGAGGGTATAAACATGAGCTTTTATGGGATTTTTCACTCTAAAGATGAAACCAGAAAAGGCTGGGGAACTGAAACTCTGTTGTTTGAGCCGCAGCTAACTATGAAATTTTAGGCACCCAAGATAAATTTGGTTTGTGGGCATTTAGAAAATGACTTAGTTTGAAACCTGTCTCTTGAGGGCTGCAGGAGCTGGTGATATTGTGACTGTAAGTGAGCAAAGGAAATTCTGCCTGTTTGCTCAGCTCTCCCTTATCATGTACCTTTCTCCTCTGTCTTTTCTGATTCGTGTTTCAGACCACAAATCACACAGAAAGATGCCCTCTGTAGGTCACTTTGTAGAGCAGTGATTTACTTGCAGATGCTGCCCCAGGTACTTTTGTGTCAGTGTGTCTTAAATCTCATGCTCATGCAGGAGCTGCAGGCTTGCAGCTCACCAGTTCCCTGTCATGGGCACATCTGTGGCTTCTGATTATAAACCTGCATTACCATATTCTGTGTGTAGTTGCTTTTCATTATCTCTCTGCAATTTTCCAACTCTCTACCCACCAAGAAAAAAAAAAGAAAAAAATCAGGTCTTCATAAATTGTGAATAAGCTCCTGTCACTCGTGATCCATTGGTTTGTAGAAAACCATTAATTGTGATTCCTCCTCATTAATTCTGGCTATGAAGATCATGCAGTGCCCAGTGTTGCATTAAGCTTTTTATTGTTGAGAGACAGCAGTAAGCCATGACCTTATAAAGCCTAGCAGGCAGTATTTTTATTAGTATATAAGATATGATGCATTATACCTGCCATTTCTGTGATTTTCATGGATGGTTCATAGCTCTTAGGAACTCGGTGCTTGACATTTAAGATGGATACAGCACCAATTAATTAAAAAACACAAACTTCCTGGCTATTCTCATTATTGAATTAGCACAGTATTGTGAGCCACTTGCCTCCTGTGTGTGAGGAGCAATTCATGAGCAGCACATCGATGTTAATGCTGTTTTAACCTTTGCTGGTCTGTTTAGGGATGGAACACTTGATGAGATGCTTACATCTTCTAGAAAAAGAAAAGTGCTCATTTTAGCCAGCTAAACTGACCTGCTTCTTGGTAAAATGATGGGGGAAATGTGCTTTGGGTACAGGTTTATAACCTGGACATTTTGGAATTCAGACTTGCTTGGAAAAAGCAGGAACCTGGTAGCAGGAATGGGGTCAGGGTAAAATTTACCCCTAGCCCCAGCAGCTGGAGGTCAGTGTCAACTAAAAGAATTACCCTGTTGCTTAGAGAGCATACTTAGAAATGTAATTAAAACTCTCAGCTGAGCTGGCATAGCCCAGCCATTTTTAAAAAAAAAATCACTTTTCTTTCAGTTTTAGCCCAAACTCTGCACGGATCTGTTATTGTTCCCACTCTTGTCTGGATATGAAAAGTTCTCAGTACTGAATTATGTCCCCTCAGAGAGGACAAGCAGCTGCATAAGAGACCAAACAGCCAAGAAGTTTTACCTCTGTGCACTGTGCAAGAGAGAAAACAGCTTTGACGCACAATAGATAAGAGAGGGATTGGTTATTTTAGTGCCCGTGTTTATCTTTGAGGCTGTATCAGCAGCCCAAGAAAAGTTGACTCTGCTCTCAGAGTGAGCCCTGCAGCTGCAGCCTTCATCCTTCGAAACCATTATGGGCTTTACCTGCTCTGTAGCTGCTTGTTTGAACTTCCTAGAAATGCTTGAAGGTATTGGAGGGGATCTGGTGCAGAATTTCACAAACTGACCTCAGTATCTGGAAAGCTGTCTGGAACTGGAGGAAGAGCAGCAGCAAAGTTTTCAGACCTGTGTTTAATTGTGTTTTCTTTGTGGTATCTTTAGCAAGAATGAGACCCATTTTAAAGAATGAAGCTCCCTTATCAATCATTTGGATGAAGTTTTCAGGGTCAGTAAAGTAGTTCAGATTTGGATAACAAGAGCACAAACTGCTGTGGAAATTGGCAGGTTTAAACTGATCAGGATACAAACACTGTTAGTTTGAAAACCAAATAAATGTTAAAAAAGTGCAAGCAAAGCCACCAAGCAGGAATAACAATCATAAAAGTGGCATTCAAATAGCTCTACTGGGGAAGCTGCTAATTGTTCCTCTTGGGTAAATAGGTAAAAGAAAACAGTAGCCTCAGGCTATAAAAAATTACAGCCTTAAGCCAGACAGAGAGAGACCTTCTGGGTGTCTCAGCAGCTGCTGGAGGTTTGGGTTCAGCAGTGCCAAGAGGACAGGGGGGTGAAGGGAGGTGCCTTGAGGAGAAGCACTCTGGGCAAGAGACAACAATCCTGATGTCCTTAAACTACAAACAGCTTGGGAGATCCTGGTCCCTGACAGCAGGCTGCTCCTTAAAATTGACAAATAAATTAACTTTATCAGGCTAGAATGTAAGCTTTCTGTCATCTTTTGGTGTCTCAAGACACTTTTTGCTTTTATTTTAAAAGGAAGACAAGGGAAGAAATAACTTCTAAGAGAGTTAGAACTGTCTGTGCTGAGCAATGTAAAAGTGCAAGATCGATTATATCAACACTGTAAGTTTGGCCTGCTATGTCTCTGCCTTAAAATTCAGTCTAATCTGGTGTGATGTATTCCCTAGATGCCATATGAAAAATGAAGAATTTGCCTTTTTAAAAACTGCTTCAGTCCTAAGCCAAAATATCCATAAAGCAGCAGCTACTGTTTATCCACTTGCACAGAAACCTCCACGATGTTTTACACTTCTTGGATCCAGTTACAACAAATGTCACAAGCTGAATAACAAACCTAATTCCCAGAGATCTGCCTTCATTATTGATGATGCCTTTAACAAACAGGAAAACAAGTAAAGAGGGTGGGAGTCTGACTGCACTTTGATTCCAGTGTGCAGTGAGAAAAAGCATCAGCCAAGCAGAGGGATGGATGGAGGAGGACATTGGCAGGGCAGCTTCTGACCTTGTGTCCAAAGACTGCCAAAACTCCACAGGTCTTTTTGTTGTTGATAAATGAAATAGCTTTTAAATACAACTGCTATTGCCATTTATTCCCTTTACTGTTGCCTCAGACCAGAATTGTGGCAGCTTCCAGGTGATTTCTCTCAAGCACTGGAGGGGAACTCTCTGCTGACAGGGAAATCTCTGCACTGATTCATTCCCACTGATTCCTTCTGATCCTCAGGACTTAAATGAACCTTTGCTGGCTCTTCAGCCACAGTATATTGTGTTAATCTATCAGTCTAATTAGTGCTTTACATGGAGGTTGTGTTTGGGAATGAGGGATGGAGCTGGGAGGTGAAGTGGGAGCTGGACACAAAGCTTGTTCAGACAGCAGAAACCAAACTTTGTCTGTTCAGGGAATGTCCTAAATCACCCCAAGATGTATACCTATGGGACTTGGTTCATGTCAAACAACCAAACTGTTCTGGCTTGGAGAGCAGCAGGTGCAGGGATTGCTATTCCTGGAAAACTTGATGAAAATGTAGGTTATTCTGATTTCCTCGGAGAAGCTGATGCCTGACCCTGTGAAGCTTGGTCTGCAGATCCATTTCTTTGCTCTGCTAGGAGGTTTCCAGTGTAGAGGTGTGGGGCTGGCTTAGCACTATGTACTCTTACCCTTCTGGGCCATCTCTGTGTAATACTTGAACCTTTTGTGTTGGGAAATGTTGCAAAAAGCACACAGATATTTATGGCCTACAGTGAGCTGCTGATTTGTCTCTTCTGTCTCAGCTAGGGCTGTCTCCATGGTGCTTACCCAGACTATTGAAACATAAAAGAGTTGTTTCTTCTATTTGTTGCAGCAACAGGCAATTGAAAGACTAAAATAAATGTAATATTCTCAAAATAAATCTAGGGAAAACCAACAGCCTATCTTCAGCATTCTGGCAGCCAGTGCTGTATTTGTTTTTCTTTGCTCTGAGTCAAACTGCGACTTCTCTCAGCTGGAGGAAGCCAAAAGCATATATTGGGGTGCTTCTGTGAATAGCTGAAGCATTGATGGCATTCAAATAAGTGTGCTTTGCCCAGCTGTTTAGGAGAATGTGCTGCATAATTGGTGCACCATAAACAAAGTCATTATTGGTGAGCACAGCTGTCATTTCTATAGTCAGACTTGATGGAGAATCTGGGCGTCACATGTTGTGAAAATCTGGTGGGTCTGTTTTGTCATTCTTAATTTGCAGGCTTCCAGAAGAATCTAGAAGGCTTCTCAAACAAACATAATGTGCTTGTCTTTTGTGCAGGAAAAGCTCTAATCACTTTCCTCATTGAGATAAGGCACTGTTTCTTTGTGGGTGCAAAGGGAAGCAATCAAAGCAGAGTTCATCAGGGCTTTTGAATGTGGGCTGGAGATTTTTGTGGGGTTTTTTGTTTGTTTGTTTTGTTGGCTTATTTGTTTTAAATGACTATAGAAAGTAATTTTTTAAAATAAGCAAGTAGCTTTTTTGAAAAAAAAATCATAATCAGTAATCACATTTTGAAAACTTAATGTGCTGAAAGGACCAGAAATAACTACTTGGTCAGAAATAACTTCATTGCTAGACATGAGCTTCTTTGCTGAGGCTGTGGAATAATAAGAAACTGGTTCAGGGTAGGAATCTGTCCAGTTGCAGGAGCTGCCTAAACAGATATGCTGTAGAAATGATAATGGACTGCTTCTGCTGGTGTTGAGATCTTCCAGCCAGAGAAAAAGGGAGAGAATTTCTTGACAGATAAACATTTCATCAAGGAATGGGTGGAGAACAGACTTTTAGCGGTATGAGGGCATCTTCTGTCTTCAATAAAATCATGTACCACTAACACATCTGGCTTCTTCAAGTCTCCCAATTAGACAGGTAAGTGTAGCTTGAGCTCTGTTAGCTGGATGTGCTCAGGTGCTCTCCTGTTCTGAACTCCCCAGGGGAAATGAAAGGCTTCCAAAAGTGAGGAGGAAAAGATAAGGCTTGACACTTGGCAAATCCTTACCACAGTCCCTTTGTGTCCAGCTGAGACCTCTGCTGGCCCTAAAACTACAAATAAGTGACCAGGGAAAAGATTCTTCTCCCCATGTTTCTGTCTGAGGAGGGAATGCCTCTCCATTCTAAGAACCATGTAACAGAAATAGGAGCAGAAAAACATCAGACACTGTCCAGCACAGTAAGAAATCCTGAATGAGGATTGTCTTCAGCTTGGGGGCTGTTTGTAGTTTTTTTGTTTTGTTTTGTTTTCTAAATCAAAGAGTAGAAGAACTTGTAAAGTGAAGCTAAGCTATGACTTTTTATTAAAAAAGAAAAAAAAGAAAACAAAAACCACATACCCCCCAGATCGGAAGAGCGTCG
>JAYDZK010000001.1:2670508-2694305 GCA_034509185.1 Euphonia xanthogaster
CCAGAAATATTGAAAAAAAAAAAAAAAAAAAAAAAACCAATCCCCCCCCCCCCCATGCCCCCCCCAAACCACCTGAAAATTTGGAATGGGACTGTGAAGAATTTTAATGTATTAGACTTCCCCTGAAAGCCCACAGGCAGCATTCTAGGTAGCTGTGGAGGAGACCTGATGAGAAACACGTGAGGTGAAGCTCTTTGAATAATGATGCCATCTGCAGGAGTTTCCCAGCCATCAGCCCTTGTCCCAGAAGACCATTTGTACTTCACAGCATTAATATTCATTAGGTGTAACACCATATGTTGCACAGCAGGATGCATTGCCAGCAGACTGTTTGTCATAAAGCCAGATTTAATAAAGCATTGTAAAACAAACATTATGATGATAAATACAAAATGACAGGCTAATTAAGAGAATCTTAATTGCCATTTTTCCGTAATAACATTTGTTTAGTGTGTATCTGTCTTGTGCTGGTACCTTCCTTGTTCAGCTTTTCACTTTGTATTAGTTCCATAAAGGAATCTGTGCCCTGGATGTTTTAAGGCACTTTAATGTTCTGTTGCAAGAAATAAATTCAAGATTAATGAATTGTTGCTAGACTATACAAGTGCATAACCATGGACCTCCAGTCTTGATGAGGGCAAAGAAATCCAGCCCTGAAATGTAGATTTCAGAGGGGTGTGACTTTCCTGGGGACAGCTGAATGCCCCCTCTCGAGGGAGTAATTTGGCAGTGCAGCAGTTGCATTTCTTTAGACAGGCACCGTGCAATCCTTGTACAGGAGGAGTGCTTTTCAGGGAGCAGCTCAGGTGTCCATGGCAATTTTCACTTTTCATTGTGCAGACTGAAAGGCCTCTTTTTTGCCTCCTGCACTAGATTAGAATTTCATTATTGCTCCAATGCCCTACACTGGCAACTTCATGGGAGAGGAAGGGATTTAGAGGATGTGAAACGATATTGTGAATTAATGCAGGGAAGTGACGCCTATTTTTCTTCTTGCTATTACCTTTTTATCATAGCAGTTGCTGCCAGAGTGTCAGGAAATTAATAGATCCATCTTCAAATGTGTCAAGGTGGTGAGTTAGAAAACTTTCAGAAACTCTTGGAAAAGGAAGATGAAGAAATAAAATCCTCTGCCATACAATGTGTGTGTTCAGACAGGTGCCTGATTCTGTTATATCATGCAGATAAAAAACTCATATGGGAGGTTTGCCCATCATAGACGGGCTTGTAATTGAATTTTAGTGTTCATCCTGGTGAGATCTTCTCTTCCAGTGGTGTCATCTTTACTGTAATGTAGATTTGGGGTTTTGCCTCTGTGTACTATTTTGTTGTTACCGTAACCAAAAACTGGGAGGTACAAAACTGAAAGCCAGGGGAAGGAAAACCCCCAGCCCTTTGATTATACTGACATACTTTGGATTTTATCACCACATCTTTCTGCATGGCTACCTGAAACATGTAATTCATTTCACAAAACAAACTATCCTTAGGGGAAAAAAAAAAAGTGAAAAGTGACCAAAACATTATAATTCATTAATTAGAAATATTTATCTTGCTATTGTACCTCAGATGAAATTTTTAATGTACCTTGACTCGTAGATTTTGAACTAATGGAGTTTCAGAAGCTGGATGGTACTTGCTTTTCTGCTTGAGGTTTGGTTTGGAGTGGTTTTGCCTGTGCTGTTAACCTTTATTTTTCCTATTTAATTTGTGTTAAAACTGTAACTGAAGCACATCTTAAGTGTGGCAAGTCTTCAGCAATAAAAGAGATTTTTTGTTGTTGCTTGTTTTTGGGGTTTTTTTGGTGGTTTTTTTTTCTTTTTTTTTTGGTTGGTTGGTTGATTTGGAGGTTTTCTTCAATAAGAATAGGTGAAAAGGGCTTTATTCCTTCTGTGAGCACTTCCTGGATGGTAATTTACAGTCCTTTCCAGTCTCCCACCTGGATCATCTCCCAGCAGTACCTTATATAGTGCTTTACTCTTGGTTTTCTCACTGAGTACTGCTTCTTTCTGTACCCTTGGGTTTTGACTACACTGCTCGGGCTTCAGTGTTCTCTCCTTAGCACACATAAATTATCAGTGAAGGATTTTCTAGCTTTATTCTGGTTTTTGGGTGTTTTTTAACTACTTTTACTCTAGGTTTTAACATTATTACAACTATTATTTCTTCTCTTTGCTTGCTGTGCTATCTTCAGGTGGCTCTTGTGTGTTTGACATTGCCTGTGATGACCAATTCCCTTTACATCTTCCAGAGCATGAGGTGAGCAAAGTGTCCACCTCCACCTAGTGTAGTCTCAATAGATCTCATCACAAAGGAAGAAAAAGGCTCAAAAAATATTCACAAAAAAAAGAATCCCCCTGGATATTGAATTTGTACTAATAGGAAAAAACGTACATAGGCTTTACTTGAATCTCTTCTGCAAGAGGCACTGAATGGGAGAGAACAAATCATGGTATTTAAATCATCCTGGGGTTGGGGAGAGAAGTGGGATGGCCAGGAAAAATTAATAATTGAGTGCTTTTCCCTCCTCCAAAGGAGGGCCAGGACAGTCATACTCCGGGGCAGGGAAGATGAGGTAACAGCAGTGAGGTGCTGAAGCAGAGGGATTTTTAGGAAACTGGAGATGGAATCTCAAGGCACATAATGAGCCACCTGATCCTGCTCAGAATTGGTGAATGCTGTGTTTAAAATATGCATCGTCACCTGACAGCTGTAAAGACTTTAAAATATTTGTGTTGCAATGCTTTTATAAACATATTTTATCCTTTATGACACGGAAATTTTTATGGCCAAGGAGCAAAAATGATCAATTCACAGACTCTGGTTTAGGAAAGTGGTTCAGCATCTTGGGAGTTGAGTGGTGAATAAATACACTGAGTTCCTCATGTGTTTTGTGCAGTTCTGCTACTCCAATTTATTCCAAGTAGCAACCATACTTTTTTCTGTCCTCACACTTTCCTCTAGTGATGTGATCAAAAATTGAGAGGCAGATGTTGGATTTAAGGTGCTCTTCTGGCCCTTCTGACATCAGTGGGAGTTTTTATTCAGAGGAGGGAGTGTGCACTCATATACTGTGGGCTGGAAGCTTGTTTGTGGTTGTGGCCCACTTGTGTTTTGTGTGTGTTTTTAGTAGTTTCATATTGAGAAATCCCAGTGTGAGTTTCCTCGATACAAAAGATTATCTGTCTGTGAGTGGTGAGTTACCAAAATCTTCTCAGTTCTGACCCTGTTCAGTAGTACCACATTAAAAAGAGACGTAGTATATGCCAAGAATGGATTCCTGAGAGCTTTTAGACAAAACATTTTCACTAGATCAGTGTTTCTTTTTTGTTTCGACACCTCTGTCATCTTGATCTCTTGAATAAGTAACAGCAAGCACAGCTAATTCTTTCATACTTTAACCCACCAGTGATGACAAAAGAAAATAAAAAGTTGTTTGCCTTTCCATATCAGGCAAGTAAAGTTTTGCTCCATTGCTGAATCTGTCTTTGGCAAAAAGATTTTTGACAGAGTGACTGAGGATAATTTAAAAGCTAACAATTTTTTACATGGGTACATGGAAGCATATAGGGCCTGGGAAATAAGCAGCAGTAAAGAAATGAGGGAGGACCACAGCAGCAGTGATCCTGTTCTTTGCTTTGTGGCTTCAAAGTTCAGCAGATGTAATTAAAACAAAAACAAACCAAAAGAAACCAGACAAATAAAAGCCTAGATAAAGATCAGAGCTGAATACTATTGAAGGACTGTGCATGTCTTTCAAAAGGAGTTGACCTTATTTCGCTTGTAATACTAATGTGTGTTGTCATCTGAAGATCACAGCAATGTCACCTCTTCCTCTTTGCCTCTGCAGTGCCTGTGACACCCAGGCTCCACAACAGCACAGGCCTCACTTCCAGAGGATGTGGAAGTGTTCATTTGTTAAAAGGCATCCAGAAAACCTGATAGAAAATGCAATTGATTAGGTCAAGCTCAGAAAGTCTGAGTTGCAAACAGGTGGAAGCTACAGGAATTATTGGGGAGACAGGAGTGATGCTGGACCCTTATTTTGACTTGGTGCTGCTGCTCTGACACAGATTAATGGTATTGGAGAGCTGTTGGATGGCCATGGCTGGCTGAGCTGGTGGTTCAAAAGCTCATTTTCCTCCTAACTGGACTTTTGGAATGGAGGAAGAATGGTCCTTGCTGAGCAGCCCCTCAGGGGTCTCAAGGAGGGATGTCCTGACCTCTGGACTTGTTGGCCAGAGGGGAGTCCCTTCCACCTTTCACTGCCAGCTTTTGGCTCAGCACATCTTCTAAAACACCTGGCAGCAAAGCAGGCAGTGAATAGTGCTCCAGATTGTTGTTTCTAAGGGCTCAAAATATAAATCACCTTTGCCAAATGAGATCCAAGTGAAACATGATGAAATGGAGCAGGTATCTGAAAATATTTTATAAAGATCCTTGGGTTATTTATTTTCAGGCCAGCTGAGGAGGCTGAGAATAAAGCATCCAGCTGGGAAGTCTAAGAGAATAAAGCAACCAGAAGTCAGATTAAGGGTTCTTAAATATGTTCTGCTGTTCTGAGTTCAATCCTAAAAAAATTATCTTCAACATGAGCGAGGGATTTGCACCCAGAGAAGAGAAGCAGTGCTGTAAGAAAGCTTTTCTGAGTTACACTAAACACTCCTTACCACCAGAAGAAATGTCATGAGTTAGTGACTAGTTTTCTAAATTATTCAGGAACAGCCATGGGGATTTGGATTAAGGGTTATACACAATGACATTCTGTGCTAAGTTTCAATCTTGGAGGGACTGATGTTAAAATCAACACTGTGTCATGCGGTTATAGGTCATGAAGGTGTGTGCTAGAAAAGGAATGAGAGGCAGAAAGATAAAAATCATGATTAACTTCAGGAAATAACTGTGAGCTTCAGTGTCTACATGCAAGAAATGAGGTAAGGAAGGAACTCAGAGGAGAGGCATAAAATGGTTAGATGCAATTACAAATTAATGTTAAATGAAAACATTTAGGACCTCAAATGGTACCAGTGAGATCCAGATTATCCTGTTTCCTCACTCTAAAATTACTTATATTTTATACACATAGCAGACACTTGCTTCAATTTGAATTTCATCTGATCTGGTAGCATTCTGCAGCAAGAAAACAGCAAGTCTGTATTCTAAGCAGATCAGTAAACAATAATTTCATTACATACAAAAAAACTCAGCTTAGAATAAAATAGCCTAAATCCTAAATGGACATTATTCTTAAATTTATCTGTGATTACTTATGCTCTCAGCATCCTCTTGTGCATTTGTTGGAGAATGTCTGGCTAGGTGTTTTCACATCTGTCAGCAGAGCCAGCCCCTAAATGTAGAGTGCAGCCCTTGGGAACACTTTGCAATGATCCCCAGGGGACCTTTGGCCTGCAAAAAGCAAAGAAAGGATTACATGGACCCAGAAATGCATTACTTTATTTTCATCTGCAAGAGGAACAGCATTGCTCCAGCTTGGTCCCATGTGCTCCATCACTTTGGACAATGATCTTGCCAGACTGTAACTACTGCTGTGTTTGAGAGGTAGAAGTGTTATATTTAGAAATCCTCAAGGCAAAGTCAGAACTTGAAGGATATATTGTGAATTACTTTAGTAAATATTTTTCTTCTGTTGTAATAAATGAAAAAAAAAATAAACCAAACCACCAAACAACAACAAAAATTCTTTAATAACTTACTAACTGGCTTGGAAGAAAAATCAGAAAATGCACTGCAGAAAGGAGAGGCACATTAGCATGGGTGGTGCTGCAAGGGATAGAGGGAGATTGAGCAAAACTGGAGAGGCAAGGAGACCTCTGGAAACCAACCCCACAAAATAATCATGGTATGATTTTATATGTGGGAACTTTTAGGTGTTGTTTCTAATAATTTTGTCAATACCTATATCTGGTGTGGTGCTGCATGAGAGAAGAATTCCTCTGAATTTAACAGTTTTCACTGTCAAAAATATCAAGTGGCTTAGATCAGTGTCAGATCCTCAGTAGGTAATTAGGTCATTCAGAATTTAAATATGGTAATGAAAATGAAGTCTCCAAACTGCACTTTGAGTTGGAGATTGGTTCTCCTTTTTTTCCCCACTCTGGATGTCTTCAGAGGCTTCCAGATAAGAGTTCCTGCCTAGACAGTTGTTTCTTAAACAAGTTATTGATGATGCTTTGTTTTGAAAACTGCTGGAACTGTGATGCACATATGTGATTTTAAACAGAAAAGTCAGTGAATATGAGCTTAGTGTGATGGCAGGAACTGGGGGAAGCTTTTGATTTGCTGAGCTACAATAGTTGTTCTTTATTCAT
Organism: Euphonia xanthogaster; assembly: GCA_034509185.1. Classification (NCBI taxonomy): domain Eukaryota; kingdom Metazoa; phylum Chordata; class Aves; order Passeriformes; family Fringillidae; genus Euphonia; species Euphonia xanthogaster. The sequence goes on from JAYDZK010000001.1 coordinate 2,676,838, forward strand.
TCATATAAATATTTTGTTTAGTTCTTTATTCGTTCATATAAATATTTTGTTTAGTTAAATATTTCAACTGAAATCAAGTTGAAATATTTTTAAGGCCTGTGTAGTTCTCCATAGTCAAAAGAAAAAGGTTTTGGGGTTGATTTTTATTGGGAGGAAGGGGAATCTTCAGAAACTCCCCTCCATTTACGCGCTGAGTTCCTGGTGGAGAGCTGACATTTAAGAGCACTTGGTCACATGAAGAGGGGGAACACTTGGCAGCACTTGGCTGACTGATTGCTTTTCTGTACACTCTGGCCTAATTGCTCTCATTTGCTTTTTAGTTGTGAATTCTTCATCTATTTGTTGCCACTAAAGCCAGTTTTGTCTTTTTGTGGGGGCATGAGAGCACCTTTTTATTGAAAAACAGAAAATTCTTGACTTGCCTATTTTTGGGGGGGATTTTTGCCTTTTTGGTTTGTTTTGGGTTTTTTTGAGGGGAGGGTGTTTTTTTCATTGGGTGTTTTGTGTGTGTGCACGTGCGGGATTTGTTTAGTTGTTGGGGTTTTCTTCCACTTTCTTTTTGGTCTATTACTGAAAAATTGAACCACTTAAAAGCACCCCTGGTAATTATAAATTTCAGCCTTTTCCTTCCCGTGGCAGACAGGAATGAAATACAAGTCCACAGGTAACAAAACATGCCAGTAACTTGTCGGTGCACCACACTTAAAGAGCTTTCATTGGACATCCATCTTCAGAGTGCCTTGTAAACAGTGACAGGCAGAGTGGCTGAATGAATTCATCACTGCTGAGAAGCATTGGCTTGATTAGATAATCATCTAGTTTCTTTTATGCTACAGGGCATTTCACCTTTAATCTTCAGCTGTTGGCTTCTGAAGAGAAATATAAATTACTGGACTGTGATTTTTCCCACATATATTCATTGTGGTCCCTGATAAATTTTCTGAACCTCCTTAATTCCCTATCTGGCCTTAGGTATGTTTCTTTTCCATGAAAATCTTCAAAGATATCTTTTTTTTTTTTTTCCTTTGTGGAAAGGAGAGGGAGAAGCAGAATGAGCAGCAGGGCAGCAGCATCACCTTCCCTGCCAGGTGTGTCCTGCAGGTCCCAGCTGGCAGAGGCACCCATGCAGCCTGGGCAGTGTTTGTCCCTTGTTCCCAAGGTGCCTCTGCACCACCTGAAGCTGAGATTTATTGCTGAAAGGGTGGACTCTGCTCCAGGGGCTCAGCTTGGAGAGTTACTTATCCAGGAATAAGTATCTTATCCCAGTGCTTGGGGAGTAATGGAGGGAGCAGGGCTGTTTTCCCAAGCTTGCCCCTTTTGACCACAAAGCCGGGCCCAAGGGGGATTTGTTGCTCTCATATCTTCTGCTAAGACTTTGCAAAGTTTGCCAGAAAAAAGAGGTAATATTTTTTTTCTGTGAGAGCTGCCTGGAGACATTGCTCTTTATTTCTGCTCCGCACCCCTCTGTGCAAAGCAAATCAGTGTAGTATTGTGGGAGGAAGAGACTTCTGCTGTTCAAAGCCTTCCCAGCCTTCCTGGCCTTATCCCTTGGCTGATTTTGCCAGGAAAAGAGCCAGGGAGTGTAATCCCACATCTGCAGTGGGGACAGTGACTTGGAACCCCTTTACTGCTGCTGCCACAGAGGGTAGGGCCCTAGGGAAAGAGTGGTTTCCAGAAAATATTGGTTTTGCTGCTCTGTCCCTGGCTTCCTGGAGGCTCCCACATCATCTCTTGCTATCCATGTGGGCTCTACTCACTGCTTTCCAGCAGCAGAAATTACAGTTCCCCTAAGTTTGCTCTTTGGGATTGCTTTGCCATCAAACGGTTTCCTCTAAAATTCTCTCAGTTGCAGACTGAGACTTCTCTATCTCTCCTCCTGTCTGCAGTGAGTTTGGCAAATGAGCTCTGTGCCTCCATTTTCCAGTAAAACCTGATGTGGCAATAAATAATGATCCATCCCTGAAACCAGTTAAAATAAATACATCTTAAAATGTCTAATTAAAAATCTATCAAACGGCTCATACCTGCATTTATTTCCTTCCAACAGATCCAGATTTAATCTCTAGAGCATAAATAATCTTTCCTCTAATGATATTTAGAGTAGGGCATTATGTATTTTTTCTCTGAACTATGTTTCAGATATCAATGCCCACCCCCCATATCCAAATATTGTGTGGTTGTATTATCAGCAAAGGTAGCAGCAAGTGAAATTTATATATTTAAGGAAGTAATTTTAGTTTTTTTTCCCTCTAAATGTAATTCACAGTGTCCAATATTACTAAAACAAACGGGCTATAACTCCTCACAGAGGGGCATGTTTTTAGCATTTGGCTTTCGGGGAGGTTCGCAAGCGCTTTCACATGAAGTCAGCATCTCACCCTCAGCTTTTACAGATGGAAAAGCTGGGATCCAGGATGGGAAGTGGCTGGCCTAAGGTTTCTCCAAAACCCTTGGAAAGCCCCTCAGCTCCCCTCCAGCCCATTAATTCCAGGCAGCTGCCAAGCACCAGATCCTTATTTGTGTTGCAGCAGCACTTAGCAACCTGGGCTGGGGTCGGGCTGTGGTGCTGCCCCAGCCAGCAGTGACCATCCCTATTTGTGAGCCTTAAACCCAAGCAGCTGCAGCCAGGAGCCGAGAGAGGATGGAAAAGTGTTGAAGGGACACGTCTAAAACCAGACCTCAGGGAGGCAAGCAACTTCAGGAGGAAGTTCTTGAATTTCAGCCACTGGACGATGATTCCTGCTTTGGTGTTAGGAAAATATCCCTCAGCTCCCAGGGGGTGAGCCTGCAGCTCTCAGGGGGCTGGGGAGAGGCAGAACAAACTCAGTGCGTGCTGCTGGCAAGAGGCTGTTTGTTCTGGTCATGAATTGCCTCAGGAATTGGGTGTCATGTTCCAGTTTATCACAGCACATTGGGGTATTTTGCTTTCTTTCAATGGTCCACGTGTATCGTATGTGCTAAGCTGAAGTTTCTTCCTTGGAAGAAATGCAGTGATGGTTCAGCAACACAACAGGCACCAAATGTTGTCTGTAAAAGAGAAACTCCCTCGTTTTTTTCCATCTCACCACTTCTAGCAGCTGTTTTATTTTCTTTCTACTGTCACAAAACAGTAGCTTCTTTACCCTGGAATTTTACATCAGCTTGTTGGTTACAATCCTTTCCTTGTAATTTTTGAACAGTAACTAATCCAGTTTGATAAAAATTCTCCATGTTCTAATCAGTCAAAAATACTCCTCTCATCAGATGTATTTTTGGATAGCTCTAATCATGACTGACTTGATCAGATGCCTAACTGCTACCTTAAATAGACCCATGTCCTTTCAACATCCACAGTGCAGTAAGTCACTAAAAGGAAAATAAGAATCTGTGTTGAGTGCTTTGCAGTAAAAGTTAAAAATTGAAAAATTTAAGAGCTTTCCATTCCCTCATGGAGTCAGACAGCAAAATCCTCAAAATACCCCAGCACTTGATAAGTTTTTTTCCGTTATTTGTATACATTTTCTTAAAATCAGCTGTAGTTGTGTTCTCCCCTGGACCATCGCTTGGAGTTAACAAGGAAACAGAAATGTGGGGCAGGTTTTATGTGACTCTGATGTGGATTTGCAGTGGAAATGAAATAATGAAAGCTCTGCTCAGGCATGATTCCACCATTTGATGAGACTCACTGCATTACTGCTTTGTCAGGTTTAAGGGTTGCAAGGAGGCTCGGCCAGGAGCAGGATGGTGTTTGCCAGGTGAGGTTCAAGCTGGACATTCCCCTTCTGGCAAGGTGCAATCACCACTCTGGTGCCTATTTGTACCAACAGGAGGTGCAGATCAGGCAATAGGAGTTGTCAGAAGGAAGAAAAAAATGTTCTTTTCCAGGTCTGTGACTGAGGACAGCCTGTCCTTTACAGATCTCCCTCTCCCCACCTGCATTCCCCCAGCACTCAATTACCCATTAAGGTTTTTAAGAGAAACAGAATGGCAATTAAGCTCAGTAGAGCAGTGAGAAAGCAGTGGAAGCCGTGGGCTTGCTGAGAAATCTATCCATAAATGAGTTAACTGCGCAAATAATTCCAGCTAATTAGAGGTGTGCATTCCCCAAATAACTTGATTCTCTCATTTACTTAATTGAGTTGATGGTTGTTCTGAGATGGAACAGCAAACTGTGCTGTAGCTATCACAGTAAGTATCACTTTGACTAAATCTGTTCAAACAGTCCAGGCTTTTTCTGTTAACTTGGAATTTTCAGTAGAATCAGGAAAACTGTTGCTTTGGATTTGTTTGTTTTTTTGCTTTTTTTTTAATAAATTACATTATTGTGTTCAATATTTTAGAAGATGAAGGTAAATTCCACTTACAGTTCCCAAGTTTAGCTAAAAAGTAGGGGCTATAAATAAGGATTGTTGATCAGAGAAGTGGGGTCTTTGTTTCACACTTCAGAGAAATGCTGACAGGACTGACAGCTTTCCAAATGATGACACAGATAAAACTGTCATGCTTGGATAAAAAAAAATCTAGATATTGCCTAGGGTCTAAGTAACTTCTTTGGGATTTACATAATTTAGGATCTTTCCCTAGACGGAAAAATGGAAGACAACCAGCAAGCTTTGCTGGTAAGATGTTTTTCCTCTCAATGATGAGAGAGAGGCTTCAAACAGCCTCAGATTTTTCGGGTTGTTTATCTTTGTCCCTCCTCTTTTTTCAATGACTACTCGGTCTCAGCATCCAACTTGTTCCATGTTCTAACAACTTGAAGAAGGCCACACCAACCACTGGGCATCAGTAAAACATCTTTCTTTTCTGTTTGTTTCTTTGCCTTGCTTTCTTAATTATATAAAAGAATAAGCATAAAAATACTGCTGGTACTGAAAGCATCCCTTTTCAAGAAGAATAAATTTCAATTCCTGCTTTGTGTTAGGACCAAGTGAGAGAAGACTTGACCAAGATTTTTGTTCTCTAGTGTAATGCTTGTTGGTCAAGCATTTCCATTTTGGCACTCAAAGATTTGGGATGTTAATGAACACTTTAAAAAAAAACCAAGAGAAATTAAAATATGAGTAGCAAACATGAAAGAAACAGTTGGTAGACTCCTTTTTCTTTAGGAGAAGTAAAGTTGGAAATGTGCTCCTGTTCCCCATTTTCTTGGAATCATTAAATGGACTGGTCTTTTGCTAAGGAAATAATTGAAGTACAAGGTAATAGCCACAGTGCTGTTTGTCATTAGTTTGTACCTGCTAATAAACAGGGAAATCCATCTGTTATGGAGTCACTTTCCTAATGGACCTTCAAAGACCCCATGTCAGTGTTCACAGGGAAAATAAGGAGATTGCCAGGCCACCCAAGCCCTTTGCAAACAGAAAATTTCTTCAAGGAAACCTTGAAAAGGTCCAACACAATTTCTCTCTATTGTGTTATTACTTCACCAGCAAAACCTTCTCTCTGTTATTTTGATTCTCACCCTCTCCCAGCCTTACATCCTCATGGAAATTCCATTTCTGCTTAGTCCTGCACTTATTTTTCTTCCCCTTGTTGTTCTTCAGCTGTTTATTTTTCTTTTCACTGCTGTATTTTCTACTGGCACTGGTGATGTAAATCAGTGGGTGGGTTTGAGGCTGGGCCATTTTGTATTCTCATGGACATGGGAACATTTCTCTCCAAGCAGAAGAGCGGTGTCGCTAATTTGGCACATTGCTGAGACTTTAGTTAGTTTTTAGATTTTTTTTTAATTGGATTTGAGATTCAGCAGATGTTGGAAAGCAAATAAACCATATGCAATGGTTGTTAGACATTACTCATGGTGTAATCCCTTTATCCAAATACAAAAGTTAAACATGTGAAACCATATCCTTAGATAACTGCAGAAGTTCAGCTCATACTCAGCCACCACCACATCATTCCCTTCGTTATTTGGTGCAGCACATCCCCTCTGAAGGAAGGTGGGCAGACAGGGGGAAGATGGATTCACAACTGTGCTTTAAAATAAATGTCAGCCAACCACAAAGGGTCAAATTCATTGCTGATGTAACACTGCTGAGTTCAGTGGATTTACACTGGGGATTAATGTAGTCCTTTCTCTACTATATGTGTTCAGGGGGGAGGAAGATGGTTTCTGTATAGATTCAGCACAAGATCTGCTGGCATAAAAACAACCCAAACAGAATTGTTCCCCTCTCAAACATCTGTTAGCGTGAACGTCCAAATCCTGTGTATCTGCCACAGGTTGTTATAATCGAGCTGCATTACATTAACAAAAATACAATAACCATTTGGTCTCTACTTTAAACAAGAGCTTATGAAAATGGCTTTCAGGTGGAGGGAGTGGTGATTTGGCAGCCTTCTCTTGGCAGGGCTGTGGATTGCACATGAGGGGAAAGTTGTTTGGTGGTAGAGCAGACAAATTGCTTAACAATTAATAAAAATAATGCCTTGTGTTTCTGCACGACAAGGTGCTGTGTAGGAATTCTCCTCTCCCCAGCTGCTCTCCACTAATAAAACATAGTCAGCTCTGTAGGTTTTTAAATCACACACAATGAAGTGGAACAGTGCTTTAAATGGGGTAACACTGGATCTTTGCACAAGCAAAACTGGAGGTACATGAGTTACAAATCTAATTTCTCTGGACTGCCCTTCTTTTAAAAGTCTTTGCAGCCCCACATCAGTCAGCATGGTTGCTTTTGGGTTTTTTTTCTGTTTTATTTAAGTTTCTAAGACTTTTCTCCTAAGTAATTAACCAATATAATACAGTGTGTAGAAAATTATTACAGAAATCAGCTGCATTCTTTTAGGAATTGTATCAGTATGTTTTCATCTGAATCAGAACAGATTTAATATCTTAAATCTTATTTTACAAGGTGACTGAGAGTCCACAAGCCAAAGTGTGATGCAAAGTGAGAAAAGGCTCAAGAATATCTTGTTAAAATCAGAGGTATATTTTAATATGTTCTTTTTGTTTTGAGCATATGATGGTGTCTTAATTCTGAGGCTTCTTATGGAAGACACAAACTGTCAGCCAGGCTGCAAATTGGATGGGGAAAATCTTGCCCTGATTTCTGTAAAACGGGGTTTGGGTTTATTCTGCTGAAAGTTCCAGAACCAAATCCCCTTCTGGGACAATGTCACATCAGCTGCTCTGGGATTGTTTGCTCTTCATGCTCTTGGCTCCACTGGGCCTCTACAATGTCCTCTCTGAAGTACAACAAACCAGTTTTATTCTGTGTTCTGGAAGTTTTCCTCCCTGAATCTTTTTTTGCACCCCATTTTGAAAGCAGAGATTGTTTTCCTTGGGAGAAAACAGAAATTTCTTAGAATGACTCTACTGTTGGCAGATGTCAACATTTTAGAAAAGAAATCCAGGTTCCTGGATGCAATTTTCCTCCTTAGTGTAGAGTGTGTGATTCTCATAGCACTGATGATGTTTTATCAGTGGTAATTAGAAGCAAGATACTGTGTGAGAATTTCCTCTTTTTGGGAAGCTGTAATTGAATATTTGTACAACACACTCAGCATTTTTCTGGAATTAATCCCCAGTGTTTCACATCTGAGATTATCTTCCTCGAACAGTGACTTTTAACTCTAAACACATAGGTTTGGGGCAATATCTCTAACTTTGCTCAGAGTCCAAAACCAGTTCAGACTAAAGCTCTCAATATGTGCTAGAAATCTGAGATTGGACTCAGTTTAGAGCAGAAGCTGCTGAGACTTTTGGTTTGGGCAAGAATTTTGTCTTTTGTACCACTTGAAATCAATAGGACTGGAATAAATTGTCCTATTGCTGCATAAACATAAAATAATTACTTTTGGTTCTACCTTTGTCATATACTCATTGGGTGTCTTGATTAAAATTATTGCCTTGAGTTTGGTAAATTAAAAAAATTTAATCATTACTTTAGAAGATGCCTTATTTGTACCTGTATCAGCAAAGACTGAATACTTCAATTTGGAGTTCACAGAACCTCCTAATTCCTGCAGAATTTTTTCTGGTTGTAGAGAAAACATGATCAGGTACATCTTGGATGATGATCTAGTAAAGCTCACATAAATTATTTCTGGACAACTTTGAAGGAAAATAAACAACAAAAATAACTTTTAGGATGTGGATTAATATAGGAATTAATATGTCTCCAATTAGTTAACAGATTTGTATCCAGAAAGGATGAATTACATTTTGTTAAAGTGAGTTTTTAATATATAGATGTATATATATTGATTTTGGAGAAGTTTTTGTGGTTTAATGCAATACTAATAAACACAAGTTTGCTGGTAAGGATTTAGACAGTCAGAAGTTGCCATGGTGGTCTTGATTTCCTACTGCTGGGTTCAACGTGGTGTGCTCAGGTGATGTGTTAAAGAAATCTATGTGGTTTGATTTGTTTTTCAAAATTAAATTAAAGTTTTATTCTCCTTAAATGCTTCCTAATTAAGATTCTTGTAAATGAAAACATTTAGGTGTCTACTAATCACCAATAGCAGCCAATATATTTCTCAATTAATCAAGTAAAGCCTGTTAAATGCAGTTTAAGGACCATTTTATGGGGATTCTCAGTGACACCTCTGCAAACGTACCTGAGTAAACTTTATTTGAGACCTTTCCAGGGCTCTTGGGCAAACAAAGCTTTACTCCTCCAATGAATAACTGCCTGCATAGAGGGCTGTGCAGCATTCAGGAGCAGTGAACCTGTAAGCCTATTAAATTTACTGTGCTCTGCAGCTCAGAATATCCCTGCTTTCAGTGGTTTCCTGACTGATCGTAGGGAAATGCAAGAGGTGCAGTGGAGGGGCACTACTACCAATCCCCATTCCTAAATATCTGTAGAGATACTCAGATCAAAAGGGGGATACAATTTATTTTAGCTAATTCTTCTTTAAAGCAGTCCTTAACCAAAATAATTATGTTGCTGAGGTTAGCAGAAACTTAAATAAAGTCCATCTTTCACAAGGATGAAATTTCCCAGTTCTGTGGCCCAGAGGTATTCCCATAAGATGCTCTCTGTGCAGTCAGTGTGTATTCTTTTTTGGGGGCTATAAATCCTCAGAAGTATTTTTAATGGTGTGTTAGCTGTGACTTATGGAAGGGACCTGGGTTTCATTTGCCTAGGAGCTTTCATTACAGGTGCCTTTGGAAGGTTGATGGCTGGAGATAGAATCAAAAATAGAGGTGAAAAGGAGTTATTACTTGTCAGAGACCCTTATTTCCCCTGCTACTCTGCAGGGCTCTGTGAAATGGCCCAGATTACAGATCGATAACGGAGTGCTTGCACTCAGCTAAAACCAAAACCCAATGAACTTTAAAACACAGAACCAGTGCTGGGCTGGGAGCTTGCTGGGAGCTGAGCTTCACTGCTTGGCTCATCCAGCTGAGATCTGGGGAATATCCATCTTCTCAGTGGTGTCAGTAAAGGCTGAGCTGGCTGCTCTGGTAGTCCTGCCATTCTCCTGCAGAGACATCAGTTAAAATGCTCCAAAAGACTCTGCAAATTCACTGCCTTCCTACCAACTGCTGGTGCTGCTGAAGGATTGAGCCGTGTCTTCCAAGGGAATAATAGCACCTCAGAAAATGTGCTTCTCTATAATGCCTGCCTTACCTTTCTGAACCTTTTTGAACTTTGCAGAGGACACATTCTCTTGTTGGTGATATTAGCACCCTGTCTGGATAAGAGTGCACATCTATTTTTTTAAATTCTGCTTTTACTCGAGTGGCCCTAAGTGTGGCAGATGTTTCAGGTTCTGATACACAGCTCTGGGGGTGGGTTCTGAGGAGTGCATGTGTGGTAGTTCTTCTAGAGGTGCTGGGTTATTCTCCTTCTGGTTCTCCATAGGAGAACAGCTCTCCATAGGAGGTTCTCCATAGCTGTTTAGGAAATCTGCATCCCTGAGGCAGCACAAGCCAGAAACTGCCCCAGCACAGTGTGTGCTCTCCCCAGCCCGGATGAGTGCTGGTGGACAGAGTGTGGTGATGGGGTCCACCAACAGCTCCTGGTGCAGTAAATTAAGACTTGCAGGTGTCCCAGAGGCCCAAAATGCTACATCACACAGAAATCCTGCCTTGTACACCCCTTTCTGCAATATTTATTCTTTTTTATCATAGCTTTTCATGCTGCTTTGGCTGCTGTACTTTCTCTGTATGTATTAGGCTTGACTGAATATTATTATTACATAAATAATACCTTTTCTTAGCCCTTTTTAAGTGATCCCTTTTCCTGTCTTTGATTGTCCCTGCAGGTGTATTAACACAGAATTTGTACCTTGATACTTTCTCGCTGTGAGGTGTGTGTGAAAATCTCACAAGATAGCTCAGGATCTCTTTTGCATTGCCAAGTGGTGACAGCAGGACTTCAGGATCACAGGGGAACAGGCAAGAGTCCACTGGAATATTTATAATAATCTCTTAAAAGCTCTGTGGAGCTTGAAAAAGTCATGAGAGAAACACCTGTGGGGCAAACATGAATTTTCATGGGATCAGAGGGCATCTGGGTTTGCAAGGGAGCTTGAGAAGCCTCTAATCCAAATTCCTGCTCAGAGCAGGGTCAGCCACGGGTTCAGCCCAGGTTGCTCAGAGTTTGAAATACGTGGAGGCTGGAGACTGCACTGGGCAGGAACTGCTCCACTGCCTCACTGATCTTATGGAGGAAAAGATTTTCTGTATTTCCAGCATGAATTGCTGGTTTCAGCTTCTGCCATCATCCTGCTGTGCACCCCTGGGAAGGACCTGCCTCTGACCTCCCCCTGGGCAGTGGGGGCAGCTCCTGGGTGACCTCAAAGCCACCCATTGTCCAGCCTGAAGGAGCCCCAGCCCCTCAGCCTTTCCTCCTGGAACCTGTCCTTCTGCCCCCTGCTCATCCTGGTTCCTGCAGCAGGACTTTATCAAAGTCTGGTGTTGTCTTGGGGACTCAGGAGGTGGGGATGGGATGCAGTGTTCCAGACTCAGCCCCACAAGTGTTGGGTGTGAGGGATTCCTTCACCACCTTCCTCCATTTTGTTCCTGCTGCTCTTGGCCCTTTCCTGCTTCATACCTTTCCTTTCAAATTTCAATGCACCTTGACTAAAAGAGAGTCCCTTACCTTCATTCTTTGAAAGATTTTCACCTCTTCAAGGTTCATTTCCACTCACAACAGATTAAAAACTCTCTGGGAGTTGTTAATTTTCACCAGATACTCCCAAAATCATAGAGTGTCTGGAGCACCACAGAGCATTTGCAGCACATCTCCAGATAGGAGGTGGATAAAACTGAAGAAAGAAGGAAAAAAAAATAAGACTGAAAAATCAAAGCTCAATAAAATTCTGGACATAAGATTCAGGAAAGTTCTTTACTGGTAAAAAGGATTTACTCTGTTAAAATAAGAAGAATTTTTAGATAGAGCCTTATTTTACTTTAAAAATACATGTATTAGTTCTGCTCTGAAAAAGATTTCTAGAGAGAATTCCTATCAGAGTAACTGCTACCAGCTTTGGTGTTTCTAAAAGTTGAAAGTTTATTTTTGGGCAGAGGAACAGGCCACACCATCATACCCACTGTTAGACTAAAAATTAGGCAGCTGTGAGCCCATAAAAATAGATGGGTCTTCATCAGTCATCTGAGCTATTTTGATTCATTTTGCTTCAAGTTTTAAGGGGATCTTTGCAGTGTGAGCACAAAGTGGGTGAGGTTTGTTTGTGAAGGGATGAGGTGCTAATCCTTCCAAACTGATAACAGCCATGTATTTAGGGCCGTGTAATACCTTGGCATTACTTTTTTATGTACAGAGGATTTCTGAAAATGGAAACAACTGGAAATAGTTATCATATTTCAGGTCTCCCAAGCGAGAGTTAAAGCTGCAGGTGATGTTTCAATAGCTCTGAATTAGAGAGTTCCATTTAATTCATTTCAGGTCGTGATGAACTCGTAGCCTTTGGTAAGAGGACCTGAGCCAGCCAGAAAAAGATTGAATTACTTTTCCCATGGGAGGCTTTTCTCTGTTGCTGGAGGATTCAGGCACTTGGGGGTCAATGTGGAACAGCTTGGACAATGTCCTCTTGGCTGAGCCCCAAACCATCAAACCCTTCTCACTGGTTTTCTTTGCCAGCACTTGCTTCACCTTCACCAGTCCCAAGGTATGCAAAGCCAAATAGAAAAAAAAAAAAAAAAGAAAAGAGAAAAAAAGAGTCCAGATGGGAATAGATGACCAGATGTTTTGGTGAGGTTGGGATGATCCATTACAAAAGAATTCTGTTTTGTTGCCACAAACATAAAGACTGTTCTTGTGCATTGAAATACAGAGCTTTCATTATCCCAGGCCTTTGTTCTTCACTTTCAGGCAGATATTTCTACATCTGCACCCTACTTGCCTTTGCATCACGGATATAATGGAAAAGAAATGGCTTTTTCACCTGCCTGTAGCAATCATTTCTAGAAAATACTTTCCTGAGGAGCAGCAAGCCTTGCTGCAGTGTTCCTCTGAAAGGATTTAGCCGCTGTAGGGCTGTTCCCAGGCGATCCGAACTGCAATTCTTACAGATCTCCTGACCTCAACATGCATGTTCACACATTCTCAACAAATGTTTGTGTAGGTTATGGTTTCTTTCTAATGAAATAAAAACTGTAAATAAGCTGGGGAATCCATAACCTTTGCACATTATTGGTTTTAACTCAGATAATACGAGTATGGCCGTGGTGTTTAGTGAGAATGGGAGTCTCAGACTATGAAGATATGTAGACATAAAAAAGCTCCTGGAAAAAAAAAAGGCTCATTTGGAGTCATAACCTTCAATATCACTGTTGTTAATGAATGATAATTCAGCCTGACATAAGAAGAAAGGTGTGTAATTTGTAAAGTATTTTATTCTGAACTGTCAGGCTGCCATAACACGAAATTAAGAATGTACCAAATAATTCAAGAACAGCAGGCAGGCCATGTTTGCATCGAGGGTTCCCAAATGTGCTTGAAGAGCAAACTTGGCACAAACAAGGCTTCAGTTAATTCACAAATAATGAATAAATAATTAAAGGTAAAGAGACTAAATAATTAAAGGTGAAGAGACTAATTTGTAAAATAAAATAAATTGTCTTCCTTGGGACTACTTTCTGATTCCACTGATCTGTTGAGGAACCTTCCCTGAACTGTAGTGGCTGTAAGCATTTAAGAGCAATGTGAGGAAAAAGCAGGTTCTTGTAATAGATGACTGACTGAAATTGTGGCTTGATGCTCTCAGCTCCACTGTGTTCTTCCACACAGGTTAAAGAATCTGTGTGTGATTTGTGTGCTTTTGTTTTTCTGAACGCTTGTGTAAGTTCATCACATTGGGGTTTTGGTTACATTTTCAATCCCACCTATAATTTTAAGCCTTTAATTCTTACTTTAAAAAAAGCTTTGCCTATCTGTCATCAGAACCTTATTATTTCCATGAGGTTTTGACCCCTTCCATAAATAATTGCATATTCTAATACCTGCCCTGCTGCCAGAGCAATGTGGAGGCCTCCAAGCTCAGATCACCAGGACTTCACAGAGTGGTGTGTTCCAGCTCTCAGAGATTTACAGGTCTGGGAGTTTTAAAAGGTTCGTGCTCACCGGAAAAATGCTGTTCTCATGATTGAAACTTGCTGTGAATCTCCAGAAAAAGTGTGAGTTGAGTGTGTTTTATTGATTTGCTTAAATATTGAGCAAGTGTGATTTCAGCTTTTTTTAACCATCCCACACCAAAAGAAAGTGAAATAACTGAAAACCACCTTGTTCATATTTTAGTTTGAACAGGAGCCTAGTGGCTTCTTAATGCATCTATCCATCTCTAGGGCCAAAAGAAAAAACATCCATCCTACAGATCAAGGGTGTAGCAGATGTGCTCAGCCTTTTGCCTTCAAGGATTTTTGTCAGAATTCTTGTAGTGCTTTTATCTCAAATTGAACAACTCAGTTTCTCCGTGAAATAATTAATTACTCAGATGAAATACTCTATGAAGTTTGCTGTACACCCTACAAGCAGGGTGTCTGCAGAAGCGTAAATGTTCAAGCTGTTCATAATCCTTATGAGTGATATTCAAAAACTGGCATTATTTCCACAGACATCTTAGTGCATCATCAAGGCAGGAAAAATGACAAACAGAAAATTCAAATACAAGCAGATAAAGTATATATCCCTTCTCTCGGACTGTCTAATTTTTTTAAGTAGCTAGAATTTTAAAAACTAAGTGAATTTTTGGGTTGGTGACAAGCTTGGCACAGTTAATTTGAAAATCTAGTTTAAACAAAGAATTGGCTGGTTAGGACTCTTAGGCTGCCTGTGTTTTGAAGGCAGCTAAAACATCATAATCTCAGTGTGATAAGGTAAAGTAGCAGATTTGTGTATGAAAACGTTCCTTGTTCCATTCTGGAATTACTTTTTAAAAAAGACCTTGCTATTTTATGCTTGTCTGAAGAAGTTTTAGAAAAATTATATATTATATGTTGAAATGGAGAGATTCCCCCCTCCCCCTCCTTTATTCAGACAGGGATTTTTGAGTTACACAGGTGCAACTCCCTTTTTTTTTTTTTCAATGGCAGAGTTTGGCCCCTTACACCCTTCTAAACAATCCAACAGCAGCATTTCCCTCCTGGTTTGGAAGGCTGAATAAAGTTATATATTTCCCATTTCTTGACTGTTTTGGCATTCCTCCCTGAAAGGGAGGAAAAGCCTTACAAAGTTTCCTTTGGCCCAAACCCCAAGACATCTGCTGCAGCTGGGAGAAGCCAGGTCTGGCTGTGGTGGTGCCCACAGTGGGGGCTGGGGAGTGGCCAGCAGCCCCCAAGGCCCTTCCTGGGGAGGGGGGATGGCTGGGTGGCACTTGGAGGCTGCTGAAATTAGGAAGGCTTAAGGCACAGAAGCCTTCTTCTATAATGTAGAATTATAGCATGGTTTGGGTTGGAAGGGACCTAAAGTTCATCTGAGCTGGACACTAGGAGCTGAGTCTGCACCCCACTTGTGCCTTTGAAGGTTTTGTGAATTTATTCTGACTTCAGTCTCATTCAATTGTTGTTGTGGGGTTTTTTTTTCCTGAAGAAACAGCGTGTTGAGCAAGCTAAAAGGGTACAAACTATTTTGAAGGCTTTTTGGGAACTTGAGAGGAGACTGGTTTTTCAAAAACAAAATGATTGCGTTGCTGTGTTCAGGCTGCACTGAACAGCTCTTGCTCTTTCAAACTCTGGTGCCCAAGCTCCAGCGGTCCCATCATCTGTCCATGTGCATGCTTGTGAAAAGCAATGTATTCTCTTTCAAACCTACAAGAAGGGGGATTATTTTAACCAACATGAGTTGATATTTGCTGAGTGTGTGCACACGGACACTGGGAGTTGACTTGGGGAAATTTGCTAAGCTGTGAATGAATGAAGCTGAGTTGAGAACCTGAGCCACACACAGGGCACGGTTTGCCAGCTGCTTTGGAGCTCGTGGAAGTGAATTCCATGAAGAGAGGAAGGCAGCTTGGAAGCACAAGACTCTCTCAGGGCTGACAAGGCTGACACAGGATGGAAGGTTTATACCCTCTTGTTTTTCTTGTCCTATAAAAGTGAGGATGATAAAAATGCCAGTTTTTATTTCACTTGGAGTGTCTGGGAGACAAATTCTCCAAGGGCTGAATGCCTAATGACTATAAAGAGTAAGAATAAGCTACCAGAACCAGGTGCCTTAAAAACTCTAAGCCTAACCAGGCTCCCTCCCTGTCTATTCCTGTGTAAAACTCCTCTTCAGGTAAGAGGGACGCTTCTGTTGTCTGGCAACTTGGCAGGAGCAGCATTCAGGCTCATATCAGCAGGATGAGAATTTTAATTGGCAATAAAGACACTCAAGGTCATTAAGTGTGTCTTAATTCATAGTTTAAAGGTAGCTGGTTTCCATTAAAAGCCAGATATAAATATATGCACACAGTGTGACTGCTGCATGCCTTGGGTTTTGCTCTCCATCACAGAGCTTCCTGGGGGCTAATCATCCTCCCAAAGGAGCAAACAAGGGGTAAGAAAAAAAGATGGAACTCCCACTGCAGAGCTTTTAGCAAAGCCCTTGGTCTGGGGAAAGATTTTTCTTCCAAAGGGAAAGACAAAACTCTAATGCCCCAGAGCCCTTCAGCTTGGGCCAAGCCATGGGAAGAGCTTCAGCGAAAGAAAAATATTTTGGTGAGCTTCAGGTCTCGTCCTTGTTCTCCTGTTCTCCTTCTGTTGTCATGGTGATGTTTTCAAAATATCTTTGCCTCTCTTCTACAGCCTTAGGAAAATAATAAGAAAAAGTATCTGTTACTACTCTGAGAGCAACTTGGGCTTTTCTTCTAAGTGTGGAGAAAAATTTTTCTATGCAGCTGGCAGCTTATCTAAATTAAAGCAGAGGACACTGAGGTGAGCAGTGTGGCTGCCAGGTAATTCACTGAGAATACTCTGCTCTGTGGCCCAGGTTTTACTGGCAGCTTCTTTTCTTCCTTTAACATCCTCAGCTTCTTGCAAAGAGACAGGGTAGACATTTTTCCAATTGGTGTTAAAAGTTCTTCTTTAGCTGAAGGCCAGTAGTGATGCTGCTGCTTCTTTTGCACCAAAAGCAGTCCTTGAGGTGTGTATTCAGACATAAAATACGTGGATGGGATCTTTGTCTGGTACACGCCATACACATGGACAGCATGAAAAAATGGTCCTTAAGTCTTCTTCTGTTTAGTTCCTGTGTGGTGCAGCTGCAAAATACAGTGGAAGAAAGCTTTTTATGCATTTTCTGGAGCATGCTGTGCTACAGAACCAGTCTTTGGACATTCCCCTCATCCCCATCTCTCTTCTCCCTCACTGAGCCCCCAAGGATCATCTCTGGGCCAGAAAAATGTGTGATTGCAAAGCAGGTAAAAGACTCCTTTGAAAGGTAAAATAAGGATGCAGCTGAAGGATAGGTTTGGTAAGATTGCTAAAGCAATTATAAATAGATTTTGTGGAAAGTTTTAGAAGCAGTAATTGTGTGTATAGTTACGTGTCAGAGCAAATTCAAGAAAGATAGTTATAAATTTCAGATTTGAATGTTCAGACTGTCTGATATTTTTTATTCTTACTTCACCTGGTTATGATATAATCATGCTTCAAAACTGAGAAATAAGGATGAAACCTGTTCAGATGTGCACCTACACAACCTTAATATTCAGATGTATATTTACTATTAGTAAATATCCATATTAATAGTAAGGTTGTGTAGGTATGCATCTGAACAGGTGTGTGTATAACAAGTGTATGTATATTAATATGTATATTTACTATTAGTAGCTGCTATTCTGAAGGCACTTATTGGCAATACTGCTTTTGGAAAATTTAATGTTTGTTCACTCTCCCTCTACAAAATGAAATCTGAGTGAAAGAAACACACTTTCACTGCTGATTTTTGTGGTGTTCACACAGTTCTTTCCAACCTGGTCCATTCTGATAGTTTCAAACATTTCTCAGTATACTGCATTTTCAACCTGTTAAAACTCTGGTTTGTGCAGTTAGGTGTAAAATTGTTTAATTTGGTGGTTGTTTCAAG
>JAYDZK010000001.1:2694315-2808802 GCA_034509185.1 Euphonia xanthogaster
GACGTGTGTTCTTCCGATCTTTGTGCAGTTGGGGGGAAAATTGTTCAATTTGATGCTCATCTCACCCCCCCCCCCCCCCCCAAAAAAACCAACACCCACCCACATAATAAATATATATTTAGTTATTATATTTATTTTATATATACATATTTATATTACATAATAGTAAATACATATTTATTCTAACTAAAATATTGGTATATTAAATACATTTATTAAGTATATAGTTATTAAATACGTTATTTATTACATATTAGGAAATGTTATATATATTAAATATTAATCTATATATATTAAATAATAGTAAAAAGGAGAGTTTAAGGAGATTGGTTTTATAATTCCCCAGATGTTGGTGCCATGTAAGGGAAAGGCAGGAGGCAGAGAATTGAAACCAGGCATGGACCTACTGTAAGGGAAACTACAGCCAAATACAATGATGACACCTCTGTCCTTCAGTCAGCATGTGTTAAATTAAAATAACAGTTGATAACGTCCTTCAGAAAGGGCATCTTTTCATTCCCTGAGGCTGGAAGATACCTGACACCACCAGTGATGAATTCCCGGGGCCACAGGAGAGCTGTTTGCCCTTGAATCCCCTCTTCTCCAGCATCCCAGTGTCTGAGAACACCTCTTGGTTTTCTTTAAGAATTTAAATGGCAAAAGAAACATCCAGCAGCTCCCCAGCTCCAGATGTGGATCTGTATTTGACAGAGCAGGATGCAGATGTGTAGGGCTGTGCCTAGAATGGCATAGCTTCACCCATTTATCAAGGAAAGCTATCAAATAAATATTTTGATCAAATAAAAACCCCAGCAGATCCTGACAACCACCTGGTGGTGTGTGTGCCACAGCCAAAATTGCCAACACATCAAGTGGAAGAGCTGATGGCAGCTACAGGCTGAATCCTGCACAGAATGAGGAGCTGTCTGCTCACATCCCATTTTGGAACGTTTGCTTCTTACTGCTCAACAGCAGAATTCCAGAATTCAGGCTGCAATTACAGCTGCACTGGCACTGCCTGACTGCCTTCCTGGTTATGGCATTCACGGACATCTTCCATGAAAAGTGGAGATACATTCCCAGTCTTGGTGTGAATGGAGGAGTCCCTGAAGAATGTTTGGTTTCGAGGAAGGTGCAGGCTACGTTTTATCAAGTATTTCTGCCTCAGTTTAAGGCTAAGTGTCCCTTATGGGCCCCATGTATCTGGAGATGCAGCCGTGCCATCAGCAGTAATAAAGCAAACACAGAATATTCAATGGTTCTGTTCAGTGACAGCTTCTGGAAATGCTGTGTCTCACCCAAAATTCTTTGCTGTAAAAAGTAAGCGAAAACATAGGTTATATAAATTAATTTTTTTGAGTATTTGCAATTAATTTAGTATTTCCAAGAATAAGCAAGCTGTCTTAAGCAATTGAATTTTAAGTCAAGATTTTAGCTGCAGAAAGATCCAGTTCAGGTTCTTTGTGTGTTTCATTCTGTGGCTTGGTTACACATTGTTTTATCTGAAATGGTTTATCTGCCTGAACGTGGTTGCATTGCAGCTTATTTCAAATGTATTTTTCCTTCAAGATTTTTTTTTTTTCCTGTGGCAGTTTTAACTCCCTTTAGCAGAGATGTGCAAAGTCTCTCTTAGATTCAGTGTATGAATATATATATATAATATCTATTTTATGTCCAAGACTAATTCCAAATGTGGTTTTATTTTAAAGTGAGCATCTATAACCTGCTTTATTTGAACAATTCATGATTTTTCAGGACTATATTAGGAATATATATCAAAAACTATTATCTGAAATAGATTCCTTCAAAGACACAAAGGCGGGAACAAGTCCCATCTTTGCTTAAAAAACATCAGATTTGACTACTAGAGAGGTTTAAAATGAAAATTCTTTTGATTTTAACCAGCTTCCTCTAATAGGTAATGAACCCAGAGTAACTCATTTAGTGCCTGCAGAAGTCTGGGCTGAGGCCCAGGTATCCAAGTCCTTTCAGATAATCAACCTGTCTTCTCTCACTCTCCAACATCAGCTCTGCAGGGCCCTGATGTAATATGGGAGATGTTGATGTCTGGGGGAGAAGGCCTCTGGAAATTAAAGAGGCAGGTACCTCTGCTCCGTCTGCAGTCTGGCACTGGGCTCTTTATTCCCCTCCCTGCTGGAACCATTAGGCAGTCTAGACTCCTCTTTGTCTTTTGAGACTCCTCTCCCACCTTTTCATGGGGAAAATGGGGGAGGGAATGATGGAGGGGAGCAGCAGAGAGAGAATCCACCTCAGGGTGTGCCTCCCATGGCTGTGTCTGACTGAATTTCGTCCTGGGCTATGAACCCTGCCAGCACTGAGGGCTTCTGGTGCCTGACCCAGTTCTGGCCAGCATAGATCAGTTTGTTTTGAGGAGGATTTCACATCTGACCCTTGCAATACCAAGAAAAAGCACCCCTTCAGTTTTTGGATGCTAAGTTTTTTCTCCAGAAGAGTGTAGTGAAGCAGCCCACGTGATCTTCAATTTCCCCAGACTCACGAACGTGCTGGGGTGTAGGGAAGGCAGTTCTGCCTAGAGGCAAAAATAAATAGCTAGAAATTTTTAAATTATTACATTTACAAGAGAAAATAAAAGCAAGAGAAAATAAAAAAGGCAACTCAATGAGGGATCTTTTATTTGCAAACTAAACCACAACCAGACTTCAGTGACTGTTTTGGACTGGTATGTAAGCACTGTAGAGGTGTTAGAGAGTCTTTTTTTCCTAGTCAGTGTTACTGTGTGGATCATGTGAGCTGCTTGTCACACACAACACCAAGGTGTGTGGTCAGGCAGTGCTTTGACCCCAGGGGAAAGTGGAATCTCCACACTCCACAAATATATTTCCTCCATTGAACAGTGTTGCAGAAGACACTTCTGCAAAAGCAAATCTTTGGGACTTCTGTCTCAAGCACCTCTAAAAGTTCTCCAATATCTTGGAAGTCTAAGATGTAATGTTCCAGGGGATATTTCCACAGAATGGTAGAAATGTATTTGTGGAGGTGGGAAAGAAATCAATTGATTGAGAAAGGAACACTCGGAATGTTTTTCCTCCCTCTGTGGATCACAAAGGCTTGTGGTGGTTGCTCACCTCGTGGCTCTGTGCAAAGGCTGAAATAGGTGCTGTGCAATAAAGAAAATGTGCTGTGAAATAAAGAAAATGAGATGATAAAATGAAATATAGAATATTTCATGTGCTATGAAATGATGAAAATGTCCTGAACAGCACAGTGAGCCAGAGCATGATGGTCCTGGCACGGTGGCTTAGGGTCAAAGTGTGGGAAGCTGCCACTGATTCAGCCCAGGTTTGCAGGAAAAGGTAAGAATGGTGGTGCCCACAGGGTGTTGTTTGCCAGTATTGCTGCTGGGAACACTGGGCTGCTCTCTGTCACTGCTGCTGAGGATGACATTCCAGAATAAGTTGGATAAAATTCCGGAAAATGCTCTGTCAGGAACCCTTTTGACCAGGAATGGGGAAAAACATTAAGCAGTAGGAATCTCAGCCAAATACTCCCATCTCATTTTATTTGATCATTTTAATGATTTACCATTTCCTTGACTGACTTCTATGACAACGTTGTCTTGCGTGTTAAAGTGGTTTCTAATTTATTTTTTAAATTTATTTTTACATATGGCACGATTTCCCTTTCAGATGGGTTCTGAGTAGGGGTGGCTTTTCCTGATGCTCACTTTGTCAGATCAGCAGAGACAACTGAACAAAGGAATGTTCCTTAGGTAGTTTATGATAATTTAATTTATTATCATTTTCCTTTGATAATTTAGGATGATCTTCCTGAGCAAGCAGATGAAGGAAAGCATGATGTGATTCGTTGCAGCTCAGAGGAAGTTCTGAAAATCATGGTGATGGCAAATGGTGGCAGAACATGTCTTAAAGTCCCAAAAATTGGAGCTGGGCCTTCTGGTTGGCCTTCTTATCACCCTTACCAGTCTTCTCACTCAGTCTTTTACTATTACCTTACTTCTTTAATTGTTTTTAATGTTAATATTTTGATAACTAACAGATATGAGAAGCTCCCTGTATTTTTTTGGAGACGTTAGAATTTATACTTGTTGCTAGCCCAGCTGACAGGACACAGAAGTCAAAACTGGAGGCTGTATTCAGGATGTTGTGACAGTTGTTTTTGTTTGCTTCACTGTAAAATGAGGATTATTTTCTGATTATTTTCTGTTTGTTTTGTAACCAAGATGATGGCTCTGTGTAAAAGACTTGAGGACGTGGTTAGAATATTTTTGTGTTGAACAAATGAAAAAGATTTATCTGTCCATAGGGGAAATGTCTGAAACAGAGGTTTAGGAAATAATTTTATTAAATTTAAGATTAAAAGTTAGTTGGAATTTAATCCAACTTTGCTCTTAGAAGTTACAGAGAGCGAAGGGTGTTTTTATTTGGGTTTTTTTTAATGTTTTGAGTGCCTCATTGGGGAGAAATCACAGGGAACTATAAAAGGTCAGTAGTTTCAAAAAAGAAAAATTCTTCAGGATCACCAATCCAAATTTCTTGTTTCAAAAGAGAACTTGGCACTTTTGGTTTACAAATTTTGCTGAATAACTCAGGTAAGCAAAATAGATACACATATTAAAAATTTGAGAACTGGGCTTTTTCCTGATTACAGGAGAGTAATACTGGTCACCCTGAGGGGGAAATCAGTAAAGGTTAGGAGATGTATCCAGTGGAGAGTCAGGAAAGGGTGAAGGCAGCAGAATTTCAAAGCAGAGAATTTTGAGCATCAAGAAGAAGCAGGCAGCTTGTTCAGACTCCTTAAAAAAAGAAAAAAAAAAAAAAAAACAAAAGAAAGAAAAAAAAAAGGATGGAAGAGAGACAAACGACCTCAAACAGCAATGAGAAAACTTTGAAATTCTTCTGAAAGCAGCAAGTGCAAAGTGAAATCTAACCAGCATGGGTGCTCCTTATCAGGAGGGCTTTTTTCCATTTCTCTTCTGTGGCCCTCCTGGCATGAAGGGCCAGCCTTGCCTTCCTAATGCAGAATCTGGGCTGGGAGCAGTGTGGGCCACCAGTCTGGCTTGCATCACTGCTTATTCCATGTGTTGACAGGTTGCCCTGTGCCCTGAGGCTTTTTTCTCCCATCTCTTCTTTTCTCCCTCAGCTGAAGAATTTTTTTTTTACTTCTACCTCTATGTGAGAAATCCCTGTGCTCACCGATAGGAATACCGTGTCAGGGAAGTGAAGAAAATGTCAGGTTTGTGAAGAGAAGACATTTCTAATTTTTGTGTAGCTTAAAGATCTTTTCTGTAGTGAAGCTACTCTCTCTGTCCTTATTTCTGCATCCCATCTGATCAGTTATTCACCTGATAAAATCTTTATGATGTTTGTGTATTTGTTTTACAGCAATAACTTGCTCAGGACAGACCTCTTGGTGTGTGGTGGATAAACACATTGCTGACTTTTAATTGGATGACAGAAGATTTTAGACTACTTAATTCCAAAGGGATGGATGAAAGTGGAGGAAAACAACAGGGATGGAGACACAAGAGGACAATGGTGAAAATACAGAGAAAAAAAGAATACACATTTTGAACTTTAAAATGGTGACAGATTTTGTGCCAAGTAGGCAAACACAGAAACCAGAGCAGCTGCTGAGACTGTGAACCAAAGAATTTCTGGAGGAGAAATTGATTATTCCACTCAGCAGGACTATCTGCATGTTTTGTCCAGGGGTGAATTTGACAACACAGCTGATAGCCGTGAAGGGAAATGCTCTCTTTTCTCACAACACTTAGCTCATCCCTGGGCATTGATGTCTGAGCAAAGTCTCTTCCAACAGAAAATGGAAGCATCCCTTAAAAATCACTCACAGAAAGATAAAAGATATATTAGGGCTGTAAGATTTTCTAGCAACAAAAGTCTTTATTTACTGGTTGAATTGTAAATCTACAGTAATTTGGATGGCTTGTCAAGTGTGATTTCTTCTTTGCAACTCAGTTAAAAACTGCAAACCCCCTGTGATACATGGAAATTTATTTCTTTGGCAAGCAAAGGATGCTTTGATTGCTGACTCTGTTCATTTTCAAAAATTAACGCTTTGGAAAGAAGACAAGAAATTTTATTCTCACTGAGAAAGATAAAGAATGACTTTGCTTATTACTCTGATCTCTGTATAATTCATAGCCCAAAACATAGCTGATCCTAAATCATATAAACTGCAGCACTGCTGCTGGCACATGAGAAAAAAATTACTCAGAAAAGTTTATTATTTTATAAACAAATAATCAGCAGCACAATAAGCAGAAGAGGACTTGAATGCATGTGAATGCAGAACGAATTATTCTTCTTCCTCAAAATTAAGTCAGAAATAACACATTAAATATAAAATTACTGCCAAAAGTATATGTGTGTGTAGCTACTCATGGCTTTGACTCTGTCCCCAGATCACTGCCTGTGGGTCCTATGTGGCCTCAGCAAAGGTAATTGACACCCAATTATTCAATATAACATTTAGTTGGCTTTTGAGTTTTTTAGTAACTGGTCTTGGACACCTGGATTTCTTTTCCTGTTTCTTCTCTTTTATTTTTTTTTAAATTTTGTCTCTGAAGCCCTGTATTATTTTAGATTAGGCCAGAATGAATGATGCTTGTTTAGCATATAAAGTCACATCCTTTGCTTGCAAAATCAGTAATTTTCCAACCCAAGAGCAATTTACACAAAGTTTTGCAGTTTTATTGGTCTCCAATGGCAGGATATAATTTCAGAAACAGAGAAGCCCTCAAGAAAGCATGGATTTTCATATGCCTCACTCTCTAGGACTAAGTAGTCAGTTGGGGAAGGAGGAAGGGAAGGAGGAAGTAAGCACTTGTTATTAATCCAAGTAGATGATTTTGCCAAAACTACCCATGAGACAGCAGTGACTTTTTCTTGAGAGATGAATCAATCTTTCTTTGTGATATTTCAACAACTTTCTTTCTTTTTTTTTTGCAAAGGAAATGCTTTTCAAATTCTATCAAACTTGATAGCCCTGACAATAATGCATCCCAATTCCTAAAAAGTAGGCAGTAGAGTAGAGGGAAAAATCAGTGTGTCTCTTCTTTTCAAGCAGGAGTTGCAGGGTTACTAATTAAAAAAATTTCAAGGTAAACTCCAGATTTGAAGAGTGTTGTATGCCCTGGTTTTGGAGTGTGTATTGGGCAGCATTGCAGAAAGGAAGGTAATTTGTTAAGGTGAGAAAATTAAAACAAGAATGAAAGATTTCGTTGTCTGCACTGGAAGGGGATATTTGGCTCTGTTAAGGGTGGAGTGAAAATAACTGGAAATTGGATGAATCTAACAGGAAAGAGAGGAAAATACTCCAGTACTGTGGTTTTTTGTGACGGCAGCAGAGTGGAAAAGCTTGGCCCTTTTCTAAGATGTTGGAGAGAGGAGAAAAGTGGTGGAGAAGCTGTGCTGAGAGTCATCACCAGGAGACAGCAGAAAAACCCCTGAGCAGTGAGATTCCATCACCTACAGTCATGTAAACAGCAGGGGGGCTGGCAAAAAATATGGGAACTTTGACTGCTGCAGGATGAAGAGGTGGGAAAACACCAGAACTCGTGATGCAAGGCTGTACCAAGGGGAAAATAAACATGATTCAGGAGTAAGGCTGCTTGAGAGTGTTTTGACAGGACCATTTTAGAGCTCTTGCTTCTAATGGACGTTTTCAGTATGGACAAGCTATTATCAGGAAAGTATTGTTTTGGCCAAAATTAGAGCAACCCCAGGGACCAATCCCAAGATATCTTGCATGATTCCACAGGAAATGTTGACTGGAGATGGGTGAGGATAGCAGAACAGGAAAACTGTATGATATTCCCTTTTTCACATGTGTGAGCTTCAAGTTTAGTGTGAAAACATGAAAAAAAAAAAAGTGCCCAGTGGGTAGTTCTAAGAGCACAAAAACACTGAAGATGAGAATACTTCTGTCTTGTTGCCTCCTTATTTGGTGCTCCAAATAAGCTTGTGAGTCTTTGTGGTTTTTGTTTCATTTTTATAAGATTATTCACAGAGATTTGTGTAGCACTATTTGACTTTTCAGGCTTTATGTTTCTTATTTACTCTGCTAAACAAATCAATTTTTAAATGTCCTATTTTTAATCACAAACTAAATGTGCAACTGAACCTGAGATAAAACTCCTGCCGTGGCAGAGATACTTGTTAGCACTCTGAGGGGAAAAAAATAAAACCACAGAGAGATGTAAAACATTGATTATTAAATTTAGTATTTGGAATTAACATTTGGTAAGTTTTGGGGTTTTTGAACTATCTGTCTGACCCAGTTTATAATTTTAAATGTCCAGAGTGCTAGGAATGATATTTGAAACACAGAGAATTTTAAATAGGTTTTTTGTTTTTAAACTTCATAATATATTATACTATCTCTTTATTAGTATATCTGTTTTACCTTTGTATAGATGCTGTAGAAAGTTATTATTATTTTTTAAAAAATGTATTTTTTTCGCCCAAAAAACCCCAAGTGACTCCACCTTAGTGTCACTGACCAAATTTAATGGAAATAACTGAAAGGTAATTCTGTAAATGGTTTCACCTCCCTGTTCTCAAGAGTTTATTCTTCCAGAGCTAAAGAGCAAAAGGAGGAAAGACAGCAGCTGGTATCAGTAAATAGATATTTTTGAACTTCAGTTATATGAACCCAAGATCAAGATTAGCTTTGTTCAAAAATAAATTGATAGGCCTTAAATGTTACACAACTAATTGATTATTGACTTGGCTTCTGCAAGATAGGTGTTAACCATCAGAAAGAAAATCCCCAAACCTGTCAGGATTGAGAAAAGCAAGCTCATAATGTACTTTTCTCACATTAAACAGACAAGTTTACAGCCTGTTCCAAAGATTAGATGGGTGTTCCACTCTAATTCATGGATTAGAAAAGAACATGGGTATCAATGGGGGGGAAAAAGGGGGTTAGACAGCTGTGGTGCCTGCTCTCTGGAATGTAAATGCTGTATTATATTGTTTCTGTTCCAGCCAGACCCAGTTTGCAGTGGATCATTGTTGATACAATAGCAGAGCTGAGGCAGAATGCAGCACAGCAATACTCTGAGGCCACAGGTTTAATTCTTCCTCTCCCTCCTTCCAAACAGCACAGGAACATCAAACCCTTGGTACTGCACCAGGTACCTGAGCTCGTTTGTTTTCTGTTCTCTGGGGCCACAGTTTCACTGCAGGCACTGCTGACATTTAAAGATCAGCCAGATGTGGTTGTGATTTCATTTCTGACTCCAGCAGCCAAATTGTGTGAGCCACCCCCTGCTGATGGGGTCCGTGCAGCTTGCTGGGAGAACCTTTCAGGCAAAAATTGTCAGCCTCTTGTGATCCTCTTCCTACCTCTCCCCAGTGATTCCATTTCAATGCACCCTGCTTTACAAAGGAAATCAAAGTTGCTGACTCTAATTAATTCCAGTCCAAAATTCTGCAGTAAACTGCAATCAGCTTAGATATCCTGAAGTAAGAATTCATTTTCCTGTCTTGCAAATAGTAAAGGATTTAAATGGAGCCTGTACCCATTTATTTTGAGTTTTTCCCCCATAATATTCAGAATCCACACTCTCAGGATATCTTGTAACAGCCTGTGCCATCTCTACCTTTTCTGTCTCTGTAACAGCTCTGCCTCAGAAATTCTCAACCAAAATATCAGAACAGAAAGTCAAGGAGCTACAGGAGAGGCTCCAGCAGACCAAAATCCAGCCACAAAAATGATGAGGGAGCACCTCTCCTTTGAGGAGAGCCTGAGGGAGCTGGGCTTATTCAGGCCAGGGAAGGGCAGTCTGAGAGGGGATCTCATTATTTCATTTAAATATCTCAAAGGCAATGCCAAGGGGATGGTGGTCAGTGGCAGGATGAGGAGCAAGGGCCGTAAATTAAAACACAACAAAGTGAGGAACAATTCACTCTGAGGGTGGCAGAGCAGTGGAAGAGCTGCCCAGGGAGGTTGTGGACTCTCCCTCTCTGGAGACATTCCAAGCTCACCTGGGTGTGTTCCTGTGTCACCTGCTCCAGGTGACCCTGCCTTGGGTGGTCTCCAGAGATCCCTTCCAACCCTAAGGATTCTGTGGTTCTGTGATATTACATTCCCAGCTACCAGGGACAGAAGAAACAAATTATTTTGCACTCACTGAAGGTAAAGTTTAAAGCAGCTACAACGCTGTATTTAAAAATGCAGAACTGTTCAAACAGTTCATATAAATCATAGATCTTTGGTTTGTGCTGTTTATACAATACTTTTTTAGCCTTAATGGCATGTTCACTCTGTATTCTATTCTTTAACATTATTCATAATTCTAGAAACAGAGGAAAGATGGATGCTTTTCCAATTAGCTCCATGACCTGCCAAATGTTAAAGTGAGTACAAATGCATTTCTTTAAGGTAGAATATTTGCTTCCTGGGGCTCTCCTCCAGTAGTTCTAGATCCACACCCTTGTCTTCTTTCCTTGCCACTGTAGGATGCAGAAGCTGATCCCAGCATTTTTGTTGTTTATTAATTTTTTTCCCCTCTTTTTTCCTTCTGTGCTTTCCCAGCCAACCAAGAGCAGAGAGTTTGAGGATAAGAAAGAGCGCTGCGCTTATTTGAAGAAAGTCCCAATGCCCTTTTTGAGGCTCCTTGCTCTATTTGGGGACCCCTAAAATGGGATGAACCCCAGCAGGCCTTGCTGAGCCTTCCAGAGCTGCCTCTGGGCTTGGTGCTGATGCTGTGCTGAAGCCCAGCTCAGTCAATTCACCACTTTACCTGTCAGAAAATCTCTTTTTTTGCCCCCCTGCCTGAATATCTTCAGTTTTGGTGCTTCCAAACACCCCATGAAGCATGCTGACCCCAGCAAGATTGATATCAGGATGCCAAATAACTGATGCAGGGCTGGGGTTTTACCCCTGCTGGGAAATGAATAGAGTTGGGACATCAGGTAAATGAGAAAGGGAAATCTCATCATTTTCTCCAGGACTCGTGAGTGGATTCACACCACATTAAGGCTTTGAACAAAATGGCTCTTCATCAATTTTCAGCTGGAAATTATCACACTGATGCAAGTGCTCAAAGGATTTTATTTTTCAATGTGAGATAAGCAGCCTTTTGCAAACTAGGTCGCGTCTCTTTATCTAGGGAAAAAAAAAAAAATCCAAATTTTACCGTGATTTTGATTTTATACAATTCTAATTTCACTGTGGTATGATTAAGACAAATTTCCTTCTTAGATTGTATATAGCTTAAAAATGTGATGAACAGGATGTCTTTGGGTATTCTTATATTAATGAACTTATTCTCCAGGCAGAGCAAATGAAAATAAATTTTTTTGGGGTGACCAGTAACTCCTGCCTGCACTGGGCAGGTCAAAACCTCTGCGTCTTCACAGCACTGAGGTAACTGAGGTACTGTTACTTTCTTCCTCTCCTGCTGCAGACAAAGGGGAATGGGAACACGTTTCTGAAAAATGAACATTTCCTCTATTCCATATCTGTTTTTTACTTTTTAATGAGTGATCAGCGAAAGAGAATTGAAAAGTTTCAATCTTAATGAATCATATGTATTTTTCTATATCTAGGAACTTCCTGAAGTGGGAGTTTCTAGGCAGAGAGAAGAAAAGCAGTACCTTGGAACACCTTAATCATCAAGACCCAGCGAAAACCATCTTGGACCTTTCTGCTGTCTGAGAGAGGGGGAATCTCTGGCCAAATGAGTCCTCCCCTGTACCTACCACCATATGGAAGTGCTTTTCAAGAAACTGTTCCTTGAGGGTTTGGAAAGCAGAGGAAATGATTTTCATGATTGTTTTAGGACTTCATAAGGATGGAGATAAATTCTCTGCCTCACCCATAACTGACAGCTAGTGCAAGAGCCCATGCCGACAGGAAATTCAAATTTTCTGCTGGATATCAACGTCATCCCTACTTAACTGTGGAAAGTGGGGTTAAAGGACGAGCTGTGGTTACAGTCTAAGGAAACTAAAAGCATTGTTGCCTGAGATGCTGTTGGGAAGAGCTGAGGTTTTCTAGGCACAGAGCCAGCACTTCTTCCCCCTTATTTAACAAACTGGACTCCAGAGATGTTAATAATTTCAAGTGGCAGATTACAGTGTGCAGCGGTGGTGAGGCTATTAGGTGGGTTTATTTTAAGTAGTTGGAGAGGGTGTTCTTTTCTTCCTAACATTTTTCAGGCCCAGATTTGAATTCCCAGGATTTTAATCCAGAAGGGACTGTTACATCAATTTGATGGAACTCCTGTTTTCCACAGGCTGTTACACTTCACACATTTAACAGCGTGTTGAGTCTAGAAACTTGTGTTGGCATAACACTCAATTTCTAGGAGGGTAAAAACTTGAAGCAATTGCACCATGTCCCTCAGGGGTGTGTTCCAGTTGTTTATGTGATGAGCTTTTGAATGAGTTAATCAAGCTGTTATTTGTTTCAACTGAAATTGGTTTAATTGCCAGCTATTTTCTCTCTTGAGCCTTTGCTAATTGATTTAAATAATTCTTAATGTTAAGTTTGTTTACCAAAGTACTTTTACATTTTGAGAGAGATAAGCAAGCTGACATCTCTAAGTATCTTTCTGTATGACTTGGCCAACTGCTCTAAAGTAATTTTGTAGATCTAAATTGTTATCCTAAGATTTCAACATATTTTTAAACCCTTTGTAACTCTTCAAAGGACTTTATCAATGTTCCAGATCAACCACTACAGTATTATCAGCCATGGTCACATTTAAATTGAAGTTGAATAGATAGTTGCCTAGAAATGATCTCAAAATTTCCTAATTGAACAAGTTTTCACAAATGACTATCTGCTGACCTTCTTTTTTACATTTGAGAAGCAGAAAAGTCTGAATCCATATAACATATGCTTTGTAGAACAAGGATAAAAATCTCACAAAAGTCTAATTTTAACATATCAGTTACTTTTATTGTCTAAACTTGTTACCTTATTAAAGATGACATTGTGATTATTGAGCACCACCTGTCTTTCATAGGAATATATTCCTTAAAACTTGGCTTTTGAATCCCTACTAAATTTTTCTCTCTTTTTTTTTACATTAATTTGCCTCCCTTACCATTATATATATTTTCCTGTGAACTTTAACAAAAATATACCTGGTTTTGCAATTTTTTAGAGGTAATGGCAAGCCAGTGATCTCTTCAAAACTTCTTGAGCCGTGAGCAAAAGTTATCATCTCTCCTGGAGTTAAACTTTTTTTAATGACTAAATCTCTAATGGATATTGTCTAATGACACCCTTCTCCCTTGCTAATGGACTGGAAAGTGCCTCATTGCCTTCAAAGGATGTGATTATGTCATCCTAACTCTGTCTAAATAGAGAACTGTAATATCTGTTAAATGTCTCTGCCCTCCTGCTTGTTGGAACTGAAGAGATGTCGTGTGAGATGGAGCTGAGCTGCCAGTTTTGAGCTAATTCTGCACTTTACTAATTTTCAGGTGCCTCCTAGTCTAGGATTGCCATTAATGGGTCCTTTTACAAGAGCTGTTTGACCTGCACAGCATTTGCTCATTTTAAGGATGTATTTCTCCCATCACCTTTCCACTTCTTACATCCAAACCCACCCTGGACCCCAACACAAAATTACAGACACGTCCTTTTCAGACAGGTTCTTCAGCCAAGGAATTTTCAGTGCATTGTGCAGAGGAGGCACATTCTGAGAAGTTTTCTTTGGAAGAGTGAAGTAACTCCTCCAGTGGGTTTTCTGCATTCCCTCAGCACCACATCCCTGCTCTCAGGCTGCTCATTCTTGGCCAGGTAGGCAGGAAAGCCACATCCAGGGGAGCACTGCTTCTGTCTCCCAGGAATTATTTGTTAGCTGCTGAGATGAGCCTGCTCTTTACACAAGCACCATGTGGGGAATAATCCTAGCAGTGCCAAGTCAGGGAATCCCATTTCCCTCTTATTTTCACAGCAGAGAGCTGAGATAGATAACAGTCATCTGAGATGATTTATTATCCACTTGTTTCAAATGGAAAATGACAGTTAAAAATTCAGGAGTTCTCCAGAGTGGAATCAGTTTGGGGTCTGCCACCACTGGCTCTTTATTTGTGCAGACCCCTGCCCCAGTGGCACCTGCACAGCCAAATCCACATCCAGGGGTAGAACTGGAGTTTCTTCTGGAAATGAGCTGGGCATTCTGTCTATGAGACATCTGCTTGGAGTGATACCACAGCTGCTGTGATGATCTAAGAGCAAACAAAGCACTTGAAAATTCAATTGTACAAAAGGGCCTTTGAGGAGGATGATAAATTACCTAAATTAAGCCACAATTTTTAAGTACCTCATTTGAGCCTTGCCCATAATGAGCACTTTCCTCAAGATTTCTTGCACCTGTTGCTGTTGGAAAACAACTGGCATTCACCTGTCTGCTGTTTAAAGTTGTGTTCTCAGCACATTATTTGTCAGACAGCATCTGAAGTGTCGGTGTAAGAAATTACTCTGTTGGCTTTTTGGTTCCCTTTTGGCATGCCACTTCCTTGTACTCAGAGAATAACTCCTGTCTGGGGGCAAAAAAAGTCTGCCTTGGTCCAGAGTTCCTTTGATAAAAAGTGTTTTCTATATTGATGTCTCTAGAGTTATTTTGGGGTTCCCAAATCCCAAAATAGCAAGGAATAATTAACCACGTGTCAAGATGATGAACCTAGAAGGCAGTAGATTTTCAAATCAATTTTGTAGGTGCAGTTCCCTTAACAGCATTGCTTTTAACTGCTGGATTCTTCTAATATGTTTTGTGCTTGAAACAAAAGCATGATGAAAATGTAATTTGCTCTGTCATCTTGTATTTTCTATTCTGCTTCTTGGTAAATGTTATTGTCACCTAATCTATTGCTAAGATCCCTTTCAGGAGTTAAATAGATGTGGTTTGCATATATCAGATTTGAAGACTGGCAGACCTCTCGACTTTGGAGTTAGTTTATTACTTGATAGTCTATTTTAAGGTGTTGCATTTTCTTTTTGGTTGAGTGGAGGTGGTTTAAGTGCTAGTCCATAGGTTGTGCTTGAATTGAGCTTGAAAATGTGGCTACTAAAATTTTAAACCTGAGCAAAGTGAGGAGCCAGAACTATAACTTTTGAAAATCAATTTTCCTAGAATTATTTTTAAGTAATTTCTTCCATTACCTCATTAATATCTGTATCTTCCCACTGCTCTTTTTTCCTGCATACCATTTCAGTGAAGTAAAAGATTATGGTTGTGGGCAATAAAAGAAAAATATGGGGTTATGAAACGAATTTCATTTTTCAGGCTCTTTTTACCAAGTGACATTGGGAGGGCCTGCTGGCTGCTCAGTGCTCCAGGCTCCCCAAGCACTGGGGCTGCTTGCAGACATCCCACCTCTGGGATGGCTGCAATGCTGGGGCTATAAAAATGACTAAAAGGTGAAAATTAAAATGAAGAATGGGGCTACTTTCTACTTTCTACTTTTTTCTGAGGCTCTAAAACTCAGAGAGGTTTTCAGAGGCTCTGAAGTTCCATCTCAAAATGGGGGGGAAAAATTTGTAATGCAAAATTTTGTCATTTCAATTCCAGGAGGTAAAATGTAAAAGGTTGTACGCTCGCTGCACTGACTTTTGATTCTTGCCAGAGGTCCAAAAAAATGGTGCCAGTTTGAAAATCAAAGTGACTGGGAGCATGATGTAAGTTTGTGCAAAGCAAATGCCAAACTTGTATGCTGGAGTATTCATGATCCACAGTTTTGGATTCATAAACAAGTGTTTGAGCCGAGGGTCCTTAACTATCAGCCTGATGGAGACCAGAAACACTGGATATTTACTTATCCAGCTAATGTGCACTAATCAATACTCCTTCAGGAGTGAATATTTGAAGGAAGTAATTCATGCTTTGTTTGCAATGTTGAAGGAATTAATTGAACAGTTTTTGGTATTGAAGTATTGTGGGAAATTGCAGCTTGATTACAGAGCAGATGAAGAAGCAAAATGCAGTGGTCACCTTTTCCTTCATGAATTAGTTTCTCTGTTATAATAAATTATTTTTCTAGGGATCAGATAGAGGTAGGTTACAAAACAGAATTGTCATCAACCATCACACTATAAACACCTTTATGGTATCCTTAATTCTTGGCACATATTTAGAGACGGTATGAATCAGTTGCCAGTAGTTAAAATTCCTTAATTAATTTGTCACATGCTTTTCTTTTAACACTCCAAATGTATACTCTTCCAAACTAAACTCTGATAGCTCCAGATTTCTGGAGATTTTTTTTTTTTTAATAGGAATAGTGCTTCTGTCCATCCTTCCTTCCTTCATCTCCTCCTGCCTTCACTTTTTAACCTCTTTTAACCTCTGCAAGCAGGGCCAAGCCCATGCAAAGCATCACTGCTGAGTTTTCTGGTGTTTGCTCACACTGAACTTTGTTTGTTAAAGACAAATTGACATGATCCATTTTTTTTAAAGTTCACAGGAATAATTCACATCACCCTTTTTTTGCCTGGCCAGACCTTGCAGAAACATCTTCCTCTGGGAGACTCTCCTATTGATGTGATTTAATCCCGTGGCACTAAAATTTCTTCTGTGGAGAGGCCATCATGAACTGTTCTCCTCCACAGGCATGGGAATTCCTGAAGGGTTCTCTGTGATTTCCCTGACTCCTATTCAGGAGATTTCTCTCCCTTTTTAGGTGGAAACTGTGGCAGGAGAAGTGACTGGGGAATTATCCACAGGTAGCACTATACAAACACTGCTGATAAAAAGCCTTCAAGGCTCATGGATCAGCTTTAGCAGTCAATGGTTTTTAAATGTGAGTTTCATTCGATTTCTTTGCTGTACTGGAATAATTTACATTGATTTTTTTTGGAGTTTTTCTTGAGCAGCAACAGAGCTGGAGAGCCCAGTAAGAGTTCATGCCTGGGAGATTCTTCCATGGCCAGAAGAGTTGAGCTATCCTGGGCTCTGCATTTCCAGTTAGAGCACTGGAAACTCCATAAATTAACCAGAACATCTGTACAGAGGGAGGCATTTTCTCTCCTCAGCCCACAAGCCAGACACAGCTTCCATTGATTTTATTTTGGGTTTTGTTTCCTCAGGAGGTTTTAGACTTGATACTCAAAAGGCAGGGAAGTTGAAGTCATGAATGGATTTACTTCTTCTTGATTACAATGCAACAGAGAGCCCTTCCAGATGAGGAATATATTCAGGTTCCCAGAACATACATAATTACAACACTTCTAAAATTTTATTTCATATGTAAATTAGCAAAATAATCACTTCATTGTTACCGTCCTTTTTGGGTAGGCAAAAAACAGTGCAGGTTTGTCTTTTTTAGATGACTTTGCAGACAGCAGAATTCAAATTCTACATGTCCTCTAAGGTTGTTAATATTGTCCTTACAGATAATAAATTAACCACACTTTAGGAAGAAATAGGATTTCTCTATAATTTTTACATTGTGAGAATTCAACAGTTTGCTTTATAAAAAGAATAGAATTGCAAATGTCTGAATATTAATTCCCCTCAAGGGTATTTTAAGTGTGTTGGTTGTTTCACTGATAAACATGACTAAAAAGTAGGGGGGAAAAAAGTACAAACATTAATTTGATGGCTTTTTAATTTGCAGTAATTTTTCAAAATCTGCCAGAAAGTGAAATCTGGGAGGAGCCTGACCCAGGCCCACCATTAGAGAACTTACTGAAACCTTGCTCTTTATGAAAAGAAAACATCCTGACTGCTCTTATTTCAACTGTGGCACACGGGTAGAAAATGTACACAATAATTTAATAGTCAGAACAGTGTCCCTAGTACCAGTACAGGCTGTTTGTATACCCTGTAAGGATATCTGCCCTGGCAGTTGGAATAATTTGCAAATTTCGGATATCTCTTTACTGCCTTTTAACATATTGTTGAAGCCAAAAGGTTGCCAGATGAATGATCTGCAATATAATAATTTTTATAAGCCTATAGAAAAAATAGCATTGTATAAGAAAGCATTTTTCTGCAACTCCTTCCCATAAGAATATTCTCAACCCAGGCTAATTTGTTCCTGCCAAATATCTTAAATTGAAATGGTAACCATCAAATAAGCACTTTTACTCAGATCACATCTGCATCCTACAACTCTGCAGACAAGGATGCTGGCCCATATGAAAAGGGATTTACTTTTGGGAGCTTTCCCAAGCAGACTTGGAGTTTGAAATAGCAATTAAAAAAAAAAAAAAAAGAAAGAAAGAAAGGAACCTAAAGGCCAGAGAGGCTTTACTTCAATGTTTATTTCCAGTGAATTCATATATAGGAAATTGAGGAAGACTGTCCTGCAATGGCCTAATTGGAAGGTGTAGGAAAATCAGAATAGTGTTCTAGGGCTGAGTAAAGCACTTCCCTCCTCAGATGCTCACACAGAAATTCACAGGCATCCAGCACCTTGCAAGGTAACCTCCAGGATTTCTGGACCCTGATACACTTGGCCTGTGAACCAACTGGAGGTAAACATTTCAAATAAGATATTTCAATTTCTGTTCAGCTTGCCATTAACTCCAGCCATCCCATGTTCCTGCAGTGCCACCTCTCTGTGTGCAATGCAATGGGAAATCATCCCTTTTGTGCTTTCACAGGGCTCTGGAGGTGGATGGCCATGAAATGATCCCTTGCTCTGTCCTTTCTGCACTGCTGGGCGTGGTCAGATGTCTGCCCTGGCCTGGGATAAGGAACCAAGGTTCCTAAAGCCCCAGGGCAGCTCTGGGAGGCAGCTCTGTCACTCATGCAGAGAAAAAAGAGTGCCTAGGTGCCTTAATTAAGGGAAAATGGCTCCTCAAGCCCATGGTAAAGAGAAAGCCTCAACGAAGCAAAGGCATGAGCTGAAACTTAACTTTTTGGTTTTTATTTTAGCCTGACAACCCCAAATTGCAAGCCTGTATAAGCACAGCCTGCCTGTGTCAAGCCATCCAGGAGAAAATTGAGTGTAACACTCCCTCTGAAACTTGTCTATTCTTCCTTTGAATAAATCTTGCTCTCTGCCAGATGAGTTTAGACATTCCCTAAAACCAAGCAAGGCTGCTCTTGATTCTTACTTACAAAAGATTCCAACAGAAGTTGTTCAGAGTATGGAATATTCATGAAAAGGGATGTAAGATGTCATCCACCTGATATTATTTTAGCAGTAAATCAAAGCTAGTGACCTCTAACAAAGTTATAAAGATGGTTAGATTACCAGGGAAGGAGTTCAGCCCAATTCCAGCATGTGAAACTGCAAAATGGATCTTGCTGGCTCCATTAAGAGGTTCAAGAATTGTAACAAGGGTCTCCAGATTTCTATTAAAATAGTATATACAGTATGATTACAATGCATTATATCTCTATATAATATTTATTCATTTCCCTAGTCTTTTGAACTTCATGATCCTTTGATCAATTATTTTCAGAGAAGGAAATTGAAATTTCTTACATGGCAACTTTGACAAATGTGCAGCATATATATTGTATAGCATTCTCGTGGGGGAACTTCTGAAATAAAATTAGTTCCATCAACATGCCAAAAGTTCATTGGCTTGGGCCTTCCTGAGCCCTTTTTCATGGTGAATGTGCAAAGGATTTATCCCTTTTTAGAAACATTGTCTAAGATCATTCTTATTACTCTTCCTAATTACCTTTCCCAGCACTTTACGCTTCTTTTCTCAATAGGAGTTTAATAACAAGGTATAATTTCCCCATGGAAAAATAAGTGCAGAAATATATCTATATCTATAAATATATATATATATTTATATATGTGTGTGTGAGTGTATTTAAGTGCATGCACACACCTATATACATAATTTAGTAGAAAAATTATTGTCTCAGCAGGCAATATATGCCTTCCATTTAGGAGCAGGCCCAAGATGATGATAAAATCATTAATTCTGTCGATATAAATGCTAAATAGAAATGGGAAATTGGTTCTCTGCCTTGTGTCACATTTTCTCTAGTAGGAAATTACAGCAGAGAAATTCAATCTGAAGAACTTTGTGTTTATAGCCCCCTCATCAAAGCTCCAGCGTGTGATGGGCAATAAATAGTGTGACACCTCCTAATTAAACAGTGCTATTGTTTAGCCCAAAAATAAATGCATTTTTTTGCTTGCCTAGTGAGCAAACTGCAAGGTCCCACAGGAATCATAATATAAAGAGGCCATAAAAGTTAACCAAAATCAAATTGACAAGCCTGCACTAATTGTCTCTGGCATTACAGGCCTGCAAAGGTGGCTGTAGGTTGAGAGATAATAGGAGCAAGCCCATTAGTAGTAAAGCACTGAGATTTTAATATTTGTAAAGAGAGCATTTTTTACCTTTATTCTGGCTATTTCATGCTTTGTACAGTTTTCTAAATTACCATATTTATAAAAGGTTTATAAAAGGACTATTTTTGGTGGAAAATGGCTACATAATGGCTGGACAAGCCTATTATAGACAGATGTAAACTTTGATTTTCACACTGGGGGATAGCAAGGGCTTATAGAAAAGTGGTGAAGAGAAGGAAAGAGAAAAAACGTGCAATAAATAAATGAGTGGGAGTTCAGACACAAGAAAAAGATTATTCAAAATCTTCCATGTATATCTGCGATTTGCTTTTGCAAACACACAGAATACTCTTTGTTAGTTGTAGAATTCAGTTTCAATCAAAGGTTGTGAAAAATGAAGCATCTTTTCAACCTCTTCTTCTGTGATCTCTTTAATTATTTTAATATATCCATCTTCCTAGTAAGAAGGAAAATATAAAAAACATCATAGAAGGCCAGAGTATTAAGATGGATTTCTGAATGCAGTCAATTTGTGGTTTTAAATTTAAACATTTTCTAGAAAACAGAATTATTTTGTTCATGCTTTGCCTGTAATTTCCCTAAAAGCTCAGTCAAGAACTGCAAGAAAGAGAAGTGCCTCTCTTCCATGTAAGACACTTGACTCATGAGGAATTTTGCTTTAGACACAACCACTGTATTTTGCAATGAACAAATCTGTCAATGGAATTATTCCTTCTGCTCTCGCCCATGGAGTGAGTAAATCAAATCAAAACTCATTACAGGGAGAAGAAGCTCAGTTCATCTCATTGGTGGGTTGTGGAAGCAAAAGCCAGGGTTGTCCTACAGCTGAAAAATGCAGAGCCCCCACCCTAAGCTCAGGGAGCGGGGATTTAGGATTCCTTTGGAAAGAGTTCATATTGAAGACCCAATCTTGGCATTTTACTGAACTTGGAGTAGACAAATTTCCTGTTACTACGTGTCCAAGTTGCCTTCACATGAAAAGATAGCTGATGCTTAGCTTTACAGGCAGAAATCTGGATTAAAAATCATCCTAAAAGCAGTTGCTTCCTGTAACTCCAAAGCAATACTAATAGGTATTGCTGAACTCCCAGATGCACAGAGGCATTTGGAATGATGCATGTTTCTTTTACCAGCTAACCTTTACTGATCTCTCAAGGCGTGTTATCTTTAGGAATCAATAGTCAGCCAGCAAAAGGAATTATGAAAACATGGAAAGTGCTCAGAGATCCGTGACTTTGAGTACAAATGATGGAAAACCCTCTACTCAAATTACTGCTTGAAATATAGTTACTCATAAGGGCAAACAAGGCTTTTGCTTTGCCCATTAACCTGAGCACGAGCGACATTAAAAAGCAGCACAGCTGAACCCTGAGCCCCAGCGAGGACGGAGTGTTTGTTATTGCTGTGTTCCTGTGCTGTGCTCTGGGGCTGTGTGGCTGGAATACACAAACAGCCTGATCACTATCACAAAAACAGGTTCTGTAGCCACCCTGCTGTCAGAGATGGATTTTACTGAGCTTTCAAAACTGAGGGATTGTTCCAAAACCCAGCATGCTGCACGGAATGCAAAGGCTTTGCTGCTGTATTTGACTAAAGTTCTGGATTGTTTGTGCTCTTTGCTGTGTGGAGCAGAGCAAAACTTGTATAGAAAGGCAAAACAGTATGTGCATAATAAATTTAAATTCAAAATTAGAGAGGAAAAGAAATTACAATGTGAGGTAATTTTTTTTTTTTTTCCAAAGTCTGTGGCAAATTCTCCCTCTCGAAATCTTTAATCCAGTTTGGGTGGTTTTGAAGGATATGTAAAATCAAAGCCAGTGTGAAGGATGGTTACCACAGAGTTTGGTCAGCATCGGGAAAACCTGTCAAGTATTAGGTTTTCCTTTAGAAGTTCTGGGCCAGGGTGAGGATTGTCCCAGCAGACAGCCCACCACCATTTTCTCAAGATTCTTCATGAGAGCAGTAGGCTCACACCTTCATGGCAGCTGCACCTTCTCTATCCACAGCTTTTACTGGTTGTAGATTTGTATTTTTCTTGTATCAGCAACCCTTAAAAAACAGAGTATTCTTCATATATTCAGCCAGTTCTCTGAGGTAACTCCAGAAATATTTCCCAAGCATTTCTGCTTTTGAGGGTCATCTGCTGAAAATAAGTCTGAAAATTACGAAAATCAGGAAAAAAACCTTGGGCCTACCCCACCTCACCAAGTATGATGTGTATTTTTATATCAGTTTAATCTATTGACTACAGCATTACTCTCTGTCTTTTCAGGAACT
Organism: Euphonia xanthogaster; assembly: GCA_034509185.1. Taxonomy (NCBI): domain Eukaryota; kingdom Metazoa; phylum Chordata; class Aves; order Passeriformes; family Fringillidae; genus Euphonia; species Euphonia xanthogaster. The sequence goes on from JAYDZK010000001.1 coordinate 2,716,869, forward strand.
AAGAAAATGTCTCTGAATTCCTTATACCACATCCCTACATTTGGAAACCTTGGAATTTTTTGAAATCTTTCAGCAAAGAGGTAGAGCAAGACCATATGAGCAAAACCCTGTAGCTTTGGAGGGCAGGAGAGAAGTAAAACTTTTGAACTTTTAATCAGATGTAACTGGGAATGTTCAGATATTATTTTCTTTTTGTTTGCCTACTAAATTTAGCACAGACTGACATTCTCACCTTTCTCTGATGTGATTCCACTTAGAGTAACAAAATTGGGCTGATTTTTGTAATATCTTAAGCCATAATTTCTCTATTTATTTTTTGTGGTGGCTCAGTTTAAAGCCAATATGTAGAAATATAACATTTTGCTAACTGATACCAAATACATAGGTTAATGTAGGGTAAAAAGGTAATGTGAAATATTAAATACTGGGAACTGTTATTGTGAAGGAAATATGGTTTTTTCCTTTGAAGCTATATTTAATTTATGAAAATGGAAATTTTTACATTTCAGCTGAATAGATGTATTTGTGCACACTGATAATGTTTTCCTTTTCTATTTCTAGTCACAAAACTTATCATTTCTCTCTCTATGTTCATTTTTTATTTTTTTTTTAGTCCTTTGGCATTTAAGCTTCTGGGAATGTTTCTGTCCAGAATTTTTCCTTCAATGTCTAAGACAGAGAAATGAAGGTCCATTTTCTTAAAGAAGTAGGACTTGAAGAAAACCCGGTTACTCCCAATACCAATATAGCTGTATTTCCTTTGTCCTTTGATTTTTATGAAAAGTCTGAAACTATTTTGCAACTTGTAGAAACTTAAAAATGAAAAACACTGCTAAATCATTTGGATGATATGAACACAAAGCAAGCCTAGAAATTCACCAGGAGAGACCCAGTGTGAGTGTCATCTTGTGTGGGAGGCGTTTTGCCCAAGCAGTTTCTTGTTTTGTGTTAAAAATACCTTTGGATCCTTCACACTCATGCCAAACAGAAAGTGCAAAGAAATTCAGGCCCACCAGGAGACCACCTCTAGACTGAGAGGAACCATATGCTCCAGAAGCAGTGCTCTTTTTCATTCAGCCAGCCTGGCATAATCCTCACATTCCCAGACTGACTCTTGTCAGCATTTAAAAAATGCATGTGGGGGCAGCTGGAGTAGTTTCCGTTCCACTTTATTTAAGCTGTGCCTCTTCTCCTGCCACAGACTTGGCAGACAAATGCCAGCCCTCTTCAGCTCTTGCTGGAGGTGACTAAACCAAAGCCCTGGTATTGATTTAAGGATGATTTAGTGCCCCCAAGTCAGGAAGATGTTCTGGGATTCTTTTTTTCACGCTGTTACAGGAACGGTTTAAATTAGCAAGCATTCACAGTTCAGACTCCATCTCTAATCCATATTAACAGAATAGCATTGCTTTTCATTAGCTGTTAATGAATGATTTGGTATGGGCTGTGTGCTTTCTTGTTTTGCTCTGAAGAAAGTTTAACATACCCTTGCACTGAGTTTCTTTATGCATTATACATATATTAAAAAATATTTCAACATACATCTATTTCAACTTATTCCTCTCTAAGAACAAAATTCCTCTGTATAAAGTGAGATGAACTTTGTGAAATATCAACTTTCTGAAATAAAGTGCAAATGCCTGGAGCAGAAGGAAAAGCCAAGTGCCAGACACTCAGGGCAGGGCAAAGCTGAGATCAACATGTGAAAAAGGGCCAACAGCTAAAATCATATTTAATGCAGATAATCTGTGCATAATGTTTTGAGGGGTTCTTTTTCACATTCTTTGGATGTTTATGTGTGTAAAGAAGTCAGGACAAGATACACTCAGTAAAATCTTAACACATGCGTGAAGGAATTGTAGTTTAACTGAAGTGAATGTTGGAGGCAAAAACCAACATAAAACCTCATATTTTATAAGGAGTGAGAAATTATATTGCTACTTATGGCTGTGTTGGACACAACAAACCAGAAATGTCTGTATGAGGAAATGTGGCCTTGGGTTCATGCTAGGCTTGAATGCAAGGAACAAGGCAAATATAAACCCAAATTTTATTCCTATTCCATCATATTTGTGCGTGTGTGGAGTTGCAAACCCACTGGTCAGTGAACCCATATTTAGGTAATATTAAGCAGAGTCATTTCTTTTATAAGAAAATTGCATGCAGAGATGATCTTGGAGTTTAGGACAGAGAGAATGGGAATGTCTTGCAGTTTCTAAGGGGGAGCTGGGTGTTGAATTTCTGTGTCATCCCTGATAACAACCAATGAACATTCAGTACAACTCAGCTTTACCATGTGCAACAGCAGTAAAAATAAACATGCCAGCCAACCTCAAGAAAGGTTAGTCAAAACTTAATCTATTTTTATGCCAGGTCAGACATTCAAGAGGGAAAAAAATTTTACTGACACTTCTTGACATTTTTCCCTCTTTCTCGTCCGTGTGTTCTTTTATTCCATACATTGAATTGCTGAAATGAGAAAATGACTGTTTCAGTTTTTACAGCTAATGATTAAAATAGAGAGCACCAGGAAACTGTTAGGAGATCCTTCTTGAAAAATAAAAGGAAGGCTTACACCTCCTTTCATCTTCCCTCAGGTAAAAGATTTGTTTGAGAATTGTTGGTGAACAAATGACAAGTGCCTCAGTTATCCCATGTCCTTTTCTGGTGAAAAATGCCAAATTTATTTCTTCCACAGTAAGACTGCAGAGCTGGTATTTCATCTATCTCACTTTTTAGGAACTTTTAAACCTATTTGCATGTTTGTTTCACTAGCTGGTGAACCAAAAGGATTTTGGGGCTTCTAACCTGAGTGGAGTTCATGTTTCCACTGAAAATTCTGACCACAACAGCAGGAGAAACACAACACTTGAAGTTTTACCAGACATGGTGGAAAAAGGAGATTATATTCACATTTAGGCTGGAGTTTGCTGGTGCCACGTGGAGACTGCTGAGCTCTCCCAGTGACCACTCCAGGCAAGGAGGGAGGCAAAGTCCTGGATTTGCCCCAGCTGTGCTTGGATGATTTTCTTCCCAAGGGAGAAAGAGCTCAACAGGCACCTGTGAATTGCAGCCTTGTGCAAGGGTGGGCTCTCCACATTCCCTCCTTCCCTCCCTCCATGCCTCACTCCCTGGGCAAGGCTCTTGGACACAGAGTCTTTAAAAATATTTTAATAACGGCAGAAAATGAATGTGATGTATTGCCAGTAAAAATCTATTAATCAATTTAAGAGTAATAAAAAGTCATTAAATTCATGGAGAGTACAGGTCTGGAAAGCTGAAGGGGTGCAGGCTTGCCAGCTGCACTTCCTTTATTGGTGCTGCTACTGAGGCACAAGAGTATTTGACTGATCCAGAGATGGGTGGTGTAGTCCCCTTAATCATGCAAAAAACCCATAAATGAGCACATTTTTTGGTAAAACAAGCTTAGCTGGAGAGGTGTCTGGGGGCTTTTTGTTGTTGGTAAAAATGAAGAAATAAGGGAAAATGTATTTTGTCCTTAGAACCTAAACATAAACTATTTTATTAAATAAAATCCATAATTTTACCTTGGTTTAGCCTAAAACTTTCATGTTAGCTCCAAATAAATTTGCATTTATATTCTGTTTTTCCTATGAACATCAGCTTTTAAATGAGAAATGACCCTTCAAAATTATTTAAATACCATCCCTCTCTCCCAAATTGAAAAGGAAACATTTTAGCATTTCCAAAATATTTCCCACCCATTTCTTTCAACCAACACTATATGTTGAATCTGCTTTCAGTTTTTCGATGGTTTTGGTTTTGGCACAATTCAGTTTTCCACTGAATTCTCCAATCTTTTCAAAAGAATACCTGACTTTGATCATGTGTCCCCTCATAAGAAATAGGTGTGTCTGTCTGGGAACAGCTAATACCATAAATAAGAGACTGCAAGTGTTTAAATTAAATTCTTGAGGAATTAGGATGCTCAGGAGGGAAGGGAGATTTTAAGCTGAGGCTTACTCTTAAATTTTATGTCTCTGTGATTTCTGAAATTATCTGGAAATTTTGACAGGGTATTTCACAGGAATGCATTCTATGATATATAGAGTGGGAAGGCTCCTATTGTTGTGAATATTGTGATTTTTTTTCCTGGTGTATCTTGGCTGCAGCTAGGGTGTAGACCCTTGAAGTCTTTTTCCCTGTATTACAGCTCTGTAGGGTTTAAAGGTCTTTAAAGTCAGATTTTCCAGAGGGAATTGCAAAGCTAAGTACAATCCCTGACACCTCCAAGGGTTTAGTAGCTGCCTTAAGGAAATCCACATCTCCTCACTTTTTAATTCTTGGATTTGGACCTCAGAAGTGTTAAAACAAACAAAAAAAACCCACATGAATATTTAATATAATAAATGTCCTCAACATAATAGAAAGCCGTGGAGAAGTGGGAGGAAAACTGAAGAGCTGTTTTCATAATGACCATGATTAATATTGTGTTATTTTAGAGCATCATGTTATATTTCAAATGGTGACTTAGCACAAAAGCACCATTACTGTGGGGTTTAAATTATTACTTATGAAGCTTTCTTCTGGTAGAGTGAGAATAAGGTTGGCCATATTAATGCATAAAGAAAAATGTTATTCCATTTCGGCCCACAGAGTGCTCTCCATAATCAGGCCCAGCACTGAGGACTGTAGTTTTAACATGAAAGCACCATGAAAGGTTAATCATAGCTGAAAATCCTGCTATGAGATGGTGCTTTGATGAAGGAATTCTTTGTGTGCAAATGGGGGCAATTGACTCTCTCTGCACCTCTGAAGGGGTATTGATCTTCCACTTGTGCTGTGGATGCAGAGTTCTTAATTGGGCTATTTGATTTTTTGTTGTGTCTGATTTCATCTGGTTTTTATTTTAGTAGGAAGGGTTCCCATTTACTGAAGCTTCTACAGCACTTAACGAGCTTGTCATTTAAGCTAATTCTGTTTGTTTCACTGCTAGAAAGGTTGCAAAACTGCCTTATTGATTTTGCTTGTAATAAAATGCTGCTTAAAACATCTGTGGCAGCTGCAAGACTGGGAACTCCATTTCAGACTTAGAAAATACACTCACAAAGATTTTCCAGATCCGAAGTGGCAGAACAAAATCATGTGAAGGAGGAGCTTCTTTACTTTAAGGATAAATGACTGGAGGAAAGGGAGTGGGGTTGAAACGAGGGGAGAATAGGGGAATATGTTTGATAGCTGAGTGTTTAATGACATTTCTTTCCTTGCTGTTGAAGAAGCTCAGTGGGAGGACAGCAAACTCTGGGTCTGCAGACTCTGAAAGCTCGGCAGAGGTGAGAGCTGACTGGCTATTCTCTGATGACAGCTGCCTCTATGGGCTCCTTGGCAGACCCTCCTTGGAAACCTTCCACTGGAGGCTGGAAGCTCTGTCTGCTGGACAGCCAGAGAGCTTTCATGCTTTGTGAACTGTGAAAGCTGAACTTTCTTCAAGAACACATCCTCTGTCCCAGCAAATCATTTCCAATGCTCTGTCCTTCACAGGCCTTAGATGCATTTTGATTAAACCCTGCCAGGTTTGCTTGCCCTGTGGAATAACTTGATCTCTGACATATAAGATAACGTTAATGAATATGGAATTGCTATTAAAATAACATCCAGGACCAGTATCCTCTGTACAACCTAGTCAGGCTTAATATTGCTTGACATTAGAGAGGAATGTGTTGCAGATAAGGGATGTCACCTGAGGCGCCTGTGAAAGAGAAGGAAAAGAGACTTTTCCAGGAAAATGACCCAAGAAAGTTTGCTGCAGTACCCTGTGCTGTGAGGAGCTGCCTTTGACACGTTATCCAAGAAGGAACTGTGCTCTCTACTGTGGGAGCTCCTCTTTTCCTGCAGGGCCTTGCTGTTTCCTCAAGTATTGACACATGTTCTCCTGCGGCAGCCGGGGTGAAAACACTGATACAGTGCAGGCAGTGCTGGAATTCCCATGCAAAGTCCTTCAGCTTGAATTACTCATCCAGGACACAAAGCTGGAACTCTGCTGGCTCTCTCTGCTCCGCTTGCAGCTGCTTGTCCCACATTACCAAAGGCTGGTCTGCCTTTCTAAGTGCAAGAGCAGAAATGCTTCTCTTGTCAGGTCCAAGCAGATGTCTTCTGGAGGCAGAGATATAGGGAAAGGTCATTAGAGATCCATTTTGTGCCCGGAGTAAAGCTTGGGACAGGATTTTGTCCTTGATTGTTAAAAGACCGACAGACCAACTTCAGTAAAAGTAAACAGGACAAGAGTAGTCCTCAGCTTTGCCATTTCAGCCCTGCACTGGTGGGCCTAGACCAACTGAACAACACAATCTCCCAAACTTTTTCTTCTCTGGGGACATTAAAAATCATCTTTCTTTATTACCAGCAATTAGGATACTGGGCATCATTCTCCTCTTTGGTGTTCCAGGATCAACTCTCTGAACACTCTAAGCTGGTCTAAACTGAAATTGTGGTTAAATTGTCAGAAGAGAGAGAGTCACATTTTGCCTTTTGCCATCTTACTCTTCCTACTTCTCTCTTTATCCACCTTCTCAGGTAAGGCAGAATTTACCCTGAACCTTCAGTTCCATGGTTAGTTCAGCTGTGTGGTTGCAAAGTTGCCTGTGTCAGCCTGACAGCGCAGAGTGGTGAGGCTGCAGTGCTGCCTTAGGCTACAGCTCCTGTGAAAATCCTGCTGTAGCAAAGATGTGTCAGCTAAGCCCAAGTAAATGATCCAAGGCTACAAACAAGCTCCCCGTGTCACCCATCTCCCTTCCCTCTCCTTGTATCACGTGTGATTAGTTGAAGCTTTCCATGCCTCAGACATTTTTCCTGCCCTACGTTTAACCACAATATCCTGCTCCTGCAGGTGCACATCCTTCTTTGCAGCCAGGCTTGTGTCCATCCTGGGGAATATTTTCCCGAAGCTGGTCTTGTCTCCCGTGTGCACAGTAACTGCTCACAGCCCAGCACTGCTGTGTGCTTTTATTTTCCTTCCTCTGTAGGTCGTCTCCAGAGCATTAGGACTTAAATTTTCCTTCTGTCATAATGACTACTTGTTAGAATCTTTCCCCTTGAGCAGTTCATTAGCCCGGTACTTTTAGCAAAACATCCCTTGTATATGCTAAACAGAATGAAAACCCAGGTGGAATCAAGAGCAGTGGAGTATGAAACAATAGAGCAAGTTGACACTTTCAAGTTTCTATTCCTTTCATAGGTTAAAATTTTGATGTTTGAGAAGGTTCCAGCTTTTCCTCTTTTTACCATCTCTAGAAGGTTGAAAAGCTGAGTCATAAAGGAAGCCAAACTTTTCTGCTTCAACATTCTAAAAACCTGTGGGTTAATGAGTGCGCCGAGCATGCATTCAGCCTTTGGCTATGCAGAAAGTTGTACATTTTTTTTTAGGCTGAATCTTTCATTTGAATGAATGATTGACTTGGACTCTTGGTTTTTAAGAAGTGTCTGAGGAATGTCTACTGTGCTGCTTGGTTTTCTGCCCCAGTCCTGCCAAAATAATGTTGTCAGAACCAATTGTGCTTCCCAACTACTTAAAAAAATAACTTTCTTCCGAAAGGAATAAACAAGTTTTGAATCAGACTTCATATTCCCAACTTCCAGCTAAACCAGGCATGGCAGGCACAAGGCCAGGAGAGATGTCGAAAAACTGACAGAACAGGCAGCTTTCATGTGAGGTAACAATGCAGGTCAAGAAAAGCCACAAAGCAAAAGAAAAAGGGATTATATGTGTCAGATGACCAGTAGCAAGTCAAAATCTTTCAGAAAGAAATAGTTTCTGCTGGAGGCTTTTTACAGTGAACATGCCAATCTGGACTTCGTACTGCTTTGAGGGTCTATTGGAATGAATGAGAAGTGCTGTGAAAATGCAATTTTTAGTACCAGAATCCCCATCTGAGACTGACAGCCAGGAGCACTACTCAGCCGTGGCTTCTTTTCTGACTGTACATTTTAATGTTACAAAAGTAAAACAAGTTTTTCAGCTTTTGATATTCATATTTTTAGAAAAAAAGTTTTATTGAAAGCATTAACAAGAGTATTAATTTAGTTTCTATCTCAGATGGCAGCTTGTTATTTACTCTATCTAGAGTGAGGTTAAATCATGCCTTCATAATTTAATCCGCTCTATTCAAGTTCAATATTTTCATTTAGGCTGAGAGAAGTTTCTGTCTCAAAAGTTGTATACAACCTTATAAAAGAGAAGGGATTCAATTCAAAATAGAGATTTTCCCTATTGAAACCCAGTTTTCAGGCAATGGAAGAGTATTTTATTTCACATGATAGTAGCTGAGTCGTGTCTCTAAATGGTGTTGAAGAGGAGAGGTGCAGTAAGAAAGAAGAAAATGTCAGGATGCACTTTTAGCACACATTCTTAGACCACAGCTCCTTTCACTATGTAGATAATTCAGGTAATTCACCTCATAGAGATAATTCATATTTAGAAACAAGCGCCTCCATAGGTGGGGCTAGCAGATTGGTAAAGCAGTGGTGAAACTGCTCCATATAAAAGGGCAAATTGGGAAAAAAGCAGAGGCACAACAGGGAGGTGTTTTCACACCCAGATTAATTTAATGATTTCTAAAGAGCCATCTTCCCTGGGGCTTGTCTTGTTATTGGTCAAGCCTAAAAACCAGAGCTCTTTTGGAGCTTTCTTGTCATTTGAGAAGCCCAGGGAAGCTGATGAATGCTCAGTGCCATTAGCCAGGTCTCTCAGAGCCACAGCCCCTCCAGAAATCAGTGCCCAGAGCAGCATTACTCAACATGAAACTAAGTTGTACAAGATTTCCCTGAAGCTCAGGATAAGTATTCTACATTCCACCCTATATTCTTTCAAAGGCATGTAATGCTTTAAAAATATAGAGGCAGGCCATGATTTTTAACCTTATCTAAAAGCAGTTTGATACACTGAAAAAAAATCCCACAAATGCAAACATCATGGTGATATATTTGCTCTTATCTGATAATACAGAGAACATATATTCCAAAGCAGCTCTTAAATGACACAGACACTACTTCAGACCCCACACTGTGCCCTTTTAAAGCTTTGGGGCCCAGAAAAGGTGTGACAGGGCAGGAGTTTGCAGCAGCAAGGTCTGAGAGGAGGTGATAAAGGGTTTTATATATTTTTATCTCCTGCCCCTGCCTCAGTACAAGCCAAAAGAAGACTTGCTGGCCTGTAGCAGAGCTGTTGAGTGCTTCTGTGCAGTCTGAGGGGCTTTTTTCCCCCTCTAAAAATATTATATGGGTTTGCAGCATCTTGTCAGAACAACCGATTGTTTAAAATTGCCTCCTGCCAGCTGAGTTATTGCTTGTCTTAAATCATTATTCCAACAAAACCACCAGGGCCCTGAGGCCACTAAAGGGTCTTGACCCCCTTCCCCAGGGCTCTTCCAGCCTGCCCAGAGTCCAGAACCCCCCTGGGACTGTCAGCCCCTGCCACAGCCCCACAGAGCCCAGCCCGACCCCACCTGGCCCCAGGGAGGTGCCCAGGGCTGGGGCTGCCCCAGTGCCCCTTCCCCAGGAAGGCTGAACCCCAAGGTGAAACCTTGGCTTGTTTTTCTTGGGGTTTTTTTGGAACCTGTGGTGTGTTCTGGCTTATTTGTCATCTCCTGTCTCCTTTACTCACAAAGGCACAGTCGTGTTGAAAAAAAAATTAGAAATAAAATAATTAGGAGGCTGCCATTTGCAGCCTGTGCTTGGATGTAAAAGAGAGGGCAAGGGTTCCAATTTCTAGCAAAGAAGGGCAGAATTTTTTCTGATGGAAGCTGTGATGATAAACAAGCTGAAAATCATCCCCCTAGAAGGGTCACCCCAGATGAAGCTCAGAATTTTAGTTTTCTGTGGTGTTGCATTAGGGGGCAAACCCCACACCCTGTTACTCCAGAAGAGATTTTTGATTCTTCCAGTTCTCTGTTGCTGATTTTAAACGTTTACAACCGGGCTATAATTTGTGCCTGGGAGAGCTTCTGCCCTGATCCCAGTGCTGCCAGGAAAGGATAGGACCTTGCTTATCTCCACTAGATTTGTCTGAAAAGGAAACCCTTGAAAACAAATGACATCAGGACTGACATTTGCTCTCGGCTCCTATTTGCTCATTTGTTTTCAGCATGGGAAAAGTATCTAAGCATCTTTCTAATGGATGGAACCCATTCTTTCCATTCTGTAGAAGCTCTGCTTTAGAAGAGACTTGCTACAAACAGAGAGAGGAATCTGACAGATTTTCTAAATGCATGAGCATATTCTCTTTTTTATTTCTCAGTTCTTTTTTTTAAGTTTGGACAGTATGGGTTTTTATTTTTAAATCCTTAGTTGCTTTAATGGTGTCCTTACTTCCTACTCAGTCTTCCACAAGTAGATCAACACACAATTATCTGGGTGCCAGAACAATCCAACCCCTTGTTAACATGACTGGACATTGAAAGTTAAGAATTCCTGTACTAGATGAATGAAATTCAATTTTTAAAACAGCTACAGCCCAGAAGGACATGGAAACACTGCACCAATCAAAACTAATGAAAGAAGCCTTAAAATGGAAATGGAGCAGTGCTTAAGATGACCTAATGTTCCATAAGCATGTGCTTTCTAGTATTGACTTCAAATAATTTTGGACATTTTAAAAGGTGATAATTTAAATTTTTAGTTACTTTGACAGATGAATAATTATATTATCCTAAAGTTCAATTAGCTTAGGAAATATGATTTTTTTTTAACTGACAAAGCAATGTTTATCTGCAAAGAGAAGCATTAAATCCCTGTAAGAAGCAGATCTTAAGTTCCTGAATATTAATTTACATAATGTTCTTGCTTTGGATCAATGGGAAAGGAGGAAATTGTGAGGAAAAATTGCATGATGTTTTCATATAAAAAGAGAATTTTACCTTTAAAGCCAAATCATCACTTGTGAACTAGATTTTTGTTATCTCTTGGCATGTCTAACAAAACAAGGGGCATTAGGTTTGTCATTTCATGAAATTTTCAAATCCTCAGTTTTGAAAGCATTTTGCAATAGTCTATTTTCTGGTTTTACCCGCATCCATGAAACAATAGCAGATTTTCCAGTAACTTGTGTCTTCTTTAAGGATATCTGCTGTGAGTTTGCATATTCTTACAGTGTGGAGTTGATATAATAACAACCAGGTTTTGGAGACTTTCTCTTAGGTGCTCCCACAGGGATGTGCCTACCCTCTTTAACTCATTGCTCAGCTGCACAGGGCTCTGTGCACTCCGTTTCTCTTTCAGATGCAGAACTATATTCTCACGCAGAGATTTCCAAGTGGAGGGAAGAAATCATGGTGAACGTGAGGAAGATGACCCGAAGAACACCCAGAAAAGCAAAATTTACTGGTACAGCATCACATGTAAACACCTCTGTGATTATGTGATAGTTGGAGAAAAATTTCTATAGTTATAGATGTCCAAAATCAAGAAATTCTTCAGCTTTGTGATAGATGATGCTGAGACATCCACGGAGCCCACCTTAACTCCAGATGTTGTTCCACAGCCTTGCTTCCAGATGTGGTTGCTCTGTCAAGGTAAGGGTCTCTGGTGAGCCAGCTGGAAGTATTGATCCTTCAGCTAATGATACTGGGAGATGAGGAAAGCATCTAGAAAGCTTTGCCCTGTGTCAGTAGAAATGCTGGGTGGTTTTGAAATGCAGTGTTTAAAAAGCACACTGGGAAGCTGATTGTTCCTCTGAGGTACAAGCTGATTTCAGGGTCATGCAAAAAGTATGGGGTGATCCAAAAGATATTTTGACTAACCCAAAAAAAAAAAAAAAAAAAAAAGAATATTGTTTCTCCCTAGGACCTTTTAATATTGGAAAGGTCATATTTGTTTAAAAAGAAAAAAAAAAGTAAATATGAGGCCAGGCTTGAGCTGTGCAGGGTTTTCCTGACTGGTTGAAACTCAGAAGATTAGAAAGGTGATCCTGGGAATATAAAGACACAGAGTCTATTGATTGGTAATGGGCTCCACTCCTCTCCCCCCACACCACCCCCAGGACTCAGCATAGGAAAGTGCCCGATCACTCAGTTTTCCCAGTTTGGCAGAAGTTTGGGAAGCCACAGATGAACCAAGTGAAACTCCTCAACAGTGTAAAAGAAATCTGTTTCTTTCAGTCATTTCACAAGTGGCTGGTTCTACAAGAGGACTCTACGTGCAATTAAATTAGTGTAATTACTGCCTTCTCTGGAGCTAATGGAATGATGTGAGAATAAGCACAATGCAGGAGCACAATCTGGTCAAGCAGTCACCCTAAGAGAGGGAATGATGTCATCTCCAAAGAGGATATCAGATGCTTCTCTAATTTACAGAGGGAAAGACTTCCCTTTAGTGCTTGCTGCAGTTCTGAAAGATGCCAAGAGCCTGCACTGGGTCTGTGCTGCTCCCAGTGGGCTGTAATCACAGTTATAAATGAGCTTTCCCTTCTGAGGATTAGCTCTGTCCTCCCTGAGCAACTGAAGGGAAATAGAAGCTGGAGCCAGGACTAGGCAAGGGAGAAGTGCAAAGCTGTGGGTCATGGGAGAGCAGAGCAAGGAATGGATGAAGAGACCCTGTCAAGGCAGCCCTGTAAATTCCTTTATTTTTTACCATAAGCAGAACAGACAGAAAAGCTGCTCCAGTGAGCTATTTACATCAGTGTGCTTCAGAGCAGATGGGGGGCTTTATATCCCATTATGAAAGGCATGCAAGTTACAGTGACATGAGTCCTAATTATGGACAACTTAAACTGCACCATCTGCACTTAACAAAGCTCCATATGCAGGGGGATGAGCGAGCTTGGCTGCCTGCATTTGTTAGCAACACGTGCAAAGCAGACACCCACAGCAAGGGTCTGAGGGTGCTCAGGCAGCCTCTGTGAGAGGAACTGGAAGTGTTTGAGGTGGCCCTTCTGCCCTCACTGGCCAAACAGAAAACTGGGGCAACAACCACCCCAGAACAGAATTAGTGCCTCCTGTTAAGAGGGGTATTTGTGCATAGGTTTGCCAATTTCATCCAGTCTTAGCTAATACCTGCATTTTAAATTTTTTTTTTTAATTTTCTTTTCTCATGCTTTCTTTTTGGCAGAAAATTTTGCATCATCTTCCCCGTGGCAATCTGAGCAGACAGTGTGTAATTTTAGATGCTCGGATTGAAAGCCCAATTCTTTTGCCACTGACACTGCTCTGTCATACAAATTTCAGCAAAAGGGATCTGTTGGTTTCAATTTAATGGAGAAAAAGAAAATTAATCTTTCTTTGGAAAAGGAAATTTCATTGAGGCAAACAGCCCTAGTTACCCAAAACACAAATTAGTATCCAAAAGTTTGACTTGAAAGGGGGTCCTTCTCCTTCTATGCTCTGCAGAAGGAGGAATTGTTCTTCTGCTCCTTTAAAGAGTATTAAACACAGTCTGTAACTGAGAGGAGATTTAGCAGGGGAGTGCTTATTTTCCTTCTGACATTAGCAGTTAGTTCCACTGGAGAAAATTTTAAGTCCAGAGCCACACTTAGCTGGTTCTTCCCCAGAATTATGAGCACTTGAAATACGAGGGAATTCTAGACAGTGTGCAAAACGCTTGGTTGAAAAGATGAAATTTCAAGTGAACACAAAATGATGTTTTTCTGCATGCTTGCATGTGGAAAAAAGGGGTGGAGGAGGTCAGATGTGTAGATGCCTCTGGTTATCAGAGGTGATCTGCACTGCAGCTCCTCTGACTCTCTCTTCAGAGCTCCAAAAGCACAACCCACCAAGAGCAGGCTCCTAAATCCTGGCCTCTCATGGCCCTGCCTTCAACCACCCTTTTCCTTCCTGGCTCAGAAAGGCTTTGATCTAGAGCAATCCGAAGCTGAAGAGTAAAGAGCTGGTGAGCTCTTGAGATGACAAACCTCTCTCCCTAGGAGGGTTTTGTGAATCATCTTTTAGTGAGAGATGGCAGGAGCTGAGGTAGCTATTATTGTGCTGGGTTCAGCTCCTCCTCAGGCTGGACTCTATCTCTGTGAGATAAAAACAAAATACTGAATTAGGAACCAAAAAAAAAAAAAAAAAAAAGTAGTGAAGTCTTTATTAGCAAAAGTAATTGGGTGAACACAGCATGATTGAAAAGTGAGAGGGGGTCATTAATGTCTGTTTTCCCAGAAATCTGGATGTAAGGGATTAAGCTGACTGCAATAGATTCCTCCCACCTCTGTTTCCCCCCTTTCCATTCTGCTGCCTCTGATATGGAGATTTACACTGACCTCTGGGCTTCTAAATCTTGCAATTTGCCAGCTCTTTGATAGAAGCACATTCTCACTGGCCACTTAATTCCTTTCTGAGCAGTATTACGTGACACCAGCAATCAGAGGGCCTTTGATTCACCAGGACAAAAGGGAGAATGGAAATGTACCTTTTTCCCCCCAACACAGCACTGCCATAGTGCTATGAGCCAGCTGTAATCCTGGTTTCAGTTTTTTCTTTCCTGTTTTTCAGTGATTTTAGAAGCCCAGCTTTGAGCTAAGCAAGAACAAGATAAGACAAGTTCTTTTACCATTTGAATACTGAGGGAATAAATCTTTTTATCTCTCCCTGACTCCAGGAGCAGGAAGTAAAAAACCTTTTCTGTATGAACACTGAATAGGACTGGTCCATTTTACTTTCCCTGCAGCATTAGCTGCTTTTCTAAAAGGAGACCTATTTAAGCACATAAACCAGCAGGAAGTGTGAGGACAAAATGGAATATTTTCAAGAAGACAGCACTGAAGACTCAGATATAGCAGACACAGGCAGTAAAACCACCCTCCATTAAAGTTGTGCCTGGAGGATTCTGGAGAAACTCCTTTAAACATTATTTCACGTGTCTCAGGCCAATGCTTTCTTTATCAGCATGAGTCTTTAAATACAAAGTATGCAAATAATAAGGGCAAAAATTAAAAAGGAAACTGAGTTTAGATGTAAGGTGAAAAGCTGTCTTTGTTTCCTGTCTTATACCAAACTTCTGCTCCACATTCTGTGTGTGTATGGTGTATATACACTCCTTCCCTGAGGATATCCATGATAGAGTTGATGTTGAATCAGTTTTTGAAGTATTGCTTGCACCTTGTTTACCAAAAAATGCTGTAACTTCACACAAAACCAGAAAATCCATCTCCATCCATACTATTAAAAAAAAAATGCAAGCCATATCATCCAAAATTATGCCACAGATTGATTCATATAGCTTTACATATGTGATACATTCAAGTGGTTTTAAATAAGAAAAAAGGGGGAAATACCTTGGGTTGAGAGTTAAAATACCTGGGAAAACATCAGGCACCATTGGCATGAGAAGATTTCTCAAGCTGAAGAATCTTCAGTCATTTTGAACGTACTGATTTTGAGAAATTTTAGGCAGGTTTGGAACACAATCAAATAGATAAACTGTACTCACATTATCCTATTTAATCATATGGAAAACATTTCTCAGGTTGTTTGATCAAAGCTGTTGTCAGCTTTGTAGTTTTTGAAGTGAAGAATCCCCTCTGATTTTTACAGGAAAGAATTCCACATAATAAATAGGCAGAACAGATAAAAAACCAATACTTTCAATTTGATAGAAGTTATTTTGACAAAATTGTACCTCAAGAAAACTTTATAACATTTTGGATTTGTATAGAAGAGAATGGGGGGTTCTAACCTCATAATCTATCTACCAGGAATGTGTATTTTTAATTTAAATTTATGTTTTCATCAAATGATTGATTTAGCCACAATAGTCATTTTGTATATTATTGATATAATTCACCAATTCTAAAAAAGCCTTGTCTGGACACAGACTTGGTGTTCCAAGTGGTGAATGGTGAGCTGATTAGCAAAGGTCTTCTGAGAGGACCTACCAGGTCAGCTGTGACCCAGGCTGAAGTTGGGAAATTAAGGAATCATTGCATCTATAAAAACTACATTTGCACCTCCAGTTGCAATTTTGAGATACTGGAGGGTCTGCCTGCACACAGAGAAATTGTTCTTGCAGGAGAAAAAATCCTTGGAGGAGATGAAGGGAATAACATGGGAATGGCTGAAACTCTTTAGTTATGAAGTGAGGAGAAGATTGTCAAGATCACAGCAAGGAAAGTCGTGTATAAAAAAGGATGTCATTTGAGCACTTAAAATGGTGAGAATTACTTGCTTGGCTCTCCTGGTTTATGTCCAGGAGAGCTAAACAAGTAATCCACATGATTTTAAGTGTTCAAATAAGTGTTTTGAAATGCAGTGTCCTGCGTTCCTTGCCCTGCCCCTGTGGAATGTGTATGGCTGCCTCCAGGCTGGGTGGTCTCACACCACAATCATCACCTCACACTCCATTCTCAGCCTCATGACTCAGTTCGTGTCTGGGAGCAGAAACAAAACTTCACAGAGAATTGCATGGAAAGCTGTGGTAGTTGAGACCGAGACAATGCAAAGCAACCCACTCCATTTTCAGAAGGCTTCAAACCCTGTTGTTATTTTAGCATGCATGCTTTTTAGACATTATTACAAAACTCATAAGTTTACACTTCACTCATTGGTCAGGAAAGCAAAGTGCTTATTGGAGTGTGGCATTGACATTCTCTTATAAAGTCCCTTCCCCCAGGATTTTTCTCCCGGGAAGCTGAAAAGCCACAGAGAAAAAGGAAAGCAATTCTTATCTCATTTGCTTCTCCTCTCTTTTGCTCCTTTGGAATGTGTTTGGAGATTGTTTACCCACAAGTGGTTGTTTCATTGGTTTCATGTGAGTTGTTTTGACTCATTGGCCAATCAGTGCCAAGCTGTGTCGGGACTCTGGAAAGAGTCGCGAATTTTCATTATTGTCTTTTTAGCAATTAGTAAGTAATTTCTGGATTCTTTAGTATAATACAGTATTCTTTAATCTGGATTCTTTAGTATAATACAGTATAGTATTCTTTAATATAATACAGTATTATAAATTAGCCTTCTGAGAATATGGAGTCAAATTCATCATTCCTGCCTTCCTCGGAGCATTCCCTGCAAATATAATATTGGAGTAGGCAGTTGCAGTTTCTCTTATTTATCCTTCTTTCTTTCTTGGTTTCTGTGCCAACGACCTTGGTAGAAAATTCTTTCAGGGGTAAATATGGATCCTCTGATCAAACTTCTCTCTGGCTCAGTTGCTGTAAAACCTCCTCCTCAGGAGGCTCTCTTGGAGCTTCTGGCTGCAGTAACCAGACACATCATTCTCCTGGATGATACCATGGAGCTGGCTTTCAAATTCTTGATATCCCCTTTCAATTGCAAGGAATGTGCCATATCCAAACCCACTAAAGTGTGATGCCCTTACTCCCTCTTATTTTCTGATTTTTACACCACATGGCATGTAATTTTACTTCTTTATTCCTTTTTTTCATTCCCTCTCCACCTTGAAGAACAGAGAGCCTATTTTAGTTTAGCTAATGGAATTTCTTAATAAGCAGTAGTGAATTTAGGATTTTAGAAACAAATTGATGACTATCCAGTGCGAACATGTACAACTGAGAGAAAAATACATGTTTAAGGTTGCTAACAGAGGATTAGGAAGCTATGAGTCAAAGTGCCAAGAAAAGGAGAAACCATTTAACTCATCAGTCTTCATTTTATCCATAGGGCTAAATTAAAAATCTGCATAGTGTTAGTGAGAGCAAAAACCATTATTGTCTTGAATATTGAGATAATTTATGAAAGGGATTCAATAACACATAATGAAGATGCAGATCCCCAGGGGATCCCTTCCAGTTCTGTGCCCCTATAGTTAATATTTAAAAGGGAAAGCCATGATGGGGTTGAGTGGATTTTTTTCAGCTACACAAAAAAAAAAAAAAAAAAAAAAAAAAAAAAAAAAAAAAAAAAAAAAAAAAAGCTTCACTTTGTAAACTAAATGCCCTTGCTAGCTCTGCTGAGGTATCTATAAAAGGTGTCTACTGACTGTGGAAGTTCCTTAACCTGGCAGAGAATCATCCATCACTGAATGTTGGATCTAATTAGTGGAGTCCAGAGGGTTTTCCCAATGTCCTCTAAGCTGGTAAGACTCAAACATCTTGGATTTGACAGACAGTCCCCAACCCCTTCCCTGACCTTGGCTATGAACTTCTGGTCAATCAGATGGAACACAAAAGATTTAATTTTTTTTTCATTGCTTTCTCATCTTGGTTTTAAGCCCTTCATTGGTTAATGAAGACAGATCCAAATTACAAGTTTTGACGTCACAGGAAATGAACAATTTCTGCGTGGGATTTTATAAACCTCCTATTTTTTACAAATAAAAAGTTTGAAAAAATAGTTTTTGATCACTTGAATTACTGTACTCCAAAATAGTTTTTGATAACTTGAATTACTGTACTCCAGCAAAGTAAGCATTTTGTCTTTTAACTTTTAATGATGAGGAAAACATTCTGATGAAGTTTAAAACCAAAAAAACATTAAAAAATATCCTATTTGAAATCAATAGGAAGCTGTGATTTTAAAAAGATCAGCATTTTCCCAGAAATGTATTCTGATGGACAACATTTGACTGTTTCAGTTGTTATTACTTAAAATAAAACTCTTTTGATGAATGGTTGGACATGGAGAGCGAATGGGTTTGGTTTCATTTTGGTGGCTCAGGTACCATGTAGCAAAAGTTATGAAAGCTGGGCTTCTGTGGTGGTCAAACTGTATAAAATGAAAACAGTTACTTATGTTTTCTACCTTTTCTTTGGTTTTTGATCTTCTGTTCCCTTATTAAACATGAAATCCCTGTGATGAACATTATTTTCGATATCTGTAACATAAAGATACTGTGAAATATGTAAACAAATCAAATATTAATTAGGGATGGTTAATTTCCATCCTGTTAACTCTCCTTTAATTCATGAGCAGTAGCTAATCATGAGCAGAGCTTATAAAAGGAATTGAGCCTGAAGCTGTTGTACCAAGGTTGTTCAAAAATCAATTTTTTGGTGCTGCCCTTTCTGTTATTAACTGCTGCATGATTTGAAAATGCAAGTGGCAGAAACAGCAAGAGCCTCTTGTGGGAGCTGAGTCCCACCTTAGGAAGAGAAGCACCAAAAATTTGCTTTTATTTGAGGGCAGTGGTGAAGTTCCCTGTGCAGTTCAAGGGTCACAACCTCTGATGGGGAAATCCAATGCAAGGACTCACTGCTCTGTTTCTGTAGAGTTAAGACTGCAAAAAGCCTGTGAGATCTTCACTTGCTAGAAATCATTTGCCAAAGACACTGAAGCAGCATTGATTTACACCAGCTGAGGCCAGGGAGTGGGCCAAGGTGGGGGCAGAGCAACAGAAACTACAAATGAGCTCTTGGAAGAAAAACCTTTTTTTCCACTGATGTAGAACTACATTTAATTTGCCAGCATGGATTGAGAGCAGTTATCAAGTTTATTTATAACCTTCAGGTTAGAAATTCATCAAAGAGAGCTTTCCTCACAGTCTCTGCTTTGTATCTGCAGCAGAAGTAAAAAATAACCACAGTGAAATTTGCTTGATGCAGCACTGGAAATTTCGTGTTAGCATTTCATAAAATAACAAACACACGGGTATTAATTGTCTAGGATGACAATAAGATGCCATCTATGAATTTGTAACTTGTTAATTACCAGGAAAAAACAGCAGCAAGCTTTTTAGCATCTGCAGCTCAAGGCATCAAGCAGCCTAATCTGCTGATACCCCATTCAGCTCTGTTGAAATTAGAAAAGTGTTGTCATACATTTTATGAGATCAACTCCTCATTTCCTGTGACCCATTACAGGAAATGCTGTATTTTCTGCTGCAGAGGGACTGCCAGTGACATCTGGATGGATACCTCATGGTGGTCACTTTCAAACTGGGCAACAGGACCACCTTCCTGAGCCTCAGATGTCCACATCCTTCAGAGCTGCAACAGTTGTGCCTTTTGTAGTGTTTTGCAGTAAGGTTTCTTAGAGTGAGAGGAATCTCTAGGCAAATAACTCAGTGACTGAAGCAATGTCAGCAGAACTTTTGTGGGTTTGTGGGTTTGTTTTTTTTTTTTTGGTTTTTTGGGTTTTTTTTGGGTTTTTTTTTGTTGGTTGGTTGGTTGGGGGTTTTTTGTTGGGTTTTTTGGGGTTCTTCTGTTGTTTTTTTGGGGGCTTTTTTGTTTGTTTGTTTTTGGGTTGTTTTGTTTTGTTTTGTTTTTTCTGGGAGGATCAAGATGACTTTTTCAAAAGGAGGTTCACACCTGCCCCACCCTGGGTGGAGGAGAGTAACTGAACTCAGGTTTTCTGCATCTCCTCTGAGTGGCTGTGCCCTGGAAAAGTCAGGTGCTGCCCAGGCAGAGATAATTTATTTAATTAAGGCAAATTCAGCAGGAGTTACTGAGATGAATACTGTGCAAGCAGCAGCTTTTCTGGGATCTCTAGCAGTGGTGGTGTTGTTCCTGCAAGCACTGTAAGTGATATCTCGTGTGGTTTTGTTTTCCCTAACTAAGCCTTGTTTGCTGTATTCATCCGGACTTCAGGAAAATGGCTGGAAATCTGCACCACAAATAAGGTAGAGGAAAGATGATTCAAAGATTTTCTTCTACTTAATTTTTCCCTTCTGGAATTTTTTTGGTAGCAATGAAATAACTGGATCTCAAGTTCATCATCTGCAAAAAGGACTTATTTTTTTGGTGTGATAATGTGAAATAAGCAAGTTCTGGTATGTCAAAAATATTATTAGGACAAGAAAAATGATCTCTAGGAAATAACTTCATCTGTTCCAACATTTTTTTTTCATTTTTTGCTTCTCTCTAATGATATGTACATGTGTATGTACATGCAAACTTGTATAAAAGGGGGAGGATAACCAGAGATTTATAAAATCTATTTTATTTTTATCTTTCACTCTTGAAATAGTTGTCAACTGAGATTATGCAAATATCACATGGAATGAAGCGAGCTTCTGTGGTGATTAAGAAGGTCTTAAAAAAAACACCTGGTAGATCTGCCCTGAGAGCAGTTTTTTCTTGGATAAAATTGGTTCAGTTTTATTTGTTTCTTTTGGGGTTTGTTTGTTTACTTGGTCAATTTTTGTTTGGTTTTAGAAATGGATGGCAGAGGACACTGAAATGTATTTCGGGAGTAAAATGTAATTGCATTAACCTGCTGAAACTTGAGGTTGTGGTTTAAATTTATCCCTCTACAACTTCTTGTGATAATCTGGTTTTTCTGTACTCAGTAAGAGGAACAATGTGTATTTGCAAGACATGACACCACAGAACTTCCCAAAATTCTTTTGCATTTTATCCTTACTGCCCTCTCTAAAACATGATAAGGGTGCCATGTCTTGTAAATACAATATTTTTGGTATTGGAGCAGTTTCTATCTCTTTTCTTTCTCTGCTGTTCATTTTTGGGTATTTGGGGAGACGAAAAGTTTCTGTCTGCAGTTTGTTCGGGGTTTCTTTTTAATTTATTATTGCTTCCCTAACATTAATGAATTTATTTTCATATCAGTCTGTTTGCCTACATAGACAGAAAAATGAGTGCTATAGAGGAAAATGTGAAAATTGCTGTGTCAAAATCTGTGACTGAGGAGAAAGGGTGGTATTGGATAAACAGCTCTCTGGGCCAATTTACATATCCAAAAGAATTCATTAATATTTTTAGCTGTTATGATTCTGTTGGACTAGAAAATGATAAAGCAAAAGTAATGTGTTCTGTTTTGGCAGGTCTAGTTAAACCACCTTAGGGAAGTTACCATTTAGTGCAAATTTTATATTAAAGCAGCTGCCTGCAAACTGTTTTTCAGTGTTAAATCTTTGCCTCTAACCACTGCCATGCCTTCCTTATGGAGTAGAGATTCTGTATCCTGTTTAAACTTGCAAGTTTTCAGCTGGATAGTTTCTGTTTCTTGATCACTTCCTAATCCATGGGATTTTTTTTTTTTTTGTTCTGTCTAATCTTTGTGTATTCCCATGTGGCCAAGTGCTGTCATAGATCATTTTCTGTGTCCCTCATTAAGTTTACATGACTTTCCAAAATAAAATCTCTGAATTTTCTCAGTCAGATCATTCATATGCTCCACATATATGGATGAACACTGTGATACTGTGGCAACTGATAAGATTTGGCATCATTTGTATAAATTCTAGGAATGACTGGTGTTGGCATGTTATTGATTGTGCTTACTGAAACTCATGTTTTGCAGATAGGAACTGATACCTGTGTGTTCCTGTTAATTGGTGTGAGTGTTGCATGTTTAGGATAGTGATGCTCAGGAATTTCTTTCTTTCTGTATTTCTTTCTTCAGGAAATACAAGTTTTTGATGTAACTGGCTAGTGAGGGCTTTATTCCTTGTAGTCAGGCAACTGCACTAAGCTTATATGGTGTTTATTTCCCATCTGTCTGGGTAAAGCTAGCTCAGAAATGTTTGCAGTGTAATAATAGCTGCAGTCAGGTCTGTGTGGAGCAGACACAGAGAAATAACCTCTGCAGTCTAGACAGTCTGAAGGAAAACGTGGGGGTTCCTTAAATTAGAATAATGCTGTGCTCTCAGGATAAAATGATCTTGCTCCTCCCTTGTGTTAGAGAGTGCTGGCCCAGCCCTCCATGGGACTCCTAAACTGAATTCAGGTTAAAAAAAAAAAAAAAAAAAGGAGAGAGAAAAAAATCCAATCTCCTTTGTTCGGACTATTTTTGTGTCAATGTTACCCAGTCCAGCCCCAGAAATACTGCTCCAGTGGGAGGGAACCTGGATTCACATCCTGCATGTGGAGGTGAACAACAGCCTGGGGAGCACATGCAGACAATAGAAGGTGGAAACTTCCTGGGTGGTTCAGGAAAATGCCCTTTTATATCCTAAAGTAGCATTTTGGGGTTTAGAACAAGAACTTCAGATCAAGCAGTGCCTGTCTTGTGTCAGTAAGGCTTTAGTTGTGTGTTGGTGTCTGGTTTGAGGTAGGTGGGTATGAGACCTGCTCAGCCCACAGCAACTGCCTCAAAGAGAACCACAAGTTTGTGAGATTTCTCCCTCTTTTTTGGTGAGTGAGGATGAGTATTCTCCTTTTTGTGAGGTGTTTCCAGGATCCAAAGCACAGCCCAAAGGCCGCAGGATTGGGATATTTTTGTAAATATTTTTTTCAGCCTTGTTGCTCCAAAGACAAAGCAAAGGGCCAATAAAGTGCCTCTCCCCTAACACCAGATATCAGGAAAAAACTGATTCCTCCCCATTCAAAGCTGTTTGTGCTGCCTCAGGGCTTGCCCCTTTTGAAAAACGTATTCCCTACCGCTTGTGTTATTCACAGGAAGTTCAGAGTTTTCCAATTAGACTGGTGTAAAAGTCTTTGCAACAAGAAAGTTTATATTTCTCACAGCAAGTTCACACTTTCAGAGAAGAACCTCAGCTCTCCATTGGGGGCTCTTTTTTTCAGGTGAAAATTTGTGACACTCAATCCCCATCATATCACTTAATGCTTTTGCCTTGCTTGAGACTGATCTGGCATTTTTCTAGGCCAAGGAGGCAAAATATTTTTAATTACTCAGAGCATATCTTGCTCCCCAAAGTTTTGATTTTTCTGATGAGCTTTGTGGTTCTGAATTTTTAAATTTTATCCCTAGCTGTATGGATATTTGGAGATACCTGCTGGATTAATTTTGCTCTAGCACAGCTCTAGGGAATAACTGCACAAATCCAGGCTTCTGTGCTTAACATGCCATTGCCAGAGCTTCACACCACTATTTGTGTTCAGTTTCACACAGAGGGAAGCATCTTGTGTGGAAAATACTTAATGTGTATGGATGGTGAGCTGCAGGCAAAATTAGGAGTTGATATCTGCTGGCTTCTTGGGAATGAAACGTGTTAGTGAAAATATTCTTTCTGGAAGAAATTCTGACTAGCACTTTTTTTTTAAATACTTTTTTAGCTTGTGTATAACATGGTGAGTCCTACTGCTTTTTCTCCTCTGCAGACACCCTTTTAATGTTAGCCCTCTGTTCATACACTGCACAATCCCCCTTGGTTTGCACTCTATTAAATATTGCAGCAGCATACTTTCTTGACTTTGCTGATGTTAAGAAAGAAAATGTTTGTTCTAGTTTGGCTTTTCCCCCCCCCTGTTTATTTCTGTGAGTATTCTGCTTTAAGCATACTTTGTAGAGCTTCTGCCTGGAGCCTGCCTAGAACTGAAGCAGGTATTTCAGGGGTCAGCTGTCAACTGGCTGGTTACAAAGGTGGTGAATCCTGAAGGAAGCTCCAGCAAGCAGGAGAGGAAGGAAGTGGTGTCTTGCTGATGTGCATAACAGCACTGAGGGACACACTTTCCCAAAAGCAAATTCTCTGGGGGCACTGTGGTCAGGTGTCAAAAATGTTGACAGAATTAATTTGACTCTCTGGTGGTGGTGGTGAAAGCCCCTCCACATCTTCACTCTCTCCTTTGCTCATTCTCCTGATGCAGCTCCCCTGATGTGCCACATTTGTTTATTGCAGTAGTGCTGAAGGAAGCCAGGTCACAGGGGCACTGGGATTGTACAGACACAGCACAAAACCTGTCCCAAAGGTTTATTCATTAAGCAAGCATTATTCTTTTTCTCATCTTCTCTCAGCTCTTGGGGCCATTGGCATTTTGGCAAGCATGTAGTTCTCTGAACTTGCTTGCAGTCAGTCCTCTTTGAAATATTTGTATTCTGGTTTCATTTGAAAATTCTATATGTGGAATGACTGAGTTTTATATATATATATATATATATATATGCAACAGGATAACTTCTGAGATAGTTTTAATGAGAGAAGTCTTTGCTCAGAACACAGTTTGGGACAGGGTCATGGATCCAATCTCTTTGTCAAAGGAAAACGAGGAATGGTCTGTTTGTGACATGCTCACAGCACAAGTGGAGATTGCTATCTCACTTGGATCGTGTTGATGGGGAGCAAGGGGCTGTGGGGATGTGAAATTTAGCAACTGAATGAAGATGGCCTTGGTCTGCAAAAATCATGTGCTAAAAAATTTGTGAGTGCTCACAGTTTCCATTTTCATACCTTCTGCACTTATTTCTTGCCACTGCCCTAAACTGATCAATGCTTTCTGTCAGGCTGGGAATCCACCAGGATCTGTTTTAATCCCTCAGGTAAATCCTGAGGAGGACTTTTTTTCCCCAACACCCCTCCTAGGCCAGATGAAATTAGGGAATGTAATCTGTATCTTTCTCTGGACACTGTCATCAGCTGCCCTGGTATTTTTTTAACTTCAGGTGTTTGGCTGGAGGTTTGCAAGGTTTTGGTGTTTGTTTTTTTTCATTATTAAACACTACTGGGATTTTTCTTACTGGCATACAAATGTTGATGCTCAGCTGACTGGGGGGGAGAAGCTGCTTAAAAATTGAATGACTCTTGTACCACTGTTGAAATCAATAGGGAAGTCTCAGCCTGCAGCACATGAAAGTTTTTCCTTATGGTTAAAAAAGGTAGGGAGTAATAATTGTTTCAAAATAAATCAGTTTCTGTTTCCAGCTAACAAAGGTGGCTTTTTAAAAAACCATTCCTTGTACTGCTCTGAACTGGAGACTGCGATACCAAATGGAAGCATTCATTTAAATGTTATTTAGATAATAATTGCTAAAACCATTTCTATCTCTATCTCATTTCTGCTAATAAAACATCTTCATTTTTAATGAAATGCTGTCTACACATACTAATTTACAGCCAAATATTCCTTATTTTTCACAATTATTAAGACAAAGGGGTGCATTTGTGACATTATTAAAGCATCATCAACAAATTAGCTACCTTATCTGTTCTCTATCTGCATAATCCCCATACCCCTGTCACCATGTTTACAAATCCAAATGAATATTTTGCAGTCCAGATCTAATTAATTTTGGATTAGTCTCCCAGACACATGTAGTCCTGATCAAAATAATCTGTATTCTCTCTTTTTCTGATCCCTGGAGTGTTCTGTTTGTCAGGGGATGTGCTGGAACACAAATATCAAGAAGCAGGTTAATCCTTGGGCTGTCACTTTCTCCCAGATCTGCAGCATCCTGTGTTTTGTTGCTGGAAACCTCAGAGATCCAGGGGATGTCAGGGAGCAAATGAGTGTCATGTGGGGCTTAGGGCAGATTGAGATCTGACTAGACCTTTAAGCAATCCAGCATGGTGTGTAATGAAAATAGTCTGCTGCAATGGCTTTTCAAAAAGATCTGGCATCCTGTTGTGCTCTTCTTGAAGGGAAAGATCCAACTGGAAGATATATTTGACAGGAAAGCCGGGCTGCTATAAATTTCAAAATGGGTAATGAGAAATTTAGGTGATGGTGATTGGGTGATTTATTTGGTTTTATGCATCCTCTGACAGAGCAGCTATCTGGGACTTCTATTCCATGTTCATGGTACAATCAAAAGGTTTAAAGGAAATTGTTAGCCTCTCCCATCCAAGCTTTCATGGTGACTGAAGAGAAAAAAGTGAAAATATTGTGCATTCAAATAATTCAATGCATTCATTAAAACTAGTGATTATTTGCTATAACATCAGGTCATCTCCCAAAATAGGTGGTCTGCAGAGGACCTCCCTGGGAAAGCTGTTATTCAGAACAGGAACTCAATTCCTTTTTCCTTTTCCCAGAAATGTTTGTAACCAAAGTGGGGGAGAGACTGCCTTGAGAATGTCTATTTTTCAGTGAATGTAGATAAAATCTGGTTGGGTTTTCCTTTCTGTTTTCCCCTCAAACCAGACTCATTGTCACCCCACCATGCTCCCTTAGAGTGAAGAGCTCTTTGACCTGGGCTCACCCAGTGGGTCACAGCTGCTGGCACAAGCTTGGTGCCAGCTCCTGGAGAGCCAATGTCAGTGATTAAATGGCTTTTCCCTCCTCTGTGCCCCAAGGTACCAAGTTTCTAGATCAATGTCAGGCTTTAAACCATTGTCCCCGTTGCACAGAATTTGCTATGACAAGGCAGCTTTATTTATGTATCACTGCAAACACCATTGAGCTGCCTTTTCTTCCATGCCTCTTTTAAATGAGTTATTCTCCAAGGCTGGAGACTGACTGATTAAGCTGGTGTTATAGAGAGCTTTGATTGGAGATATGCCAGAGCCTCTGTCAAGTGAGACAATGCAGATCTTTCTCTCTATGCTTCAGTCAAGCTCAGCTTTTGATAAATATATAGAAGCACCTGATAGCTGAGATGTTTTACCATCCTGGACTAAAAATCATTTACCTGCCCTACAAGGAGAGTTAGAGTACCTGCAGCAACCTTTTGGTCAATACATACAAATCTGCATCTTCTTGTAGTCTGCCAAAAATGAGGAAGGAACAGAGATGCAGAAATAAATTTTTGGTGAAAATTTGGCTCTAAGGCCCAGCTGCTGCAAGTACTTTAAGCATGAGTTTAATTCTGTGTGTGTGATCAGCACTACTGTGAGTTTAACAGAGGTATTAGCATAAGGAGAAGTGAAAATTGTGTAAATTTTGCTGAGAGAGGGGTTTATTTGTGAGCCTCAGCATAAATAGGATACATCTGGTAATACACAAAACAATGTCTGCCTCAGAGTTGTTACATGATGAAGTTGGGCTTAGATTATTTTCTTCCTTTGAGTGAAATCTAGAATCAGTCTCTGAAGAGCAACAGCTAGAAAGGACAGGGGGAATCAAGGCTTCAAAGTCAGTCTAGAAAACAAAAGGTGCCAAAAATAATAAATATTATATATATATATAATATATATAAAAATATATTGTATATATAATATAGCTAATATATTCTATTTTATATATAATATATTCTATTCTATAAAATAGAGAAAACATATATTATATAATATGTTATATATTATAATATATTCTGATTATGCCTATTAGATATTAAACTGATGTCTTTAGTGTTCATTTCTTATTCTGCCTGCCTGATCAGTTATCATTGGATGCAATGGCTGAAAAAATTGTCTGAGACTGCAATAGTTTTATGTATTGCCTTCTGCTCTTCCCTGATGCCAAATGTTCAAAACTAGACATTTCTTAGGGCTTTTGATGCAAAGCAAGGTGTGCAGATATTTGAATGAACGTGATGATACTTGGACTTCCTGGTGTTCAGATTTTCTTGGTGGTCCTTAAGAAAAACTTGTCAAGAGTCAGATCTGTTGTGCTAGACACCATATGGTTACTTTGCCCTGTGATTTTCAATTTCTCACTAAAAATCTGTGAAAAATGCCTTTTACCCCACTAAATTGACTGTATCAATACAGCTATCTGATTAAAGCCTAAGTTTAGGAAGAAAAATAACAAAATCACGAAGGAAATTAATGAGAGGATTGAAGTGTTAACGAGCAAATATGCACAAAAGGCAGAACAGGAAGGAGAAAAGGGCAGCAGATATTGATGTTATGACAACTCCTCTTTTAGATTGAAAAAAACAACCCCTGGAAAAGATTAATTACATTGTTAAGTAGCGCAACTTTTAGTAGCTAAAAAACCCAGAGGGCTCAATTCATCTTTGTATTTTGTCTTCAGAAGTGAGTGTCAAATGATGATGCCAGATAGGAAACACTGATGGATGGGATTGAGTCCTGTTTCTGAATTATTATGGTGCTGTAAATCTGTGGTGTTCTCCTGACCTTGGGGTAACATCAGCTGGTGGCAGCTGAGAATTTGGTCCCTTGTTGAAGCTGAACTTCTATAACCTTTCTCAAGAGAACAATCAGCATTATTTTGTGTAAGAAAATTAAGAAAAATCTGAAATCCAGACAGGGAGGTAAATTAAATCTCTTGTGTAGAGAACAGAAAGATAAACTAATGTTTCCTGATGAGAAGGAACATGTGCTGCTTTATGTATAAAAGAGGAGTCACATTCCCCCACAAAACAGAATCCATATTTAACCAATCTTTTGACAGACATTAACAGCAGAATTTACCTAATTTGGCTTAGGTTTTTTTACAGGAATGCACATAACTCCAGGTGAAATAATGCTGGAGTCAGGGAAAACTGAAGTGGTGGTGATGGACATGGTGTAGCTTTATTTTTAAGTGGGGTGGAGGCCTGTACCCTCAGAAAGAAGGACCTTCTGAATTTTCAAAACCTTGCACAGAGCCTGATTGGTCATGATTTAATCATGATTAAATAATCAGTTCATCTCTGTTGAGTGTGTACCACAATTCAGCTTCATGAAGAGTGTCCAAAACAGAACTGGAGGGATGCTTGGGAGAAGGCTTCTTTCACGTTTTTCCATAACACATAAACTTAAATAACACTTTTTAGTATTATAGGAGCTCGAGTAGCTGTTCTGCACAAGGGAGGACAAGTCTTTTTGAGTGGTCCTGTGAGAATGTAACTTGTTCTTCCTGTCTAACCAGAGCAGGATGAAAAGACAGAAACATCAAAATATCCCAGTCCTTGATGAATCTCTGTCATTGGTTATACCAGACAGATATGGACTTTTTTTATTTTGCAGTAATAATAAAACGTGCTGGGACTGCAGAAGGCTTACAGCTGCTGCTGTCTCATGAACTGCTTTGGGCTCCTTTGAAGCAGTTCATCACCACACCAGAGGAGGTTCCTCTTCCCCTGCACTGCTGCATTCCTGTCGCAATTCCTGTTCTACCAAGACTGTCTCTCTCCCCTTCCTTTGAACTGCACGGGAGCATTAGCATGAAAACGAGGACTTTGTTCCTTAAGTGTTCATCGGTTCCTCCAGTTTATCCTCCCACCTGAAGTCCTCATCTGTGCCATCAATGAGTTTCCCTGGAAATTGGTTAGATGAGGCTGCTTAAGTGCAATCCACTTACGTATTATATGCAATAATCTCTCCGTAATTATAGACCTCCCTTTATTATTATGACATCTTTTAACACTTTTGAAGTTCCCTCAGTCTCATAATTCAGCTTCATTGACCAGAAAACAAAGAAACCCACCAGCTGCAGAGTTAAAATCATGATGCTGTTGGCTTTAATCTCTCTTTAATCATTAAAATATAAATTAGCACTTGTACTCGTTACTTCCCAAGCAGCTTTCTCTTCTGGATTTCTTTCATCCTTTGCTCACAACTGCCACCTGCCTTGTACCAGGGAGGAGATTCCTTCCCAGGGCTTGTCAAGAACAAGGCTCAGGGGCCTTAACAGCAAAAAATCATAGTAGAGGAGGATTTGAGCAAGTACAGAAGAGTAGGTCAAGGCTGTGGGCATCTCTGCCATAAGGACACTCCTCTAGCAAATCCATTTTTAGCTGGGGTGTCCCTCGAGGTAAGAAGTTTCTGAAACCTCTTTGGGGCAGTGCTGAAGTTTGGATGCATGGCACACACCGCTTGCGCTGAATTTCCTTGCAAATCCTCTGGTGGGGCTCAAGGCTGTTTTGGCTTTATAGAAGTGTTCTCTAAGTGAAAATCTGCTTTATTTCTAATGCAGTGAAGTGTGTAAACACATGCTGCTTGTCCACAGTTAGTTGTTGCCTGAGATTCTACATCGGGAGTAGATTTTCTGCTCACAACTGCATCTCCACCCCAGCCAAGAGCAGCTCTGGAGGAAAGGATGTGTTATCTTCTAATGGGATATTTCGACCATCAGGGCTTGGTACACAGCTCTTAAAGCTCACAACTGTGTGTGTGGAAGAGTTTTAGTATTGCATACACAGCTCTGGGCAAAAATAATGATTTGCTGAGCTATGAGAAAGGCTGAAGTAATGTAAAAATCATGCAGCACATCTGATTTAATTGTGCCCCTTATGGGATACATAAATGATGTGCAAAGGGGTGATCCTAATTAAGAAAGGCTCAACCTGTTGGTTAAATCTTAGACAATTTCTGTTCTTATTATCTGAGCTGCTTTCTACATTTCCTAAATATAAAAAACAAAATGTAAAGTTTAAATCAGGGAAAGATATACTGTGTCTGGATTTTGTGTATTCATGATATTTTCCACAAACTTTGAACATGATATGGTTTGGTCCATGGCCAATTCTTAAAACAAAGCCCTTTTTACTATTATTAT
The DNA here is from genome assembly GCA_034509185.1 of Euphonia xanthogaster. Classification (NCBI taxonomy): domain Eukaryota; kingdom Metazoa; phylum Chordata; class Aves; order Passeriformes; family Fringillidae; genus Euphonia; species Euphonia xanthogaster. The sequence continues at coordinate 2,747,728 of JAYDZK010000001.1, forward strand.
TATTTTTAAAAAAGCTGTCTGTCTCCTATGATATTGCTCGGGCTATATGAATTAGATATGTGAAGCTGTGTCTCCATTGAAACCAGATTTTTTTCTCCAATAAATGCTGAGGAAGCAGATTTGTTCTCTGCCAGAATGAGATAGTTATAACATCTCTGAAAATAATCTTCCTAATTCTGACAATACTACGAAAATCCTGGTTTGTTTTACCGCTCATAAAAACTGGCTGTACATAATTTGTGATGTCTTAAAAGGATATCCAGGGCTCTATTTATCTTTCACTTCAATAAGCAGAGAGTTGGAAAAGAACAACAGAAAGAAGCAACAGATGTGCTTGGGTATTTGAGCATAACCCCATTAAGGTGGGCTCAGTGTGGTTTATTGAAATTTCAGTCCTGTAAAGCCAAGCACATGTGACTTTGTGGGGAACCCCAAATTTGTCTGATACAACAGGAACATCATTCAAAGTGTGACAACTCTGTGCCTGGCAGCAAAATGATCTGTCAAAGGCAAGCAAAAAGTACAAGGAGTAGGTGGAGGCAGAAGGTCCCTGAGTAAAAACCACAGAACTGTAGGATTGGGCTCGGAGTTCCACACCACTGAGAAAGGCTCAGCTCCACTTTATTGGCACCCTCCTGTCAGACATTTATTCACATTGATATTCCTCTGAACTCAGCAATCCTCCCCAATAATCAAAATTTGGTGGCTGAAGCAGAAAGTAATGTTGCCATGATCAGCCTTACTGTCATTCCTGCTCTTAGCCCACCGTCCCTTAAAGGGAGTTCATGCCATACAAGAAAAATCGTTCTGCAAGAGCAGCACACATGCTTAGTTCTACTTGGAGGATGGTTTTCCTTTCTTCTCTTAAGGTGCAGTGCAGGTATTGTTTCAGACTGTGGGATGTTGGAACACTTCCCAGTAACATCTAAATTATTGAATTGCCAAGACCGTGGTGGTGCCTTTGAAAGAAACAAGTGGAAATGGGTTTGGCCATTGCCAAGGGTTTCAGTGACATTTGATCAGGTGTGGATTCTTGTATTCCAGACAGCTTTTGTGTAGATGTTTCAGATAAGTCATGATAAAAGAAAACCCTAAACATCCCCCCCAAATAAACAAAAGAGAAGCTGACCAAACAAAAAAATCAAATTGAAGAGTAAATGCAGAGACCTCCTTGTGTGCAGGCTCATATTTCAGTTTAAATCAATTGTATTTCACACTTTATATTCTTTTATTTTCAATGTTAATTTTTCTTTGTCCTTTAAATAGTTTATTTGTCTGTAAACACTAAATAAGAGGGACACTGCATGCTGCCAGGTGGGAGTTTCACAGTTACTTTAGTAAAATATAGCATTTTCGTACTGCATTTATTGAGAATAAATGAAGTGTCACTGGGGCTTGTGTTCTACATGTTTAGTAAAAGCTACATAATGCAAATAGGGAAGTCTCTAAGAAGTGGTAAATAAATAGGATATTATTATTTGAAAATACCAGGGCATGTTTTGAATTTGAAGCTTAACTTGAATGGCTTTCAGTGTATTATGAAATTGCTGGTTACATGGGCTGTTTAATAACTTAATTCAGTTAATTCAGTGAATAGTGAGCAATTGGTGAATAACTTCTGTGTTCAGTCAGTTTTCCACAGTAAAATGTGGGTGTAACAGAGGAAATTAAGCACTGACAGCAAGTGGGTGGATATCATTCCCTGAATTCAACATTGACTCCTACATAGAAAGGGATGTTCCTAACTCCAAGAATTAAAATGTTCCCATTCAGTTCTAATCAGTTTTGACAAGTGTCTGTAAACCTTTTTTCTTCCACAGAAGTATGGAGGAGACAATTTTTAAACAACTGACAGCCAGTCTTGTGAATCTGAAAGGAACTATCAACTGGGTGTATTTGTTGTGTGTGAATGTGTGATTTATATCTAAAATATGAATCAACACACACAGGCTTGGGTAAGATGGAGGGACTTTTCAAAGCATTTTGTGGGGATTTCTTGTTTAACAAGAAATTAATTTACCATTCTGCATTTCTTCCAGCTGCCTGTAGTGATGTATAAGAAAGGATTGTTAAGGTTTGATTTAGAGCAAAGCCAGGTGCTGAAGTAAATTGACTTTATAACAGATAGTTCTGTTAGCATTGAGGAGAACTCTGCAATAACATATCTCCATGCCCACCTAGATCTGTTAGAACCTGCTTAAAGGCTCTCAAGCAAAATCCCAGGCTCTGATTCCCTTTTGTATTCTGCCTTCCCAGCCATGCAGGAGGGAAAACCAAGTGCAAGAGGGAAAATTAGGTACAAGAGGGAGCAGGTGGTGTAGGATTCAGCAGCAAATTAACCATAAACTTGTGGAGAACAATGTAGGTAGAAGCAATTAATTCCATGTATTGAAGAAGGCTATTCCTTGCACTAATCTGCTCAGGTCTCACTATGAATAAGAAAAGAAGGATGATGGGCAGATGTTTGTAATGCCATGAAAAAATACACCTGGTTTACAATTTAAATTGTCTTGTGATAAAGGCTAAAGCCATCTAAATTCCAGCTTCAGGAAAACATTAACTGTTCCTCCTTAGAAAATATATTAATGTTAATAATATATATAATGTATCCCTTGTTAGAGGTCTTGGGGACTGACTCTGGGTTTGATTCTCAATTCAAGGCTATATCACATCCATGTAGTTTTTTTTTTCCATTTTTCTACTCCTTGAACTCTGGAACTAAATTGTGTAAAATAAGGATTCTTACTATTTATTTCACTAACTTTTATGTGCATTATAATGGTTATAGCAGTTACAGAATCAGATATGGAAACAGGGAGTCTTTAGAGCATAATTTTTTCTGTTACATCACTTAAATAAGGACCAGTTTTGCTGTCTATTATGGGAGCAGAGAGGTGAAGTTTTTATTCACATACAGGATTGGTAGAATCCTTTTTTGTCAGTGCTGTGTCCTCACCAGAGCTCACCTCAGTTTTCTGAAGCAGGGCTGGAAGCAAAGGAGTCCCCTTACAACACTAAAAAAAAAAAAAAAAATCACCCTTGTGATGAATAAGCAGTGGTGAAATGTACATTTTTTTGAGTATTTTAGACCATGTTTGGGTGTCCCCTGAGAGAACAGGGGAAGGAGAGCAACTCCTAATTCAATTGTGAGTTTATGGACTGTGAGCAGACACTGCTGCGCGGAACGGTGTGCTGTGTATTCCAGAGGGGTGGGATTACTCAGGGATCATTTTCAGTCCTCGAGGCTCTTAAAAATCAGTGGAAGTTGAAGACTTTCTGTAATGAGGGAGCATTTCACCCAAGAGTGAGTGAGAGGGGAGTGAGGTCATGGGGCTCACCAAAAGGCCACCAGACAAAAACTCCAAATCATCATGGAGAAATGAGTGTGTGCTTGCCCCGAGTGTTTATGTGGAAATCCTTTGCCTTGGATCAAATATTTCTCTTGGAACCACTCAACCCCTAGAGGCAGCCTCCAAGAAATAAGGTTGGAAGGATTACATCCACTTGGCCTGACAAAGCTGCTTGAGTCAGACGTTTGGGTTTGTCACTCCCCTCTCTTATATAAAGTCTGGGATGCTCACCAGGGTTTGCTGGCCAGACTGGGGAGGTTGGTGGTGCTGAGCTCCCTTTCCTGGCTGTTCTGGAGGGGATCTGGTGCTCAGGGTAAGTACAGCAGGCTCCAGCTCCCAGACAATGAGCTGGAACCCCAGAGGCAGCTGGAAGGAAAATGGATAGCGTCTCTGGAAGATGCTGATGTTCAATGACGGAATGTGCAATAACTGTGAAGACCAAACTCAACAGGGAAAAAAAGATGAAATTAATAATTTCAAACTATGCTGGGCCACTCTAGTTCCCACCAGAGTTTTATCTTGGTTTTTGCTTTTTATGTTCTTTTTTCACTACCTCATGTAGTATAATACAATAAGCTTTTCCACCAAAGGCAGGGTTACCCGTTTTGTCCAAACAATAGCCCAGGTGTTACCAAAACAAGAAGCAGCAACATAATAATCCAGGAAAACTTGAAATTACTAAATATAAATCAAAATGGAATTTTTATCCATTTGGTATATTGTATCTTGGTGTATATAGTGTATTGTATTTTATCTCTTACATCAAATTGTCTTGTGGTATTTTCCACCCTCTTCAAAGTTCTTGCTGTGCTTAACCTGTCTCAAGGAAGGTGTTTTTCTAATTAGAAAGGTTTTTGTAAAATATAGAACTCAGCTGCAGTTTTGCTCGTTTTTGAAGAGAAATATATTCATTTAGCCCAGCCTTTTTGGAAAACAACCAATGTAAACTTCCGTGGGTGACCCAACTAACCCCAGCACTGGCCAGACAGGTATTTCAAAATCATCCGTGATATTTAAGCACTAGATTATTTGATGTCCTGGAAAAGGAAAAGAAACTTTGTTTCTTCCCTTTCTTTGGATCTGTTGGACTTCATTTAAACATGAAAGCTGAAATTGTAATATTTCCAAAAAGCCTTATTCTAACCTTTGCCCACCAGAAAGGGGGGGCTTTCAAATAACGTTGGACATGGAAGCATTGTTAGCCAAGGTGATGGGTGACAAAGCAGCTGCCACAATTTGTCGAATTAAAAGGCTTTTTCCTAGCTCTGCTCACATCTTTGGGATTAAGCAGTACTGAAGTTGGCTTTGGAAACCACACCCTCCTTGCCTGCACAATGGGGAGGCACACAGGACCTCCCAGAGCTGAGTGCAGTGACACCATGGCACAGGGCTGGGATAAATCCCTCCTGTTTATGTCTGGCCATTAAACCTGAGCCTAAGCTTATGTGCAGCATGAGATTTACCTCATTTCCTCTTCTGAGAGGATACAGTTGTGGAGATTTGCATGGTCGTTTCTTAAGCTTTAGCCTTCACGTGGGTGGTTTGTAGGGTCAGCTGAGGCCCTCACCTGAATGTCACTGTGTGGGTTCTGTCCCTTCTCTGCACAAGAGAGAAGCCCCTGACAATTTAGGGAGTGAGGGATGCAGCAGGAGCCAAGGCCATGGCAGTGATTTGTGCAGCTCAGCATCTGCTTTCACCCACTCCCTCTCTCATCTACTGAAATGGCAACTTATTTCTGCCTCTGTTGGGCATTAGCTTCAATTATCAAATTAGTTATCAAAGTAATGCAATTCAGCTAAAGTGGGAACTGAGGCAGCCCTCACTGCCACTCTAATACTGTAAAATTCCAAGCTCACTGCCAGCTGTCTGGCAAATCAGGCCAGCAAGTCCACCCCAGCCTGGTGCTAATTTTGCACATATGCAGGAGGGTGCTCCTGCACAGAAACTGCACAGCTCTGCCCAGAACCACCCAGAGAGGCTGAGACAGTGGAGCCTCAGCATTCTAATAGCTCCGTGTGCTGTTAGACTTCAGCACGTTGTTACACCCAGGAGAAGGCAACTTTAATTTTCATATTGAATAGGAATGCTCGAAGTTCAACATATTGCTTTGAATCAAAGCAGCCCAAACTTGAAAGCATTTATAAAGTGGAAACAGGTGTAGTCAGCTGTTTAAATACTTTGCAAGTTGTTTGACACATTACCACAGTAGTTTGATTCACATTTGAAAGTTAGGCATTTGCATAAGCAGAGTGAGATCATAAATCATTTTGGACAGCGTATTATTATTGTGTTAGTTCCTGGGGATTGATGGAAACAAGTAGCTGGAACAAAGCAATGCAAGCCTGTTCTGAACATATATATACATGTTTATGATTAGCATCAAAGCAAAGAAAGTAATAGAAAATAATTTCTCATAAATAATAAAAATCAGATGAGTTATTATTCAGCTGCATTATTTTTGTCTTTTAGTAAGATTGGAGTTGCTGAGTGGAAGTAGCTCAAATGACTGTTTAAATAAAATGTCAATCAGGCACCTAAATTCCATGTATAAGGGAGCTCAGGCATTGTATTTGCAGGATTGAATTCCAGATGCTTCAGAGAACTCCAGATCGTGTGCTATCTGCTGTTCCTTCTTGTCTTGTGAATAATTGTTGCATGCCATGACCCATGATCTTTGTTTCCCTAGAAATTCATGCTACTCCATATTTTATGACATGTTGCAAAATGGATGAAAATATTACTCTTCTAAAAAGAAGTTAATTTAATAGAGGAAGAAGGGAGAGAGCCAGGCTTTATGTTACACTTGTTTGATGAATGTTCTGTATTTCATCCTCATGCACTGAAGCCAAGAGAGAGTAACTTGTCTCTTTGCATAAACATATGGTGGCTTTGTTTGGAGGCAGATTTGTGACAGCAGAGAGTGAGTGACTTCCCAGGCTCTGACAGTTGTCATATTCCTGGGTAGCAGAGCTGCCAAAGAGCATGAATATTAACACAGCAATTCAAATTCCCTGTAACACCAGAGCACTGCATTCACAAACTGCTTCTCCTAAGAACTTGAGTGTCACTACATTTTTTTGCTCAGGGAGGGGGTTCTGTTCATTTGTTTGGGGCTTTTTGCTTGTTATTTTTACAGTTTTTGGAAGTCTTTATTTTGGAGCCAACATATACAATAGAAACTGATTGCCTTTGATCCAAAGTAGTCAAAGATACTGGATTTCAGCAACTGCAGTCTCTTTCTGGGGAATAGATCTGTTTGTGTTGTTTGTTGATGGGAAGTGTGTTTCCTCAATAGGCAAAAAATATGGGACGCTGTGAAATGGAAAGCAAAAGGAACATCATCTCTGTCTTCCCCTTGACAAGGGCCATCTGACAGATGCACTCTTGCTTCCTAAAAGTAGGCAAGAAAGGGAAAATAATGAAGAACACAGTCCTGAACAATGAGTTCATACTTAAGATTTTATGGAGAAGGCAGAATGTAGATAAGAGACTAAAAAGACCATGGCGTGCTGTGCTGAGAAACATTTATCTGAACACATTAAAGGAAAAAGAGAATGTTTTATTATTAAACAATTTGTGTTTTGTAGCCAAGAAAACAATCAGGCAATTGGGGTCAGATCTAAAGAAAGCCAACTCTTCCATTTCTTGAAAGCCATCAAAAGTCTTCAAAGTAAAACACCATCCAGATCAGAACAGCTTTCTTCTACTGCAAAGGAAGAGGGGAAAGGGCACAGAGATAAAAATTGGTCTTTCTGTGCTCAGTTGAGTTCCCTGCTTGGCATTGGCAGTGCCAAGAGCCACCCCAGCCAGAGAGACACAGCAACTCAAACTTGATTATTACTCTCAAATTTACTAGTTAGATTTCAAAATAGAGGATTTCCCAAGAAAGTGGAGAGTAAAACAGTGAAAGCCAATTCAACAGCTAACTCTTATATGTGTTAACTGTTTGTGTTATTTGCTGAAATTTTGATGCAGTCTGCTCCAAATCCCATTTTTTTCCACAAGGCTTTACAATTGGATGTGAGGGGCAAAATTCTCTGCTTCTAACCTCCATGCATCAAATCTTATTTAAATGCAAGTAGTAACCTTAAATTCTTTCTCCCAATTTAGTTTTGCAGCCTGAGAACACCAAAAGGTCTTGCTGAAGTGTTTTTTTTTCTATCAGTCTGACATTTGTAGAACCAGCTCCAAATCAACTGTGTAATAAACAATAAACTGATCATTTTTCTATAATATAAATATCATTGAATATATAAATTAGCAAGCTGGTAGAGAATGTGATAGCAAAATGTGATAGCAAAAGATGGCAACAAGCTCTGTTGTCACATTGCAGATTATTTTGCTCCCAATGTGATGAGGTTATTATAACCCAAAGCTGACAATGAAGCTGTCCAAGCAAAGCACAAAAAGATCATGTTTTGTGTTATATAAATATGTGGATGCTGAGTCCAAAGTAGAAGGAGCAGTCAGTGACAAAGTTTTAATTTCTGGATGTACTTCAACAAACTCTTCAAGTCCTTGATGTATTTAGAGAGCAGCCAACTGTTAATACCTAATTTTCCAGGGAGAAAGTGCCCTGTGGAAAACAAAACAAAAACATAAGTCTTATTTTTGATACAGCAAGCCACTTAAGCACGTGTTCCATCTCATAATCTGGTTAGCAAAGCGTTGAGGCATTTATTTCAGTGTTCCCTATAGTACTACTTAAAAATTAATTCAACAAGCTGTTGAGCAATCTTGCTTCATCCAGTAAAACACTCAAGCATGAGCAAAGTAAAATTCTGTTACAGATTTTTATTGTCCCAGTCATTTTTCCCAGCCCATTTTTATGCATAAATTTGCTCTTTACTTGGGGTCAGAGGATGGATTTGCTTTTGTATTAATTGCAAACTTTATCTTGAAATATGGAGTGAAATGATCACAAAGAATCACATGTTAATGAGGAATAGAAGCAGAAGGGAAGTTTTTATTTCAGGTGAAATTTGGAGTAATATTCAAACTGACATGAGATCAGCTCTGCAGTTCATAGCTTTCTTCTTAACGCAACCATGTAAAGAGTTTTGTTGTGTTTGTTTCTTGAGTTTTTGCTTTTCCTGTAGTCCATATTTTTGATATATTATCCTTTTTTTCCGATGAGGATTTGGGGTTGAATATAGGGACATACCATAAATTACGGCAGTAGTGCTTTGGATAGCACTGGATACCTCCAAATTTTCCTTTCACTAAACAAAAGTAACCTTGCTGAATGGAAGTTCACTTCATCTTACAGGATGTTTGGAGGCCAACAACATAAAAAGGATCAAAAAAGGATTAGGCAAGTCCACAAAGGACTCATGAGCTATTAAACACAAGCAGGTCATTGAGAAGAATTCCTAATCTGCTCTTTGAAGATGAGATAAGGAACATTGCATTTGCTTGATTATTCAATATTTCTCTTAAATACTCACTGATGATCATTGTGACAGGCAGGATGGGTTTCTGTGTTGCATCTCTTCTCCTGATGCACTCTTGATGCTTTCGCAGGAAAACCTGGCAGATCTCACCAATGGGAAAGCAATTTATTTTCTTTCCACTTGTGATTGTGGAGAAATAATTTGCGAGAGGTAAGAGGATGCGGAAGTCTCCTTGAATAATCCAGAGAAGACATAGAAACATTGTCTAGAGTATGTACTGATCCTGTTCTTCTCATCCAAAACATTTTACTTAAACTTTTGCCTCTACTGATTTTGATTTTCTCAGCCAGTTCCCCAACTGGCTGCTCCAATAGAGTTATACCTCCACAGGTGATACCTGACAAAGGTAATGTGCATGTCAGTCTGTTATTTCTTCTGAAGGAAACTGTCCCGTACTTGCTTATAGTCAAATATATTCCTTATTTTAATTAATGATTTCCCAAACAATTGAACAAAATAGAGATCCAGGAATAAATAAGAAAGTCTGGTTTAGATGTTTCTTCCTCTTAGCCAATGGTCAAATGTGTTTATGATCTTGGGGCCACAGATAAGTCCCAAGAAGTGTTATTGATGATTGTGAATTTCACATTAAAAAATAACTTCTAGTTTTCTTTCTAAACAAAAGGAGAATGAAGGGGTCCTCCTTCTGCAGCCACAGCCGGACAAATACAGTCATTAATCTCTTGTTTTGAGCATTGAAAAAAATTACCTTTTTTCCTCTACAAATCTATTTCATGGTGAAAAATAGAGCTACATTCAGCTGAACCCTACAGTTTTTAATTTACAGTATTGATACTGGCAGTCTGTGATTTGATTCAGGTTGCATGTGTTGACTGATCCTTACACAGACAGTAATTACAATCACTGGGCAGTAACTCCCTGGCAATTATTGCTTGTGCTGTGTGAGCTGACTTGTGTCATCTGAGACAGAATATCCACAGAATTTCTAGGGACGGTTCTGCTTTCCACAACATCCATCAGGGATTTCATGGGCATGGAGAGCAACACTGATTTGAGAGGTTGTAGGCACTCTGCACTGGGAGTTTAAACACCAGGGATCTGGTGGAAAAAGTAGTTCTTTAAGCATCTTAAATTTGATTGACCCTCTAAAAAGGACTGTCTTGCTATCACAAAAGTTATCTACAGCTCTTTGAGGGCCAGAGGAGGAGAAGGTTGGTCTAACGCAATGCTTGTCATCATCTCTAGTTTGTGGGAAGAGTTTTCCCTGTTCCTTTGAGAAGTTCAATTATGTGAAGATTACAGAATTAGCTGTTGGATTTATTCTCAAGTGTCTTTGGTAATAATCCAAGGAAGACTGAGTGAAAAAATAATTTGAAGTCTGACATTAATTTTTGAATATGTAGAAGAGCAATTGTTAGAAAATTCCCTACTGGTTAATTTTCCCAGTTCAATTCAGAATAGTTTTGAGCAGGAGGTTATTCAGCACAGAATTAGTACTTCTCTGCGCAGCTGGCATGAAATATTGCTGTCAAGAGTCAATTTGGGTTGGTAAATATTTTTCTCCTGCAGTCTTCCAGTATGTTTTTAAATTTGACAGAGCAGGCTGAAAAGCTGAATCTTGGAAAAAGAACTATTCCATGGACTTTGATTAACATCACTTGGTTGATGGATCAAAACCAGAATCTGAAATCAAACTTTTTTTTAATAAAGTGAAGCTAAGAGTTAAGTCTGTTTATAATGTTTTTTGACTTTAAAATGGGAATGTTGTATTCAATCTGTGTTTGCTAAAAGCCGTATGAAAGAAACTCAGTTTACAACAATTTTATTTAGATCAAGATCATCAAATTCCATCTGTGTGGCCTGATCTCATCAGAATTATCCTATTTTAGGTTACTATCCATGTGACAATAGCATTCAGATCTAGTGCTGAACCTCACCCAAAACTAACCTATATCCTTAGGCAATCTCAGACCGTGAGCATTAAATCTTTCCTAACTGCAAATTGTATTTCTTCCCTTAATTTCTAGAATTTCCCAAGTTATCAATTACACAAAGCCAAACGTTCAATGTTGGAAAAGCCCAGTAGATTTGGATTTTAATTTCTCTTTGCTCTTTATCATTGTTCAGAGATAGTGCATGTGATTTACAGATACTTAAAAATCCCAGGGAACTCTCAGGATACTGGGAATCACTCCTCCACAGTTTGCATGAAAGGCAAGGTGAGCACAAGGCTGAAACAAATCTGTGCTTTACTCTGACCAAGGCAATCAGCAACAGCTCAGGATAATACAAGAAGTGTATTTTTCTCTGTTTTTCCAGATTAGCTGAGTCTGTGTCTATGAGGTGGGACAAAGAGGTTCCTGTAGTTCAGCTGCTTTTAATGTTATGCAGTTACCACACCGTGGTGTGCAGCAATGGGGAAAACCAGATTTGTATTTCTAATTGCAAAATAAGAGGCAAAAGGGCAGGCACACACAAAGCCTGGCTAGGACACACAGCAGAATATCACATGCCTTGTTCTTAAATCCTTGTTTCTAGTGAGGATTCCCATCAGAACCAAGATTTCTTTGAAGACTTGGAAAATTTCCTGTTAGGTTTGATGAAAAACAGAGCTTTGCATGAGTTATTTTCACAAGCAGAGCACAGGGCACAAGTCAAATTATTTGGCTCCCCTGGGGATGCTGAGACAATTGGGTTGCTGGATTCAGGGTGTCCTGAAGCATGTGGGGAGGGCTCAGCATGAGTTTGCTGATGCCACTGTCCTGTCCCTGTGGAGCTTTTGGTTTTTCCCTCTGGAGGGTAAGTGAAGGGGACAGTAATAAATCTCAATGTGTTTGCTACTTGCCATTTGAGCAGGAAAATTTAAACAGAAAGGCAGAGTTACTGCTACCTTTTGTCTTGGAAAAATGTTTGAACTCCACTGAGTTCATACAGAGGGTGCAAATGCCTGTGGTGCCCTTTTTGTACCTTCAGCTTTGGATCAGGACTCTTTTAGTATTGGGAAGGTGTTCTTGGCACAGGAAAGGAGGCACAAGGTCACTGCCTTGTACCTGTGTGGCTAAATGGAAACCAAGGCTGCACACTGTCTTTCAGGATGCTCTGCCTTAACATTTTCCCATGTTTTCTGGTTTTAATTACTCCCCCTTTGGGATGCACAGGCTGCTTAGCACAAGTGGTTTCTATTAGAAGGCATTTTACCAGGAGTGCCCACACAGGTGCTTTTTAATAACAGATAAGGGATCTTTGAAGAGAGCCCTGCAGACCTTCAAACTTGCCAGAGCATTATGGCAACAAATACTGGGAATCTAAATAAAAGGTGTAGTCACATTAGGGAAAAAAGTAGGGGTTTATTCTGGAGTCTTGAGCAAAGTTTAAATGTTCATTTCCATAGTTTTACTGGGGGTAGAAGGGTCAGGTTTGCTTTTTACCTAGTGCTTGCAACCACTATATGCAAGTATACAAGTAACCAGGAATATTTGAACAATCCTTTCTATATGTATTTATAAATATTCTTTTCATGGTGAAATGATACAGAATAGCCTCTGATCTACTCATGCTAAGTAAATTTTCCTTGATAAATAGTTCTGCTGAACTGTGAGGGAAAAAACTGGTTCAATACTAAGGTTTTGGAATCTGACCATAAATAAATGGTGACATTTTTTTTTTATTGCTTCCAATTTCTTATCTCTGAAGTTTCCTGGGGTAGATTCAAGATGTCCAGAATTAAGATCACTGCTCCTCAGTGCAAATTAAAAGCAAAATTAATTATGTCTGAATTTATTTCCCACAACTTTAATGCTTTCAAGATGGTTTGCTCCACCTCACCCTGAGCTTCACCAAAGTCAGTGGAATCAGGCCAGTGGTAAATATTGCCTAAGATTCCAAGAGGGAAACTTCCTGCACAGAAGATGACTGCTGCAGTTTTTAATTTAAGCTGTAGTTTTTCAAGACAGAGATATTTAGAGAGTCAAAGGCACATCTGGGAATATTTTATAAACCGTAGTATTCTCCCTATGAAAATGTAAAGCTTGTCTTATGTTATATCCAAAATTTCATCTTAATTAGGGTTTGCATTCCCTACATGCAGCTATATTTTATGTTTGTTTTGACATCAGAGACATGCCATTAATTAAATGCCAGAAAAAAGTAAAGGTGGTGGAGAAAGAGAGTGGCATAAAATATGTACATACAAAAATATGTATATGTATGTGTGTGCATGTGAAGCTAAATAGTTTATTTTGCTCTAAGAGTCAGCATCGAGGTAATTCCTGAGATTTTATTCCTTCCTCAGCTTCACTGGGGAAAAAATACCTTGGGAGTTTAATGGAAGAGCAGATGAGATGAACTGATGGGAACTGATGTTTTTTTTTACTCAGTCCCTGGTAACCAACTTTTCAGTTTTCATTCTGAAGGTGCACTTTGATCACTCCTTCTGTCTGTAGTATAAAGGCCTGCTGGGATGTCTTCATGCTTCTTTGGTTTGAGGGGGGTTGTTTTTGCAGTTTTTATTTATTTAGTTGTTATTAGCTTCAGTTATCTTTCACCCAGCTGTCAGAAACATAAGAACAAGAGGCAGCAGTGAGTTCTTGTTGTGGTTTTAATAGGTGTGGCTCGAAGCTCACAGATACAGCCCCTCCAAGCTTCTCAGCTACAGCTAAATCTGAGTTGCAAGTCAGGAATGGCAGCAATAATTGGCTCTTTTTAACCATACACTGAGAATGGCTTATAATAGTGAAGTGACAGGACACACAGTCACCCACTCTGCAAATGTTTATCAGATTCTTGGGGATGTCTTCGCTTCCTAACATAAAATGCTGGCTGTGCACTGAAGCCCATGTAGAAATTGTGTGTGTTAGTCCTGAAGGCTCCTCTGGATCCCTTCTGTCCTGCAAGGATCACAGAGAGGGAGCCAAACTCACTTCCAGAATCTTGGGCCAGAAGATACCTGATCCACTGGACTTCCTCACACTTTACCATGTATGGCTTCTTGTTTATCCTTTTATTGCCAATATGTTGTTCTAAGTTATGCCCCGAAGTGTGAAGAGTATTATTTTCCATGTCCTTTGGCATTACAGACTCCTCTGACAGCAAATCTGCTCCTCCTCCCCAATACATACTTGTTTCCTTATACCAGCTTGCAGATTAGAGGGAGTAATAATTCCCTTTTGGAGAGGGAAAACAATATCCCACTTGTCCAGCCATGTTATCATCTGCTGAGTTATTTAATACTCCACACATTAATTGTATGCCATTAATCACTGAATCTGGATGTCATACAGATTTTAAAGGTAGGGAAAACATCCTGCCAGAATCAAGCCTTAGGGTTTTTATAGAAGTTTTTTGGGGTTTCGTTGACTGTGTCTGTATCCTGAGAAGGGAGACAGGCAAGTTCACTGCAGTATTTCAAATAATCTGATCTTCAGAATGCAAAAATCACAACAGACATCATATTCAGCACCAGATAAAATCTGACTGAAAAATTGAATTTAGGAAGGGGGTCCTGTTCCAAACCCTTCTGGAGGCTGTTCCTGGATACCTGAGGAGCTGCTTCCCTCTACAGGAGTGTGCCTGACCATGACAGCCATGAAATAAGAGAAAGACTGGAGGAATGATTTTTTTTCAATTCCTTCAATGGAAGAATACATGTTGTATTCAAATTATATTGGCGTTGCAATTCTCTTCTTTAGGTGGCTGTCCTGGAGTAAATCTCTGTGTAAAAATCCATGGTACTCCTTTGAGAAACCTGTTTGTAGCTTTCAATGCTTGTCCCCTCAAAGAAAATTTTCTCAGCTCCTCACGCTCTCTCGCTTGCCTGTAGGTGGAATTAAACTAAGAGAATTGTATTAGGAGCAGGATATGAAGTGCTCTTAGGAAAGAACGGTATCTTCAGTTTAAAAATGGGGATAATCTTTTTGTCATTTGGGGCTGAAAAAAGCTCTTTTGCCTGTAAACTTCGTAGTGCTTTGCCATACAGTAATGAGGCCAGTAAAAGAGTTGGATGTATAAAATAACTTTGGATTAAGTGATGGATGGTTAACTCTTGCTTAGCTGAAATTTTAGAGGTTAATAAATAGCAGAGTACCCTTTTGAGAAAGGCAAACTTAAGCAGGCTAAATCATGTGAAGTTTGGATTAATATTTGACATTCTGATATTGGATGAGCCAGACTGTCTTGAATTATCCCAGAGTTGTGATCCACATGAGACTGTAGGGCTGCAAGAAGAATTTTATCTCCATAATCTTACATCCAAAGTCACTATGTGGAAAAAAAGAGTTGCTGAAGTCTAACTCAGAATTTGTGTATTGAAATAGGCATGAAAAAGCTTTTCAGCTACATAAATAAAAAAAGTAACAGGAGATACTTTTAAGCTCCAGTGTCAGCATGGGTATTGCTTTTAAAAAATATCCCAAAAGAAACAAAAAAAAACCACAACATTTTGTCTGAATTTTCCCCCACTCCCAAAATATAAGAGAGATATTTTAAATGGACAGAGAAAAATGACTCATGTATTTATACATATTGATAGCACTGAAGGATCAAAAAATAATAATATTCAAGTAAGCATGAAACACACTGGAGTAAATAGAAAATGTTTTTTGTTATAGCGCAGCTGTAGATCAAATGAGATTAGTCACTCTGATAAATTCATACAGACATACATCCTTTGTCTAGCCCAGCACATCAGCTTGATATTCACACATTTCAGTCATGGAAATGAGTAAAAGATTGGAAAAGGCACGTTTAATATGAGAATTGCAAGATTTTAATGTAAATGAACCATAAACAGATGATATAATGACAGGCACTGATGAAAAGTGGATTACAGTGCAGATTAGAGATGAACTCTGGATTAATTTGGAGATGAATCTTGTTTGCTGTTTTGACAGGAGCTATTCTGGCTGTCTATGATTTCATTTGCTTTAAAACCATGAGGGAAAAAGCCTCTGTAGGGTGAAAGATCAGTGCACTAAAAGGAATAGACAAAAACTGTCCGTAATTATATTTTGACTGAAAACTATAAAAGCAGTGAAATTATGCAGTACCTTCCAGCAGAAGTACTGAGACCAAAGCAGAGATGTATTACTGCTAAAATAAATAAATGTCTGCATCAATAGACTTGCTCTTTTAATCTCTAATTGGTTTTAATGAGGGACAGAGGTTTGGGTTTTTTATATAAATAGACTGAAAGAAGAATTTAAACTGCATGCAATGAAAGCAATGCAGGACTATGTTTGAAACAGCAAGGATACAGGAAAATATCAAATATTCAATCCTCAAAGCCACCTTTGGCCTGTGCAATCATATGGGTGGTATCCTATTAGGGGAGAAAATTGAGTATATAATTACAGTCTGTATCATAATGCAAATATTGGAGGGGGAGGGGGGTGATTCAACATTTCAAAGGGCAGCTGTAATTCAGATATTTTGCTTTTAGTTTTAATGCTGTAATGGTAGGTTTGGTTTTTAGGTTTGGGGTTTTTTTTTAACATGCCTGCATGTACAATTCCTATCTGCACTAAGACAGAGCACCCAGCAGTGCTTTGATAAAACACTAAATAATTACTACAGGTTGAAAGTGTTAATTCTAGGATTATCCATCCAAAGCAGTAGAAGTGAGATAAATTCCACCATTCTTTTTTTTTCTTTCTTTCTTTTTTTTCCCCCAAGCTGACAAATATTAGCCTTCTTAGTCAAAACTCACCAAGCAAGTTTCCAAGCATTCCTCAATCTGTCCACACTCACCAGTTCCAGGAAACAGAAAGGCTGATACAGCTGCTCATAGCACTTGGAAAATGTTGAAATCTCTTTCAGTAGCAGAAAAAGTATCTTGGACCAGAAGTTTTCCACAGAAAAAAATGTTATCAGTGTAGAAGTTTCAACTCCCTTTAAAGGCCAAAGTGGCAGAATTTAGGTCCTTAAGAAGGACATAGAAAACATCCAATTATTTATCAATTTTTAAATGCATGCTTCTGTGTAATAGATGCTAAAGAACAGCTAGACAAGAAATGCTCTGCA
Organism: Euphonia xanthogaster; assembly: GCA_034509185.1. NCBI lineage: Eukaryota > Metazoa > Chordata > Aves > Passeriformes > Fringillidae > Euphonia > Euphonia xanthogaster. Next base: position 2,764,508 of record JAYDZK010000001.1, read on the forward strand.
ATGAAAGGATTAACATTAATTTCTGTCATTTATCCTAGCAGAAATTTTTATGATTATGGAGCCTGTTGCTGGCAGAAACTGCTGCAGCAAAGTCATCTTCAGTAAATTTCAAATAGGATATATAATCAGGAAGCACTTGCCCCCCATTAAGCCACTAAAAATAAATGAGAGAAAATACAAGCTTCAGAATTCATAATCTCAATGCATCTCTCATGTTTTCTCATATATATTTGGCACTAGGTATTACGGGGTTGTTTGGTTTTTTCAGTTCTGCTCTCTAAAAATTCCTACAGACATGGAAAGTATTTGCAGATTACAGCCACCAGTTGTCCTATTGGATTTCCAAATTGTCACTTAACCACCCTTAATTTCACTTGGACTTGAAAAACTGCTCATCATCTCCTCTGACAGTCACTCCCCAAGAGACATCTTGCAATTAAAACCAGAAGAATACTGCACCTTTCAGTTAAAAATTTGAATGTATGCTGTTTTCTTGTTGGGAAGCCAGCAAAACAAACAAATCTCAGAAGGGAGCTCTTCATACGTGCTGAAAATAATTGAAATCAGGCTGTGGCTACTACAGAAACAGAAATGTTCTTTATCTGATGAATGACAACTTCACAAAATCATCAGCTTCTCAGTAAATCTCTGAGGGACTTAATTTTATGCTGAAATCTGTACAGCAGTAACAACAAACAGTTTTGTGCTCCTTGCTTGGTCCCCCTGCTGTCCCTAGGGTTTGTACATCATAAAAATTAATTTAGCAATGCCTCCTCTGTTTTGCCAGAAATTACATTTTTATTGCATTGTGAGCTTGGCTCACAACTCTCCTAATTAAAAAGGGGAAAAAAAGAGCGTTCCTGATTCTTCATTTTTAATCCCAACATAGGTCCACTAGCCCAGACCATAAGGAAACAAATGTTTCCTGTCAGAAGTGATGCTCTTAAAGACAACAAGGAAAACCCCTTGCTCTATCTAAGGAGGACCTGATCAGTTCAAGATAGATTTTCTGGGGCAGGACCTTTTCATTTTTACCTTGCATGCTCCTAATTTATCAACTTCCTTGCTGAAGGCCCCAGATACTAATTTTGCCTGTTTTGAGATATTTGTTTGCCAGACACCCCAAAATGGTGCATGAAAGGTCTCCCTAAATTTAAAGGTCGACTTTGCCACATGCAAGAGTCAAAAATGTGTAAAACATTTTTATCTAGGAGCTCGGTGTAAAATAGGTCCTTGAAAGAAATCCAATTAAAATATAATTACAGTGTCATAATTAAGAAATAAATTCTTGGGTGAGTGCAAGACTGAGCTAAATATTTTTATTTAGTTCAAGATTTCTCAAAAAAAAAATAAACAGGATTAAAAGGGGATAATGAGGAGAATTTTTTTTCATAAATGCTTGGAAACTGCTAAAAAAAATGCTGGAACACCATGATATTGTATCTACTTCCCTAATTTATCCACAAAACTAGGTGAGCCTTGGAGGTGCCAAGTCCAGAAATGGGTAGGAGAAAGAAGATACAGTGGTTTTAGAAGATATTAAATATGGGGTAATTCATACAAGCTGGGAATGCCTTAGGAAGGTGGATGTGTGACAGGAGTGGGATGTTTTCTATGGGACTGTTCTTTGCTGAAGAAGCTGGCTCATGGATTTAAGAGACAGTGGTACAGTTTGGTGACTTCTAAACTGCCAGGGCTTGAGATGTGCTCTTCTGGGATGCTAGAACTGGAAATATCCCTCTTTGGAAAAATCCTGCAGAACTGTTGGGCTAGGAGAGACAATTGCTTAAAGTGTTGTCAATGGATAAAAAAACAGAATAGGTGGGGAGAAAAAGCACAAAAATCCTCAAAGCATCAAGTGGTGCATTCAGGTGATGGCAAGCTCTTATCTTAGAGATAAGAGATAAGCAAGCCAGAAGCAGTTTGTATTTTCCCACCAGGAAAATCAGTGCAGATTTCCCATCCCATCAATGCAGATTAATCAATAGGAAGGAATTCTTTACTGTGAGGGTGTTGAGGCTCTGGAACAGAAGTTGTGGATGTCCCATCCCTAGAAGAGCTCAAGACCAGACTGGATTGGGCTTGGAGCAACCTGGGCAAGAGGAAGACATCCCTGCCTGTGACAGTGGGGCTGGAACTAAATCTTTACAACCCAAATAATTTAGGATTGGATCTATTTTTCTGATGAGGATGCTAATAAATCTTCTATCTATCTGTTTAATTAAATGTACTACTGTATTATGCACTTCTGGCATTGCCTTTAGGTTTTTCCCTGCATCCCTGGCACAGCTTGATGGAACTGTCTGGTGGATGCTAAAAGCACTGAACAAATGCTCAGCTTAAAACAAACCATACAGCAGAGGAAACTTAACATGATTTAGTCATGGGATAAGCCTTGGCTGAAGCTCACAATGTGTTCTTAAGCCTTATAACCAGAGGAATTTTAGGTTACAGACAGAAAAGTTTATGAATAGCATTTGCTATCAAAGGGACTCAGTTAAAAACATCTTTAGTTCATCAGAAACAGAAAACAAAACACGTGGTTAAACTTTCTTTCTAAGAAAATAGAAATGGAAAAAAAATCAGCTTTGGGGGAGTTTTTTCTCTGCTTCTTGCTTTTCAGTGCATCCAGAAACAGCAGGGCAGGGAGACCAACACAGTTTCTGGTATATTTTGCTGTTTTCCAAGTTCATCTCTTCTCCTTCCACCTTTGCTATCCTTCCTTTCTCCCACAGGTAGCTTTTAGAAGCCTCTACCCTCTTCCCTTGAGGCTGGTACCTCTGGATATCTAGGGCTATGATGGTGGAAAATCATTTTCATACTGTACAGGAAGCCTGGGGAAGATGATGCCTTGCAGAAGCTGTTGCACAGGTTGTTGTGCTGAGTTTTAAGCAGTGGGCAAGTTCTGTCCACCCTGTGAAGGTCTACAGCCCTTTTAGTTAAGAAAATTCATGAGCACAGTCCTCCAGCCCAGCTCTTTGCAGTAATGTTTCTTTTTTCAAAGCTGAAGGTGATGTGGTTGATTGAAATGAGTAATTCCTGAGAGAATCCTGTAATATTTTCCATGTATGATTAGAAATGTAAACATGTTGGGAAGGGGTGTGAGGGATATACTTAAGCCTGTTCATAAATCTGAAAAAGTTAAAAAAAAAAAGCAAAAGCTAAATAAACTAGATGTAGGTATAACTGCTTGGTTTGAGATTTTTAATTTAGGGGTTTTTTTACTGGTTGCAGAAACTGCTGGTACTCCTCCTTCTGGAAGAGCAAGGCAGAACAGCAAACTCCTTCCATCAGGCCACAGATCAGGCAGCAGATGGCAACTTTGGACAGCCTCCGACCAGGCTGGCTGGAGTCAGAGATGAGCCCCATCCCCTTCCAAGTGAGCACAATGCTGGGCTGAGCTGGGGATTGGATCATGTCTAAACATTGTGTCTGGACTCAGGATACAGCAGAGTTTTGCTGTACCTGGTCCAAGGGCTCAGCTCCAGCCAAGTTCTAATTAGGGCTCCTACCTTAACAGAGAAATGTCCTGTGTGCTGCCAGCAGTAGCTCTGTGTTACCTGTCTCTCTGCTGAGGTTTTAGGTTTTTTATAAGCTGTCTCCAGGGCACAGCTGGCCTCTGAGGGCTGCTCAAAGCAGTCTGGTTTAACACCTGAAGAGCAAAAAAAAACCCCAACTCGTTATCTGATTTGGTAACTTGTTTTCTAGGTAACTTGTTTTCTTGGATTTAGGAGACACATCTATGACTACTCTCCTAAAACATGAAGGCCAGGTAACCTCTGAAGTAATCAGCAGCTTTTAAGGAGTTGCTTGCAGATCAGAGGCAACTTGCACTTTCCCAATGTAGTGTGCAGATGAGAAGAGGCAATAACTTGAAAATGAACTTCAGAACAGCAAAAGGCAAAGCCTGGAAAACAATTTTGTGGGCAGTTGTTAATAATGTGGATGACAAAAACCAGAGGAGCTTCTCTAATTGGTTTTCTGAGTCCCTTATTCTCAGGCTGGCTGGTTCGAGTTGTGCTGCCTAATGTTATTTTCCACTCTGTAATCCCTTGCTGTGCAGAGAAGGGGAGAAAGTGTTGTGGGACTGCAGCAAAGGCAGCCCTGTTTTCTCCTCCCTGACAGTCCATGAGCTCTTTTGATAATAGCTGAGGTTTATTAAATGGGTCTAGTGTCTGCATCCCCTTGCAGGCAATCCTTCTTCACGTGGTGCCTTGCTCTGGAGCTGATCTCAGCTGCAAAAGGATCTCAGCACCTCATTCTTTTTGGACCTCACCCTGCCAAAGCCCTGCACCAGGAACAGAGGTGAGGTTCTCCCTGGCCAGCAGCATGGAAAGAGGCACAGAAAGGCTCGGTCTGTGCAATACACTCAGGGTAACATGAATCTACCCTTATGTAGGTATGTGTTGTCTCCCTCTCCTTTTTTTCTTTTTTTTTTTTCTTCTAGAAACTATTGTTTCATAGAAAAACCCTAGTTTTATTCTGTGCACGTGATCATAACTTATATTACAAGCTAAGAGGGCGTGGAGATCCGATGCTGTGGATTGTTTTATGATAAGTGCTGTTGGATTTAATTGCACAAGGGACAGGTCTCAGCCAGGCTCTACCCCAGAGCTGTGCACCCCAACCTGCCCTGGGAAGGGGATTCTGTCTGCCCCAGCTCCCTGTGCTGGGGAAATCACTCTGGGGGAAGCTGAAGGACAGAAACAAAGCTTCCTCCTCTCCATCATACCCAGAAGGAAGGCAAACCCCATAAGGGCTCTGGGTCCTGACTCTCTGCCCATAAGGCAAAAAGAGCAATCTCACATTTACTGCAAATTTAGGGGTTAAAATCTTGAAAATCTGACATAGCAAAGGCCATGCAATACTTCAGGCTGCTTTAGCATGCACATCTTGTTAACACGCCAGCCTAATTCCACTCTTTTGCTTCACCGACAAGCACCACTTTATTAGCCCCAAATCCATTATCTTCTCATTTGAAAGGCTCTGAATAGCTGATGGCAACACTCTGCTTTTGTAATACAACAAGTCTTTTCACATCGGTTAAAAATACTTTAAGAAATGAAAAATAAAAATTCAACAGTGACAGACATTCCAGTCGTGCCTTTCATCCTCCCTGTGTGAGCCAGCAGGTGCAACTTGACATTCTTTAAACAAACCTTCCCCCTGCTTTGTGGCTGAATAAAGGCTTTGACAAATGCTTATCCTTTGATATGATGTGTACTTGACAAAATTCACAGGGAGATCTGAACTGCTGCTTTGAAGCAAATACTTATTAGAACACTGGAGCACTAAAGTGCGCTGTGATTTGGCTCGGTTGCTAGTAAGACATCAAGTAAAATGTGCCCATTATGTCAATTCAAAGCCAAACCTAAACACTGGCTTCTGAGAAATCTGAAGAGAATCTGGGGCTGTGCAGCTCTCCTGCTTTATTGCTTATCTAATTTGCATTTCCTTCTCTGTCTGTCAGCTCCCCTCTGCATTTCAAGGCGAGCAGTTGGTGAATCATCTGGAATCCATTAAATATTTTCCATCACTTCATTTTGCTTTCCACTGTCAAGCCTTCTCCCCCTCTCCCCCAAAATGCAATGCACTTCTAGGTGAACAGGAAAGGGGATGGAGACTTGTCTCCCTTTCACAGCTTCAGGGTTTCTCCAGATTTGTGTTTCATCTATGCAGGTATTCAGTGTGGTCTAGATTCAGTGTGGTCAGTGTGGTCTATGCAGGTATTCATATTTGGTCTAGATTACTTGGAAAGGTGCCATGAAGAATGGACCAGCAGAGGGTCAAAAGATTCAAGTTGTAGCCAGGAAAGATTTGTAGGTGAAATGAAATGAATTCATCTCTTTCTGCCCAGAAAAAAAAAAAAAACAAACCAAAAAACAAACAAACAAACAAAACAAAACAAACAAAAAAAAAAAACTGAAAAAACCAAAAAACAACCAAAAAAACAAAAAACAAAAACAAAAAAAAAAAACAAAACACAAAAAACAACAAAAACAAAAACAAAAAAAAACCAAAACAAAACCAAACAAACAAAAAAACCACCCCAAACTTCTAGAACACCTTTCATGCTTTCTTTCTATTAATGTCTTGAACATTGCTGTGAAGTGCCACAGTTCATTGAAAAATCTTCTTCCTTTGTTGCAAGTTAGTAACCCCTAGCCTGCTTTTAGCTGTCTGGGCACAAACAGGCAGCTTCAGACATGATTCCCCAGGTCTAGAGAGCACTCACAAAATGCCTGACCTGCCTCTTCCACAGCAGATGGCAGGTAATGCCATCCTGGTAGAGGATCTCTCCTCTGATCCTAACAAGCTATCTAATTTAGCAGAGGTATTTCAAGATGCAGTTTCAGAGAGCTTAGGAAATTCAGGTTCAAATTTGTAATTTGGTGTAATTTTTAAATACTGATTATAAGTAACTACCAGGTAAACCTCCCTGGATGTGTCATTTACTCACTTTACCTTGACATATTTATGGCAAGCCTTGACAACTTTTTGACAGATTTTCTGTAGTCTAATAACCTCAAGCAGAAAGGATTTCTCACAGTTTGGGCTGAATAAATAAATGCATCAAACAGCAGCAAGCAAGTAAGGAGAAAGGTGCTCCAGGTTTTTGTTTCCCCTGCTGTCACAGAAAAAGTGCTTGGAATTCTTGATTTGTTGATGTGCTCAAGTGGGAAATGACTTGTTTCTTGTTTCTTTTTCTGAAAACTGCCATGTAAACACAACAAATTTTATGTTTTGCTTTGAACATGCAGGTTACATCCTAAATATTACACCTTACAGCATGTGTCAACAGAGGTATAAACACACAGAAAAAAAATAATCCACTTGCAAGGCTTGCTGCCCTGGGGAATGATTTGGAGTTATTAGTCCAGAGGGCTCTCCATGGCTTGATGAGGGTTGGGCCATTGAGGCGTGGCACTGGACTGGCCTCAGGTCTGCTCAGCCTCAAGAGGAGCTAATTTCAGGAGAGAGCTGTAGGTAACTCTCAGGTAACCCTGCTGCAGAGAGCGCGGTGCAGGCTGAGGTTCTCACACAGAGTTTGTTTCTATTTTTCTGCTTAGACAAGCCTTAGGGCTGAATCCCTTGGAAGCAGTGAGGGCTGAAAACACAGCAGCTGCCAGCAAGCCTGGCCCTCTGACACTGGGCAGGGCAGGTGCCACTCATGCCCTGAGCTGGCAAGGTTTGTTCACCTCCTGCCATCACACTCACATGTTCAGCAAGAAGCCTGGAGCACTTTGCCTGAGCTCAGCAGGACCAGAGTGCTGAGCCAGGCAGCTGGGCTTTATTAGTCCTGGTTCTGGCACCAGGCTAAGGATGCAGACTTGCTGATGCTGCTGCTCGGATTTCAGCTCCTGGACACGGGACCAGAGCTCTGGGGGTGCCAAGGCTGTGATATCACAGCACCTAAAGGCTTGGCATCCCCTCCTGCAGCCAGAGCTGCCCTGCTAATCACCACAGGGCTCAGCAGAGGAGCTGTCAATTAGCGGTGCTAAGCCAGAGTCCTGCAAAATTCACATCGGTGTCAGCCCTGAGAGACCTTTGCCTCCCTGAAAGAGATTAATAGGCCATGCAGAAAGTGAAAGCCTGCTGCTGCATCTCTGCTCTGGCTGCACCCCTCAGTCCTTCATGTGACAGGGTAAGAGCTGTCATCCCTCTGTCAAAGGCTGAGGAGTCTGCTTTGTGCTTTTTGTACACAGACTTTTTCCCAGAGAACCTCTTCTTGCATCCGAAATAGATGCAGCTCCTGAATTTGTGTGAGACATGGGGCACAGCAGAGCCTCAGAGTGCATGAGGCTAAATCTAGAAGCCCTCAGAGAAATTCACTGTCATGTTGGAGCAAAGAACAAAAAGAGGAGCTATCCTTCCATGTTTGAGTAGGTTTTTATGTATGCCAGTGAGACTCTCCCATTTTCTTCCATGGGGAATACTGGGAAAAACCAAACTGAAATATGATTATATTCCTCAAACTAGCTATTTGTAAGTAAAATGTACTTCATCTTCTCCAATAGAAACCAGGGGAGTAGATAAGGTGATTTCTTTTCCTGCCATTTTCCACAACTTTCAGTCTCTTCCCATGTCTGGTAAATGTTTCTATGAGTCTGTAAAAAGACATCTGGGAGGCTCCCAGGCTCCCAATATTCAATTAGCATTTAGTACTACAGGCTTCTCTTTGCAAATTAAAAGCTATGCAGTTCCCATAGCAACCTAAACAAGATAAGAATCTGAGTGAAGACAAGCTGATTTAAGTGAAGATAGACAGCAGTGTAGATATTTTAAATGAGTCTGCGAGTTTCTTGATTGGATGTGGTTTTTGTTTGTTTCTGAGGGGTTTTGTTGGTTGGGGTTTTTTGTGGGTTTTTTTTTGGTGTTTTTTTCCCTTCTTTATCTCAAGGCATATTTGGAATAATAAACTGTAATCCTCATTTGAAAGATCTCTGGCAATGACTGGGCAGCGAGAGACACTGATTTTGCTACAGAAAATACATCCAGCACAAAACCATGTTTTTTCACAAAGTTCCTCGAGCTCTGCTTTTAAAAATGTCTTTGTTTAGACAACAAGAACTAGGTGTAGCCATCTCCTTGTTTTGTTTGTTGTGTTTTTTTTAATTAGGGGCTGAGACTCGGTGTGGGCAAGGAGTGCTGAGTTTTGTTAGGTAAGCAGGTGGGTTTCTGCAATGTGACATTTAAATTGCAGTCTAACACAGTCTGCACAGCGCTCAGATCAATGGATGTCCCTTTGGACATGGGCAGATCATGATTAACATTTGTTTGCTTGTGCAGAGGGAGCTGCAGAGATACAAAAGCACATTAGTTCTGTTTAGTTCTGTGAAGATCAGCCACAGGTATGAACTTGGAGAAATTTCTCCCAAAAATGCTGGCACTCTGCTCCCCTTTGTCAGGGTGGTGAATGGGACACTTCTAAGCCACAGAAAACCTCTGAACAATCCACAGAAGTTCTCTGGCCCTTAAGAGCAGTTGTTTCTCATGGTTTCCAAGGCATTCTGTTTCAAAATGAGGGTGAGGAGAAGGAACTAATTCCAAGCTCCCATCCTTCCAGCGTGCAGGGTTTGCCTGCACTGCGCTTCTCCACGTGACCCTGTGACTAAAGCTGAACCTTTAGAGTTGAGCACCGGCTCTTCTGTGCCAGCCATCCTGCTCCCTGTTGCTGTTTAGTGAGAGTTTAACCCCGTGTTTGGAGCCCCTCATCCAGGTTTTGGCCCCAATAGGCCAAGTCAGAGCATGTGCAGCTCACTGAAATTACCCAGAGCTCAGGAAAATGTCGCTTACGTTGACATTTTGTGTCAGTGCAGCACAAATGCACCTGTACGAGGTGATTCTCTGCCCTGCAACAGATTGATTGAGGCAATTTTTTTTTTCTGTGATGATAATGAAAATGAACATAAAATGTATTGCAGTGGTTTTTGCACATTTGTGTTGTCCTGATACCTCTGCGACAGCATTCTGCGTGAGATTCTATATGGTGTGGATAATAAGACAAATTAGGTATTCCAGCTGCAAAAACATAGTGTGCAGGGAATGATGTGCAGTTCAGCTGCAAAAATACAGCATTTTTGTGACATTATGTTCAGCCTTCTTCCCTTGAGATGTCTCCTTCCAGGTCAGTGTGGACAAGGCAGCCATTGCCAGCACGATGGAGTCCATTTGCTTGGCAAGCAAGAAATTTGCCTTTCTGCCAGTTTTGTGCTTCTAGCAAATATCAAAGTCAAATGAAGAAAATTGGACTGTCAGAATCTATGTTAGCAGAGATAAACACAGTTTGATTGGGGTGGGGAGGATTTTGTTAGAGAGAGAGAGGGAGTAAAAATATATATGTTTTGAACATATTTAGTTTCCATTAAAGAGACATTTTCACAGCTTAGAACATTTCAATGAGGGTCTTTCCATTTTTGTGGGGTTTTTTGGTGCTTTTTCATTCCTTATTTCAAGTTAAAGTATATCTTTCAAGTTAAAGTATATTTTCTATTTGGCTTTATTTATTTCCATAATTATCATCACCATCTCCACCTTTCATCCTGTTAGATTCACTGAATGGTCTCTGACAGAGAACTTCATTGATCCAACCCTAATTTTTCAGGTCTGTATATATAAAACTGCATTACACACTTGCACCACTTAGGGGTGAGCAGCCACTCAAAATTCCTGCGGGAATCACCTCTTGGATTTCCTTTTCCTATCATGTTCCTGTCCTGGTATCATAGGTGGCTGGATGCTTTAACAACTGTTTAAAAATAGGAGCTCATAAGTGGCAGGAAAATCCATGAATTGCCTAAGTTCTGTGTTCAGTCAAGGTTTATGAGATTTTAAATTCTTCTTATATAATTATAAAAACAGCTTTAATGACGCACACTCATAAAGTCTCAGCTGGTAGGATTAGGGGGGAAAAAGCCCTTTTGCAGCAAATCTACTGAACGAAACAGCTGAGATTTTGTGTACCCCAAGTTTTCCCTAATCCAACACACCCTGTATTCCATTCAAAGCATCACTTCACAGTGTGACTCCCAGCTAGTGTGCATAACTCGTTTACTAATGCAAATTGAATGGCCCAGGAAATAGCTCTTCTTTAAGGAAAAAAAAAAAAAAAAGTAAAAAAAGTAAAAAACCCCTCTTGTAGAAAAATGAAAATTTCTTTGCTGAACAGTAAAATTCAGAGCTTTTTACTTTGTGAAGTTGCATGCACATCAGCCACTTCTTACATGCGCATCAGCCTATTGCAAACACCTTAGTGGTATTTAATAGCCTAAATTTGAAGAATCCCAAACTGGATGAGCTGCAAAATGGATTTGCTGACAGGTCCCTCAAGAGCTGATTTTGGTTATGGCCCACGAGCCAGTGGGACAGGCAGAGTGCAGAAGACTCCGCTCCATTCAGAAATTCAGATTTTTGAGAGTCCCTGATCACAGTGATTTGATACTGAGACTTGGAGGGATGAGGGAAGCTGGTGTAGCTGTCAGCTGTAAACATTGAGGCAAAAAGCTTGTTTTTAAGAGGGTGAAAAATGGTGTGGATTGTGCCATCCTTAATGGTGGATGTGGCAGCACCAATGAGATTTGTGCTTGTGTTTTGTTTTGTTTTGTTTTTCATTCCCCCCCTTACAGTGGGTCTGTTGCAGCTGCAATAGTTAATGAAGTGCTGAAAATGGAGTTGCTATCCAGCACAGGGGGAAGAGCCTTGCCTCTGCAGGCTCCCCACAGGCTGCAGGAGTCCCTGGGATGCCTCCAGGGGAGGACTTGGCCGTGAGCTCAGGCAGCAGAGCCCGAGGAACAGGGCTGGGAGTTGGACAAACAAACATCTGGGCAGCTGCATCCCACCCAGCCTGGGGAGGGGAGGATGGACTCAGAGGTGTGCCTGGAGCTCTCCTGAGCTCCTGCCTTTCCTCTGCAGCAAGTGGGGCTGCAAGCATTCTGCTGCAGGCAGAAAAGGACCTTCAGTTTAGGGTAAAGCCCTTTGTTTTGGATTTGTCAGCCGAGGTGTTGACGTTTGTCTTCTTTTGGTTTATTTCACGTAAGGCTCAGCCACAGACATTCTCACAAATAAACAGACGTGTAAGACTTTTGCTAGCATATTTACTTTGCCAGTGTGAAGCTAATGAGTGACATATTTCTTTAGCAGCTGCCTCGGTTGTGCAGCCCCTTCCTGCAAAGATCATGCCCTGAGAATGAGGAAAAAAAATACAAAAAAAGAAAGTTCAAAACCTGCTAGAATGATAGCAAACATATAAGTATAGCTGAACAATTAATTAAAATAATAAATGACTCACTGCAGCAAGACCCTGAGTGAATCCCAGTCCTGGACTTCCTGTGCTATGTGAAGAGCCCTGATAGTGTTTATTTAAATGGGAAACATTCTCTGCAAGGAAATGGGTAAATAGGGACCTCAAGTTCAAAGCTAAGGTCCTGCATAAGAAATACCAAAGCTCAGGGCCATGCCTTTAACTTGGGTACACCATTGGTCACAATTCATATCAATCAAAGATCTGTCTCTCAGTGCTTGTTCACATTATTTGGTCTTATTGAGCTTGCAAAAATTGATCTTGTTTGATTTTAGCCAATAGGAGCTTCTGTCTCTTCAAGCTTTAATCACAGATGAAGGTACCATCAGATTTACCTGATTTGGACAGTGGCTGACTGGTTTTGGTTCTGTCTTGAAACAAAAAAGGAGGTGGATGTATCTAAGCATAGAAGTAATTATCAAAGCAGTTAAAGATACACTTATTTAAAACTGCTTGTCTCATATTCTGGAAGGCTCTGGAGAAACAATTATCCAAAGACATTTTCTGGCTGCAGCAATCAGTGGAGTTCAAACCTTTTATTTGCCAATACCTTCTGCATTGTTTATGTGAGTTAAGTAACAATAATTTCCTTCAGCGTGGATGTTTCCAGCATGTGTGAGACAATTTTTGCCAAATAGATGAAAGAAGAAGACATCTCCAAAAATGTGCAAGTGAGGCACAACATCACATTTACAGCAGGGACAGCTTGTCAATAGAATTGTTCCTCTTCCAGCAGTGTCTGCTGGAGCTGCAGACAGAAAATCCCAAAGTGTCAGAGGTGCCTAAAATAACGATAAAGTTATTTTCAAGTTGTTTTCTAAGGAGGTATCTCCTTGTGCCATGGCCTGACAATAAAGCTGTCAGAGATTTGAGCAGGCAGTTGGCCCCAGAGCAGATCTGAGTGTTTGCATAAGTCAGACCCAGGAGTTGTAGCACAAATATCTCCGAGAACACTGCAGCTGAGGTGGTCTGCTGTGGTCATCACAGACTGAGCGATGCAGGAAGTACTAAACCCAGTGATAAATTCAACTTTCTACTGAAATTTCCTGCTTGATCATTGCTTGGACCACCCCCCGTGGGATACCTGGACCCCACAACACACTTGGATATCTCTGGAGCTGCTCTGGGAGCTGGAGGGTGTGACATGGTCTGTGCTTAAGGGCCATCCACTAAAATGCTTGGCTCTAACTCTGCCAAAGTGTGCATAACTTCAGAAGGCATTGCCTTATTAATTTATTTCTGTTAGGAGTGGGATGAGCCCAGGAGGACCCCTCAGACCTGTGAGTGCAATTCAGTTTCTCTCCTGTCAGTTCATGCTTGGTACCTCTCTTTCAAAATTCCAAAATGTAGCAGAAAGCAGTCTGGGTAGGTGTGGGGCTTTTATTTTGGGGAAAGTGTGCGTGTGTGTGTGTGTGTGGTTTTTGTTATTGTTCTTTCATAGGGCTGTTTGGTTTGTTGTTTATTTTTTGTTTTTCTTGTTTTCATGTTTGGATTTTTCCCCTAGTTTTAACAGGAGAGATATTTGTCATCTGCTGTTTGTGGAAGTGTCTGGGGAAATGGACCACCACACAGACACGGTAAAATGGCTTCAATTTAGTGATAATTCAGCACCAGATTCTGGCTGTTTTAACAATTCCCAAGGAGTTTTCAGTCCCACTTTTCCCAGCTTTAAATCCAGCCCCTCTTAACCACGTCCATGGGACATCCGTTCCCATCAGGAAGTTTGCACAACCTGCACTGGTTTTACAGTGCCTGTCTAAAGTGCCTGGTTGGGTATTGTTTGACAGGACAAAATAGGCATTAAAAATAAAAAAAAAGAGGGAGGCAAAAGCCTGTGAAAAATAATATGATGCTTACACTAGCATGAAAGTTACTCAAAGGCACCACTGGTGCTCTTTTGCAGTGCTGAGATGATTTTAGTCCTTGACAAATTTAGAGCCTTGAAAAGGACACAGCAAATATTAACCAAAGTGCCTCTAGGGTATCGATTTTAAACACCTCAGCTTCACTTTGGTTTTCCATTTTTAGGCAGGAAGTTTGTTAGAAAGGAGAAATAGACACTGCAGGAAAGGAGAGGCCGCTGGTAGTTTCCAAGTCAGCATTTACGTGACTCAGGTTCATTTGGAGGAGAATAATTTATGGTGGTGTGAATAAATAATAGCTGTGAGTTCTAACTGTCCAAACATGATGCATAATACCCTGGGAAAGCTTCCTTTGCTGTGTGCTAATGACTGACTGTTGGCTTTTATGTTATGAGTGACTGTGGCAAGTAAATCATTAGAAACTATCTGACGTGCTCAGGTTTGCTTAAGCAGCACTTGTCAAACTGCATCTTCAAGCCAACATGAGACATGAGTTCAGCTCACTGCTGCAGTCACTGTGGTCTCTTTGCCTGCATTTCTTAGCAACCATGCAAAATCAGCTGCAGAACTTAAAATGTCAATGGTTTGGTGTGATTTGCTTTGCATGGAATTGCTGGTGTATCAGCATCTCTCCTTGTGGAAATAAATTTATCGAGACATCAGGTAAGTGACCATCTCATCTGGGGGCATCATCTGTCAACTAATCCTAAAAGCAGCACAAAAATATTCTCTTGTGTGTGCATTTTGTGTGTGGAAAAGCATTTTCAAGCTGTTGTTAATCTCACCCTGTTGGCTGCTCCTCTGTCAGCATCCACGGCAGGTAACACTTCCTTTTTTTCTTATTGCAGCTTTACTGAAATGGCTCTTTTTCTATTATTTTTTTAATCATCAAAGAGAAGAGTGTTGCATGCTTTTCTCCCTGCCTGACACTGCTTCTTGACAGAGAATCTTGAAACTTTGTCACGAAAGGAAACTTTCTAAAGTGTTGCTTTGATTTTCAGTTGCATGTCTTTGTTGTTTCTATTGAGGGACCTTTTGAAAGGCAAGGGTTTTTTTTTTTTTTCTCTCATGCAGAGGAAATAAAATTTTTGGGTAAGGAGATGACTGGACAATTCCAGTTCTTTCCCTGCATGTTGAAGCCTAAATTTATTGTGCTTTCTACATAAGCAATTTTCTAAGTTGGGGAGAAAAAATAAGCAAAGAAAAATAGTGCAAGCAGTAGTACCACACCTTACAGGAGCAATAAAAATTTCTGCCACCTTTCTTATCCCAGGTGACAACACATTCATGGAATTTCTCCTTGGCTGCCCTCCTTGTAATATCCAGACACTGAGGTTCGCTAGTAGAGCTGTGTAGGGAGGAAGTCTTGGCCTTCTTAATCTCAGGCTTTTGACAAGGACACAATTGCTCTCACTGTCACAAATGAGATTTAGGTTTTTTCTTGTCTTCCAGCCCTCTGAGAGTGCAGGTTTGGGTTTTGATTGCTTGATGTGAACAACAGATCTTAATTGGATTAGGAACATAAAGGCAGGAGGATATCAAAACCTCATCCATGCATTGTGATGCCCATGGGTCAGCACGGGTTTGAAGCCAGTCTTAGGGTGGTGACATGGATTTCAAAACTTTCATCTCTTATTTAAAGTTCATTGAGCCTGACAGTTCCACTGCTCAGCAGTCATCTTAGTCGAATCAGCTCTTCTGGCCTTTTTTTTTTCTCTTTTTCTCTCTTTTCCACGGCAAGGTAAACCTGCCCAGCCAGTGATAGGGTGAAACTACCTCACTGACAGTGAATATCAGTGGTTGTACCACTGACCATGGTTTTATCTACTTTAATTTCTCAAAAATATCTGTATTATTTTTAACAGGTTTTGTACTGGGGGAAAGTTGCTCCCTGCCTGCATTTGTGCTCAGTTCTGTTTACTTTGGATCCAGTGTACTCATCTGAATTTAGCATTCAGTGAGCAATTCTCTGTGGCAGTCATATGCATAACTTCTCACCATCTGGCATCACTATGGCTACTACTGGCCCAGTGCAGTTGCCATGGTAGTCAATGGAAATTTCTGAGGGTGACTTCACAAATCCAACACAGGAAAGAAAACCTGTCAGTCCAGAAAAGAGCTCAGCACTGAGGCATACCCTTATCCTTTTCCTTTGCCCTATTTTGTTGTGTGGAAATGAATTCCCCACCTGACAGGTGGGGACCATTGTCTCCAGATTGATCCAGTATTTCTGAAGGGGTGGAGGATTGTAAAACCTGGTCCAAGAATTGTAAAAATACATCTTCCAAGCACCAGGTGAGCAGCCTAACTCTGGTGCCATCCTTGAGAAAACAGCTGTGGCATGAAAGCATAAAGGTAGGGGGGGAAATCAGCTATCACAGCATCACATTCACAGATCTGGAAACAGATCTTTGCTGTTGCCAAGAGAAAAAAGAAGAAAAAAAATCCCTCTAAATCCTTCAATGGCTGTTTGTTTTAACAAAGGTATGAGTGTGTTTGATGTCTGATTAATGCAAGTCCTCCATTGTTGCTCTGGCTTACTCAGGAATCAGAGAATTAAAAGGTTACATTGAACAAGGTTCTTGAATTAGTGGAATGACTGTAATCAAGGGCAGGATTTGGCCTGGTATCTTGGTTTGATTGATGTCATCTACTTCATGTGTCTCTAATACAATGGAAATATGAGAATGGTTTCAGTCCCTGTGACCCTCTTAGGAGCAAGACCAGAACCTCACTAGGAAAAAGAGAGCTACAATATTTCAGAGTTATTTCCGTGCAGACTTTCTTTCAATTATCTTTTTCTCCTCTCTTCAGTGTCTTCTTTTTCTATGTATTATAAACCACTTTCCCTCCTCTGGAGAGATTTTCCCTATCCCATGCCCTCTCTACTCCCAGCTTCCTTGACCCTCTTTTTACCTTTCTTTTCACACGATACACAATTTGGGCTGTTTTCAAACAAACGTGAACTTTTGCTTTGTTCTGATTTTATTTGTGGCCTGAAAAACAAAGCACATTAACTCGAAACAGACACTGAATTGCCTATGGGGGTAACTTGTGAAGTACTGATGCTTGGAAAGCTCCCAAAAGAAAACAAAGCCCAGCAGTCTTGCCTTGTTTGTAGAGCTGATGGAGATCATTGACTCCTAAACCTTTGCCATCTCCTTCCAAGCAGCCCCCTAAAATAACAAATACATGGGTTATGTCAAACAGTTATGGTCTTCTGAGCCAGAAGTGAGAGTGACATGGAGGCTGTTCCTGCTCATAAACACGAGTAGCTCATTTTGGGGGCAGCTCTGTCACGCACAGCCAGGCTGAGCTCTTTGCTCCCACCGGGAATCTGGCCTGCCATCCCAGGGAGAGCAATCCAAGGGATGGATGCAGAACACAAAGCTCCCTGCACGTGGTGTGAAGTGCCTCTGCAGGGTTTTTTTTTGTGGCGTCCCCATGATGTTCTCGGTGCTCTGCAAGCACAGAAGTCGGTGCTGGATGCCCCAAATCTAACTCAGAAAGCAGACAGGGAATGCTCCAGGCAGGGAAACACAAAACCAGACTAAAGTGGGCTTTTGTGGCTGTGGTCTGCTCACACCTCAGTGGCTCACGTGGGATGTGAATCATCCTGTGGGGCAAATGCAGGCCAGTCATGACACATCAGCATTCATTCAGCTGAGTTCAATATTTTTCTGTGCCTGTGTAAAAATAAGAGGATTAACACAGGCAGGTGCTGTAGTGTAAGTGTTATTTAAGAGAGCTTGAAGTAAAGCAACTGCTCACTCAAAATTAAAAATTTGCTAGCAAAATTTCTAAACTTCATTGCTAAGGAAGTTTAGCATTTTACACATATCATAGAAAAGTGTCATTCTTTATTGATGTCCATATAATTCCCAAGTTTAAATAAGGGAAACTTTCCAGCCTTAAGGGTGGAGCCCAGCTAGAACTTGCACACAGAAACAGAGAAGGAAGAGGACACCCCTAAACACAATTTATTGTCTAAGGGCACAAGGGTGGGAGTTAATCTCCTGCTCAGATGGAAATAAAAAAAGGGCTGCTATAAGAAATGCCATTTGTTTCTGCTTCTCTTTTGGAAACAGCAGTAGTGTTTGCAAGCTGCTGCTGGTAAAATGCAGAGGCACAGCTTCTGCCTTTGCACTGTTCCCAAAGGAAAAAAAAAAAAAAAAAAAAAGAGAGAGTGATAGTATGGATTCTTGCTGATTCCAGTAGGATTTGCCACAGGCTAAATGTGTGTTTGCTTCCTAGGCTTGGTTGCCTCACCTTGACCCATGAGAATGATTCCTGCTCATCCCAGAGCTCTGCAGCCAGAGTGTGCTGTGCCCCCAGGGCTGAGCCCTGAAAAGGCAAAGATTCCCCTACAAAGATTGCCATGTGTTTGAAGGGCTGCATGCCACACTTACGGGGCACATTAATGTAATCAGTCCTGTGAATTAATGGGAATACTCATCACATTTTTCTCATTGATTTGCCCCCTCATATTTTCCTAAGATATGTTTCCTCTTTTTGCTTGGGTTTCCCTATCCTTCTTTCTTTCCCCATCCCTTTTACTTTCCTGTGTTTTGGACATGATAAGTTCAACTGAATAAGCACCCATCCAACAAAACCAGCATGTGATGGACGGGCATAGTAAAAGAAGAATTGGGTTCTTATCTCTCACTCCTTGTGAGAGTGAGATGGCTTTGGTAAGGAGTGAGATGAAAACCTCATTTCTCTCTCTTGTGGTGCTCTGGAATGACTCCAGAGCAGGCAATGGACTCACCCTCCTGTAAACACTGACAGGAGACACCAGCCTTGAGAATTTCCTCTCACAGCACTCTCTCTTCCACTGCATTATGCAAATATATTACTTGTGTTCACTGCTCCCAGCATTTCCTTTTCAGGCCCAATTTAGGCAGAATTACTGAAGTCATCTAGGTAATAACATGAAAGAAAATAGACGCATTCAGTGGCAGATTTTGAAATTGCAATTGGCCCTTGAAAAAGTGGGTGAGTCAGGGACAGGTAACAGATGGTGGTGGTGGCTAATCTTTCAGCCTATTATTTTACCACATGGGGATCTGAGCCACAGATTTTCATGCTGAAAATAAAGGAGAAATTAATCACTGTATGACAATACATTGGTTAAATAGTGCAGTGATATTTGCCTCCATCCAGAAACCATATGCAAAGGAAATAGGCTCCAAAGCAAGAGTCAGGCTGTTTTTTGTGGTGACAGACATCACATGACTTCAGAGGAAAAAGATCTCCACCATGTAGTTTACACAGAGAAAATGAATTTTCTGGCTACACTAAGGAGTCTGTGAAAGGAAATCTACATGCAAACAACCCCATGGACTCTAATAGGAAATTATAGCTTCTCTGTGGAACTGAACTGGGAATTACATCACATGCATAGGACTCTATAGGATGGTTAAAACCAGAAATTATTTCATTCTGTGTTATTTGACAGTCTCTTAGCTGGCCTTTCATTGCTGAGGGTAGAAGTGCTTTGGTTACTGCAGGCCTTCATAAGTAAATTCTCTTCAACTATAGTGAACTTCTACAAATGTATGTATTAAATGCTTATTGCCCTTTGTAAGGTTTTTCTACAAAAGAAACACACAAAGAGCATTTCTGTCTACTATATTTCTCTGTAAATGCCTCCATAAAATGCTGTCAAGGTGAGATCATTTTTCCATTGGTCATCCAGAACTAAGGTACTAAAATTCCAGTTAACTTTGCTGCTATCCTCACTGTTGTTAACTGTGGTAAGGAGAAGCACCAGCTCCAAAACACTCCTGTCTCTATCTGACTACCAGAATGTGTTCTAGAACCCACTTTAGACAAAGAAGACTTGATGTTAGAAGCAGATGTTGGGAAATACAGGTTCATGGCTAGAGAGAAGCTGGGATACAGCTTGAGCCTGCAGCAAATCCCACAGCCCTGCCCATGCATTGGCATGCAGAGAAAAACTCTGAGAAGAGGTCAGGACTTGGTGCAGTGCACTATAAATATAAATAACTTTCATTAGTGGTTTTTGGAGGTGCATGCCTATGTATGGGAGCAGGAGCAAAAAGACAGTTGGAGGTGAAAAGCAAGCCATGGAATTTTGAGAGGCTAAAGAAAAGCAGAGGTGAAAGCTGCATCTCTGAAAAAGTTTCCCTTTGTAGTTTCCCCAGCTCCATCTGTGCAGAAAGGGCCTTTTCCTCTGTGTGTGTGTGTGTGTGTGTAGCAGGAAATAAATATGCACAATTTGGTGATGTATTTCACACATGAAGTGCTGACAGAATTATTGGAAGTATCTATCACAATTTACAGCACTGCAGCACGCTTCAGTGAACAGGTCCCCTAGAACTTCTGCTGTGTCTCTACATCCAAGGAGTAAAAATCATCACTAAAAAAAAAGAAAATTAGTCAATCCTTATAAAATTGTTCTCAGATTAGCCTGATGTTGTGGTTAGTGGTTCAAACAGCCCTGGCTATACCTTCTTTTCATTTACCTTCCTTTTAACACTGACCCCAGTGTAACCCAGGGTGTTTGATCAGATTTTTTTGTTACTAATGAAGCTGCAGAACAGGCGTCTGACACTGTCTTTCAAACCAAAGGGTGCAAGTGAGTTGAACCTTAAAATTGCTCCAATTTAAATAGCTTGTAACAGAAATCCTAAGATTAATTTGAAGAGATTTTTAGCGTTTCTTTTGTTTTTTCTTGCATCCTCCAGATTAATGTTGCCCTCATTTGGCATTTCTTGAGCTTCTCTGTTACCTCTAGTCCTTTTCAAACATCAGTAGAAACTTAACTCTGTGAATTCAGGTAGTGAGGTAAGTATTTCATATATTTTAATGCTAAAGGAACCCCAGTCTTGACAAAGAAACACGAAATAACAAGCTTTAGTTTCAATAAAAATTGTAGCTACAAGACATCATCTTTTCAGTAGTCATCAATCAGATTTTATGGACAGACAGTTAACTGCTTCAATGCATAATATCAAACAGAGAGTTTGATCTGCTCATTACACTGGTGATGTCTTTCCCAGTGGAACACTCATATGGTAATGTGAATAATTTCCTAGGATTTTTTAAAGGGCTTGATTGTACAACCTTGAGAAAGTGTCCACACCAAACCTTCCTCCTGGTTCCTAGAGAGCAGGAAGGAAGGAAGGAAGGAATGTGTTCCCTCAACAGAAGAGTCATATTTTGCTCACATTTCAGTGTGAGCCTGCCTATTGTGTTTGCCTCCACACTGAGGAGGCAAAAGCTGAAATTACAGTTTATCATCCAGCCAGACTGATTCATGGTTTATCTGCAGCTAATTGCTTACCACTTAACCTACTTTTAGCTGCATCCCCATATGCAGCCTTCTTCAGTCTTTAAATGCCTTCATGTCAGTTGAGGAATACTAATTTGTTCCTCAGCCCAGAAGGGTGCCCAGTTGTTGGGTCGGCTGTTAAGAAAGGGAAAATAGTCATTAGCACCAGGCAACTGGCTTTTCTTCCATTTGATCAGATTACAAATGATTTAATCAGAACTAAAGACTTCCCACAAGCAGGCAGTTCCATGTTTGAAGAGAGTCCACACTGTCCATGCCTTTCGTGAGGCATCATTTGCCATTATTTTATATAATTTGTCCAGTAGCAGCCCCTGGGTGAATTAACTTATACTCTGCTTTAACTGGTGTAGTTCAAACAGGAACACACAGCCCCTGTGTTATTTAGGTAAGGAAAGTTTATTACTTCACATTTATAGACCCTTGATTCTCCTGTGCCTTATAATCACAGAGCTCCTTTACTAGCACGACCAGGAAATGAACTCACATCCATTTCTTCTACAGAAATTCAGACTTACAGATTGAATGTGAAATCACAGCTTCTGGAGCTCTGTGAGAATATATTGTGACTTGCTTTCATCCTGTTGCTCTACAGTGCATTTTAAAGGCGTTCTGGACAGTTTGACAGCTGTTAGAAACCAGTGTATCACTCTCAAAGCCAAATGAGCTTCACTTGTTCACCGAGTGTGCCAAGGACAAGTGCAAGAGGACCTGGCCTCTTCCAATTCCTGCAGAGCAAGAAATTTAATTTGCTCCATAATTTTGGTGCTGCCTAAGGTGGCAAATGTGTGTTCCTAAGGGGCTCAGTCCATTTGAAACTCTCATCTCCTGAATCAAAAATGGATAAAGGAAATTAATGAGGCAGGTTGTGCTTATTTTTATCATGGCCAAAGTAGAATAATCAAGTTGCCGGTGTTGGATGGATTGTAGTGACATTTAGAGGACAGGCCCTTACAGGTGGCTTGGTTGCTCTATAAGGAATCTCTGTGCTTGGAAACTGAGGTTTCCTTCTCCAACGTTTCAGGGAGTCTGCCCCCCATCAGAGAGGCACCTCCATCTTCATGTTTCCCTTGATTGCAGCTCTCTGGGAAACTTTGCTTAGTTAAAAGTTCAAATACCTCTTAAGAATTTGACCTGGACAGGCAATATGCAAATTTCCTCTCATGGGGGCAAAAGTTTAAGGAGAATTTGCTTACCTGCATCCTCCTCCTCAGTGATTGTGCATGGGTACAATCAGCACTTGTCCCTAAGGGGGCTGGAGCTGGGCTGGAGAGAGGGATCCTGCTGGGTGCAAAGCCCAGCATCAGCGCTCCCAGCCAGCCCTGGAGCTGCCTTTGCACATCTCCACCCTCCAAAAAGTGTCTGAAAAGCCCCCAGTCCTTCAAGGGTTCTGAAGCCAGGCAATGTGCAAAGGAAAGATGAATTTTCTAAGCACAGGATTGCCCTCAGAGGAGCAGAGGGGCAGCTCCACAGTGCTGTGAGCAACGACTCCAGTAAATCAGAATGGTTTCCAAGGGTTTCCAGCTGTGTTACAGCTCTGCTGCTGCTGCTCCTGCAATACAAGCACAGGGCAAGCAGCAACTCACACAAGGGCTGTGATCCTGTAAGTGCTGCAGCTCAGAATGCACCTCCATGGAAGCACTTTTTGAGGGAAAGAACTTTGGTTTCTGCATCAGTAACCAAAATCTCCAGCTCTCTCTGGGCTGGCTTTACCTGATGCAGAAGATGGGAAGAATGAAGGCTTCAGTGCAGGCTGGTGAAGAAATCTGGCTTCTAAGAAGAAATTCTGGCTGGCAACACAGCTCTTGGTCTCATCCAGACACTGTGTCACATTGCCACAGCTGAGTGGCTTCATGAATTGCACAATATGGAATAAAATCTGCTTTTCACTTGAGTTTTTGTTGGAAAAGAATTTTTGCCCCCCATGGATTTTGAAATATGTGAATTTTATAAACTCTGAGTGCGGGTGGGCAAATTAAAAAACCTGAGCATTTATTGATTTTAGGTTTACTTTTTAGCATATCTCAGGAATTTTGAGGCTGGACATATAGCTGAGGGGTTTTAAAATGCTTTGAGGTGATGGTGGCATATCTTTGGAACTCCTGATACATCACTGAGGAAAAAGCAAGACATGACACTTTGTAAGTGTCCTTTGTTATCTGGAGCCATACTGTGGAAGTGAAAGGTATTTCTTCTGATAAACAGGAGGTGTTCTGCTGGCTTCTGGGTTTGGGAGAGAGTTTCTAAACTCAAATTTCCTTTCTGTCAGCTCATGTAACCATAATTACCAGGCACTGGTCCCTCTTATCCCAGTTGCCTGTCTGACATCTGTGCAGAACTCTGAAATCCCAAACATATTGGTGTGAATCTGCGTGAGTACTCTGGTTGTGGGAATTTTCTTTTTTTTCTTTTTTTTTTTTTTTTTTTTTTAATTTGAGGGATTTATTTCTCTTTTTCTGATCAGGTGCACAGCACACTTCTGGTTCCCACACCAGAGAGGAAGCAGCTTCTTGCTGTACACTCTCCTGGGCAGTAATTACAATTTCTCAGGAACGAAGTTTAGTTTGTAATTCAACATTTCCCCATAGCACAGTTGCATAGCACCTATACAAATATTTGTTCCTGTTAAATTCTTGGGGGAAAAAAACCCCAACATTATAGCAGAAGTCAGAATAGGTGTAAGGCAGTCACAGGAACAAAACCTTTTATTTCCCTGCCCTTGAATCTTGTACAACATTCACTAAACTTGTTGTAATACTTCCGTTGACTTCTGTAAGAATAATCCCTAGATATTTGTAGCTCCTGGTGGATTCTAGATTGATGTCCCTTAATCTATTTATGTATTTATTTGGCATTGCAGAGGGACAACAAAACTGTCATCCTTGCCCAGGTATAAATCATAAGGAGCAGCAGCTGAGCATCTGCATGGACCCCAATTCCTGTGCTCCTTCAGTCCTGGAGGATTACAAGTCTGACGAAGCAATGAAAGTAATTTTTTTCTGATTAACTTTGTGCTCAATCTTCTTCTGGTGTCAGCCTAGTACAGGTTATACCATCTTTTATTCTGTATCAAACAGTCACAGAGGAGAGGATAACATGACAGATGAAGCTGTGGTGGCTACCACTTTCTGGTCTTTTTTTAAGTCCTTAAGGATGAACATTTAGAGCAGAACAAAAGCTGTGAGATCTGGAGCTTGCCAGCCAGGATTTCTTGTGATTATTGAATAGTTTTAGTATTATGCAAGTCCACAGCTAAAGAGATAGAAAGTGGGAGTGTAGAGCAAGCAACTATGACTTTTCCCACATTTTTATTTTAATTTCATATGGAAAGAAAAAAGGCCAGGATAAAAAAATATTTTAGAAAATTTATTTCTTTTATTGAATATTCATAGCCTGCTGGTGAGAAATGCTGGGATTATTAAAAGATGTGTTTCTCTCATGTGGAAATAAGGCCATCAGATGTCTGTCCCCATCACAAAGAAATGCAATTGAAATAACTGTCAAACTATTTACATAGTGATGGCTCTTATTTAATCTGTCACCCTTAACACCCTGCAGCAGTACCCCCCTCTGCCTGCATCGTGGTGCCCCCAAACAGGCAGAGGCGTAGACTCAAAAAAGATTTTTTAAAAAACAAACTTTCATGGGGGCTGTGGAATTTTTGCCTATGTTTGGGTTGGACTGGATGAACTATTTGGAACATGTCATTTTGGTGAGTGATGTTTCAATATAACCTATTTGAGTGGGGGAAAAAATTCCTCAGTGGTTTTTTGGGGGTATTTTTGAGCACCTACTCATTTGTATGAAATTTTTACTTTTTAAGAGAGTCTCCTTTTTATTTTCCCATGTGTAGTGGGAGACCATGTTTGCTATCCAGATGAAGTGATAAAATTGTATTATCTTGTTGTGTAGAATGACAAGAGCAATGAATTCAGGATCACAAAGTCATAGAATGGCTTTAGTTGCGAGAAGCCTTCAAGCTCATCCAGTGCCATCCCCTGCCATGATCCACTATCCCTTCCACTGTCCCAGGTGGCTCCAAGCCCCATCCAGCCTGGCCTTGACACTTCCAGGGATCCAGGGGCAGCCACAGCTTCTCTGGGCACCCTCTGCGAGGACCTTACCGCCCTCCCAAGGAAGAATTTCTTCCTAAAATCCAAACTAAACCCATTTTCTTTCCACTTGAAGCCATTCCCCTTGTCCTGTCACTAAGTGATCTTTCCTCTGGTTGACTTCTGAACCAAAGATTGTCCACAGAGTTCCAAGTAAAACAAAAATTGAGACTCATTTTGGCTTTTTACAATGCAGCTGCAGCTTTATGCTTTTGTGTCCAAAGAGGCCTTAAAGGTAATGGCATGTGAAATTGCTCCTCTGCAGCACTTTGGGTCCATGAGAGATGAAGCCACAATCCTTTATCTGTGTCTGCACACACAGAGCTTGCAGCAAGAAGAAGAAGAAGTAGTTAGATTTAGAAAGGTAAGTTTTGGTTGACCTTAACTGGAATTAAAAAAGTAGCTAAAAATACCATTCTGAAGTGCTCAAAAAAAATTAGTCACGAAAAGTTAGGAAATCCAAGCCAAATCAGAAGTCTTAATGAAATAAAAAGTAGTGCTCTCAATTTGAATTCCAGTGCTAAGCTATTAAGCAGCACATTTCCAAGTATTGCAACAACCCTGAGGGTGATATGGCAAATATATACATTTTTTACTGTGCTCTGATAGTAATTGTATTTCTGCAAAAGAGATTTGTTCTAGGTTATCTGTTGAAATCCAGCCAGGTTTTTGGTGGAAAAACCCTGCCTTTTGTCTATGTTTCACTTCTGCAGCATCAGCCAGACTGTTTCCATATAAAAAACGTGACTGGAATTTGCAGGTATGTCAGTTATTGGTGATTTCACACCTGCTGAGAAGCCAGACCTTTGACAGCTATAAACAGATGCCTCTGTAACACATTTGGTTCTGCTCAGAAAGTGGAAATGTTGTTTTAGTCTCTATTAAAATAATAATAGTGGAACCATAGCTTCACTCTGAGTAGTAAAACTTATGCATTCACAGTCAGGAAAAAAAACCTCTTCATGATAAAATTATTCATATATTCATTCAGAAGAAATATTTTTGCCTAAATTAGTTTTTAACTACACTTTATCTGGTGCAAATATTGAGCAGAAGCGAAGTTGGAATGAGGATGTTAAATCTGTGATTATTCATCAAGCATGATCTCCACCTGAAGTTTCAGGGCCAAACCCAGTGGCTCTGCAGGAAAATATTGCATTACCTGAGGAATATTGGTTTTCCATCCTTTAGATGTGAAAAAAGAGGTCACGTATTCCATGCAGCAATCCCTGGTTAGAAAATTTGAGCTTCTGAAAATTGTTGTGCTGTAACAATCCAGAATAGAGACACAGATGAGCTTCCAAATTGAAAATGACCCAGACATAGCCCATGAGGCCTCAGTTAACTGCAATCTTAATTAAAGCCTGACTGTGGGCAGAAAAACAAAACAATAAGGTTCTTAAAAAATGCTTAGAGGTTGTTACAGTGGTTAGTAATGCTTTGCAATAATGTGTGTTCCTTTTCAGTAATAAATGGATTGCATAAATGATAGATGTAGAAGCTCCCATAACCTGATGAGTTCATTATGGAATTAGATCCTTAACTCACGTGCAAGACTAATGATAGAGGAAGAATGTTCATGCTGAAGCCAGTTGAATAGAATGGTAACTTAAAAGGCTTTAGAAGATATCAAAAATCTTTACAAATCAAATTACACAGGTAACAAGACCAGAATGTGCAGAGAAATCTAAGTTTTGATTTATCTATTTTTAATTAGTGAGTGCTCTGTGTAGTGCAGTGAAACAAACCATATTTGCCAGTGTTTCCCCACTTAATGTACTTTGTGAGAAAAGTCCATGTCCTGAAACATTTAAATCTAATTTCCTCAGACATGTCTGTGTCTATTTTTATGTTTTAAAATTCTATTCTATGTATTTCTCTTCTTGGTATCCAGTTCTTCCTTAATCTCTGTTGTCCCTCGCTTTCCCGTGACCTTTCTTACTGTTTTCAGCTTCCTTTTCCTTTCATCAATGGGGATTTCAGTTGGGGGGCACTAAAACCTGCACAACCTCCTTTGCTGGGATTTTATGCTGTGCTGGCATTTTGAGGATGCCTGTTTTGACCAGGAACCTGAGAGCTGGAAGACACTGCTGAAGGAAAAAGGCAAATCCTCTGCTCTCTGCTGCACAGGTATTTGCACACCTTCAGGCTGGGGTGGTCTTCTCACCCTGTGTAAATCCTGCAGCAGCTTCCCCTCTCCTCCACTCTCCGTGCTGGGAGAGCTTTGGGTTGTGATCTGGATTCACACTTCACATGAGCGTGGAGATTAATTAAGTGAGGGATGGATACCCAAGACATTTATAATTAACGCCTTAAGTAAGTCATAAACCAGGACTCCAAAATGAAAGCTCCCTGCTTGACTGATTTACTAAATCACTCATTCCCTCTTGACCACTGTTTGAAGGGTCTGCACAGCCTTTGCCAGCTCTGTGCACAAGCTTTAAGAATTATTCACTTCAGAGCTTCCTGCACTATCAACAGCTCAGGATTTTTTCCAAGGAATGTTAAATCCTTTGAACCTGCATGGCTTCATAAGATCTGAATAAACTTTTTAGACCTGCCAGTCGATATCTTGCATACTGAAGGACTTCACCTCACCCTTAAATCTTGCTGGCTCACGGGGTTCCCCACATGAAAGGTGTTCTCCCTCAGCTTTGCAGACACTCCTATTTTCATCCTGGAAAACTGTGATGATTCTAAGGGGGAGTCTAAGAGGGAGCAAGTTACTTTGAACCTTATTTTCTGCTACAGGGTGGGCATAATTTTCAGTTTCACTGAAAAATCACCACAAAAAATTAATAATAATTCTGGCCTCTTTCAAGGAGTTGCGTACTTTTTCTTTTCAGAGAGAGTGTTTGGAGTTTAGTCCAACGCTCCTGAAGTCCAAGAGAACCAGGGACAAGAAGCAAAGGCAGCATGGCTAAAAGTAAACGTAGAAGGTTATTAGAAGTATAAAAGATGCCCTTCAATAAGTGGAGTCCAAATGGAGATTGCAGAAATGATAATAAGGCTTCTGGCAAGCTAAATGTGAAGCAATAATAAAGCTGGCCAGAAATGATTTTGAGGAGGAAGGGTTCAAAATTTAACAATAAAACCTTTTTTTTTTTTTTTTTTGATACATCAAAAGCAGGAAGTTTGCCAGCAAGTTGATGGGGACAATATATTACTGAAATGTAGAAAGACTGTCCTAGAAGGACGAGTCCATAACAGAGAAGCTGGAAAGCATCACACAAGGGGGAATGCTCATTAAGGAGGGCTTCCCTGTTGGAGCTGATTGCTGGGGACTGTCCTGAGGAGCTGCTGATCCTGGGGCAGTTTGATAGTAAAGTGGATTTGAATAAATCAACTCAGCAAAAGGGGCAAGGGCCATGTTCTACTGGTGCCGTTTGTGCAAAATCTCTAAAGAAACTGAAGGAGCAGTCACCTCTTATGGCACCTTACCCCTTCAGTCAGCCTTGGTTAAGAGATTTGTGATATTCTGTGTCTGTCTCTGCTTTTCCAAAAGACTTCAGGACAAGTTAGAATGACAAATGTGTGTCTGACTTTCATATATCCAAAATGATCTCATATTCCTTTGTTACAGTCAAAACAGCAACAAAAAACCCAACCTAAGCCCCTGCTTATTGCAGAGCAAAACATCTCAAATTTCCAGCCTCAGGTCTTTTGCATGAATAATTGTTCCAAATCCAGTTGAAAGGTAATATTGGGGTTTTACCTTTGCTTAATTTTTGACAGGAGACCATTTTCTATTCCAGCTTGAAGTCCTACCAGCTCCTTCAGTCAGATTAAGATTCAGATTCATGCACTGCCCAACTGGAGTGGAGAGGAAGAATCAATTCCACCCAAAAATCAAACAGTGTCTGACAGACATTGGTAGTTCATATTTTTGGGACAAAATCTGGTGTTCCCACTTCCATGTGCGTCAGTGTGGCTGGTTTGAAGGGCTAGCCTCAGCTCTGTTCCCTGTCCCCAGTGCTCAGGGGAAGATAAGGATTAAGTGATATTTTTGGTTAAGACATACAAGAGCCACCTGGTCCCTGCCTGATCACCAGCATAAGCCAGAACAGCCAGTTCATATCCAATTTCCTCTGGTCCCTCTGGAAAGCAAGGGAAAAGCCTAGAGCTCTGCACTTCATCTCTTTCTCTCAGCACTCCCATTCCTTGGTACAAAAGCTGCCAGCTGCCTGGAGGACTGAAGTACATTTGAGGATAAAAGTCCGTTTTGCCCATCTTGTACCTGGCTGAGCTTCTGCACAGAAAATGACTTCATCTGGCCCTTTTTTGCCCTCTGTTTTTACAGTCAGTGCCATAAACAGGCTGTACACAAACACTCCTAGGAGCTGTGAGCAGGTAAGGTCTGTGTGGTAGGGCTGTGCTCAGTAACAGCACAAAGCTCCCACTTCTGTGCAGTAAAACTCTTCCTGCGTGTGTGGGACAGGGCTGGGACATTTTGTGTGTGGAGATGAACCTCCAATGCCTGTTGATATAAACCAGATGGGCTCATTCCATCCCAGTGCTTCTTAAATACAGAGGATGTTGGTGTGGTGATGTGTGGGCTTGCTACTTTCAGTTTAGGTCAAGGTTTAATTTTACTTTCCAGTTTTACTTTTGAGAGACAGGGTGGTCATTCCTAGCTGGAAAACTTTGACCAACTTATCTGAACATAAAGATAAGCTTTATCAAAAATGGGGAATTGGAACCCAGCTGTACTTTAGAGGATCTTAAAGCCTGACTTCTGATCCCTAAACACATCTCACTTGTTTGTTTGTTTGTTGTTTTATTTGAGGTTTTGTTTTGGCTTTACTCTTGCCATGAATGGCACATGGAGACAGTAACTGTAAATGAGCATCTCCAGGTGGTTGTTGCATTTGTTATACTTTGATCTCCTGTTTTTGGTCCTCTTTACTGTCAGACACAGAATTTGTTGGGTGCTGTGGTGCTGGAATTGCCTGCAAAACCTTCAAGAATGAGGAGACCTTTCAGAGACACTGGAACGCAGAACTGGAAAGCATCACCTACTTACCTGAGAATGCCTTCATTATATTCAGTATATTGCTGATACTTTTTTGTGAAATATTTTGGGTTAGCTAGAAGAGAAAAGTAAGTAGTTTCTCTCTAATATACTTCAAATATATGTGTTTTTATTTATCATGATCATAGCTGTCTGCACTAATGATTTTTTGCTTTTATCTTTGTTTGAAATTCATAGGGTGAGGTTTTTTTTCTCAATTTTATTAAACTTTGCATAATCACAAATTTTGTAGTTTTTCAAACTGAGGAAGAAACATCTTAATTCCATTTAATTCACAGACTGTGGAAGGGAGGATGAATTTACTGAGATTTATTTCAGATGTGCTACAGTTACTTCATGAAATCTTCACATGTCATTTCATAAGTTCATCTAAACTAAATCTCTACCTTTTACATTGGTGGGGGAAAATCATCTTTGCTCATCAACTGAAATAAAATAAAAAAGTTATGTCTGTGTTTACAGAACTTCACAAACCTGCAAGTGGCAGGACTTGGTTCATTTGTACTACAGCTATTCCTGAGGATCACTTTGCACTCAGTTTCTCCCAGAAGTGTTTCTGCCAAAAAAAAGAAGAAATCTTAAAAAAAGCAGAAACGAGCATTATTGCACTGGTCTTTTTCTTGCTTAAAACACCATGAGGTTGTAGCTGCCCTGGGGACTGTGGAGGAGGAGGATGAGGAGGAGGAGAATGAGGATGAGGATGAGGGTGGAGAGGAGGAGAAGTATGAAGATGAGGATGAGGATGAAGATGAGGATGAAGATGTGCAGGAGGAGGGGGATAAGAATGAAGAGGAGAGTGAGGATGAGAGCGAAGGTGAGGATGAGGATGCAGATGAGCATGGTGAGGATAAGGATGAGGATAAAGATGCGGATGAGGATGTGGGTGAAGATGAAGATGGGGATGAGGATGAGGATGCAGACGAGGATGCGGATGCGGCGCTCTCCCGGTGCCGCAGCGCCACCGCGCGTCCCCTCCGGTCCCCGCGCCGCTCGCGCATCCCCGGGAGCATCCCCGGGAGCATCCCCGGGAGCTCGGCATTCCCAACCCGCGGGGTGCGGGGACACAAACGCTTTCGAACGCCTGAAGAGGCTCGGGAGGTGTTGGAGCTGGTTTTGACACCAGTTTTGAGCAGCTCTCGGATGCAGAAGCTGCGCTCTCTCCCCCGGTGCCCACCCTGCTGACGGGCTGGTCCCTTCCCTCCTCCAGGTGGAGCTGGCTGGGGATATCCGGGAAGAAAAACCGTAAATCATCACTGGGGAGCATGAGGAAAGATCACCAAAGTCCAAGTTGATGTTACTGGACTGATAACATTATTAGAAAATATTTTACATAAGCCTGGTTTGTGTGTTTCCAGGTAACTGTGCTGGGTTTAGCAACTCATATAAACATAACAAGGTCTGGTGTATCACATTCTGTCAAAGCACTGAGCAAGAAACTGGCAATTGCTCCTCCAAAATAATGCAGGTAGACATGAAAGGATTTTTGCCAGACAAGGTAGAAATTCTCCAGTGGGGGGGGGGATGCTGTGTTTTGTCCCTGTCATATGGGATTCTCCACAAACACAGGCTCCACTTCAGTAGTCAGCCATGTGAGAAGCATCCCTTTCTTGTTGGTTTTGGCATCTTAATTAAACACATTTGCCCAAGGAGGAGAGGCAGAGTTTCTGAGGGGTCACCTCACCGTGGCTGATGTCAGCAGACACATGGCACACACACCATCCCCTCTTGTCCTGTGAGCAGGAGCTCCCCTGCCCCACAATCCAGAGTGCTTTGTGTGGGATTTCTTCTTTGTGCTGTCTCAAACCTCGAGTGTTTGTGTTCCTTTTCGGATGAACTTTGGTTCTGACCCTGCTGAGGGTGCATTGCTTGTTTTGGAAACACTTGCCATATCCCTGGACTGTTTGTTTTCCACCCCAATATGCTGCTACATTCCTGCAAGCTTTCTCTGGTTGTAATGCAATGTTTGGCCAGGAAACAGAGAATACAAATGAAAAACAGTGCCCCAGTCTTAGGGAAATGCAGTGCAACTGTGACAGAAAGTGTTTTATTGGAAACAAGACAAAGATTTCCAGAGAATTAATAAACAAGCAGCTGCTCAGCATCTCTGCAAGACCATCAACTCCAGATGTGCATTTCCTGGAAGGATCAGAGTATTTTGTTTAACTCCCTTCCTCTGCCCACAGCAGGTAGGAGAAACAGAGGTCACGTCTGGTGCTTGTGTTCCAAAGGAGATAATTAGATATTTAATAAGTGTAGCAACAATACAATTTGCATGACCAGCTAAACATCTACAGATTTTTTTCCAGTGATAGATCCAAACCACTGATTTTCTCCAGGTATTTGTTGAAGACCAGCACTTAACAGCACATAAAGAGTCAGGCTCCAGAGGGGCAGCAGCAGAAGAACACTTCACCCCTGCAGAGCTGAGCAGGATCTGTCTAATGTCAATGTTGGGGCTCTTTTGCCAGGGCAGTGGAGTTTTTGGAAGGGTCAGGACCTGTCTTTTCTGAAACAAGGGCCCAACTCCTCCACAAAGAAAGAGCAGCTTCAGAAACAGTGATGGGGAACATGAAAGCAGACCCTGGTCCGCAGGAAGTCACAGCACCATCAATTTCTTGCACTGGGAGAGATGGAAGTTCAGCTCCTGAGGTGAGGCCAGGTACTGAATTCAACAGCAGCTGTGTGTTACCTCAGAGGGCCAGAGAGGAGTTCTGCTGCCTCTGTCTCCACCCTGACAGTGCTAAAAATCCAGCTTCTCCATGTTAGCCATCACCTTTCCCTTCAAAACTGCACCCCAGACGGATTCAACATCTCAGTACAATCCTAGAAGTGGACATTCCCAGTGGAGAGACCACAGACTGACCCAGGGGAGCAGCAAGGGATTCTGTTCTCCCAGAAGTACAACTTGAAGAGCTATTGAACCAAAATATTAAGACCAAAATATTGTTGGATGTCACCAGATGCTTTGAATCCCAACAACAGAAGCAGAAAAATAAATGTGAGGCAAACCAGAGGAGGATCAGGTAGGCACTGCCTCATCCAGAAGCATGAGGAGACTTGGAGACCTTGGAGCTGAGAAAAACTGAGTGAAAGAGATGAGATCTCACAAAAGTTGAGAAATAGGTAAAGTCCAAAATGACCAAGCCAGTTTCTTTCCTGGTTTTTAAAACAGCAAGGGAATTGATAATTCAGTGCCAGTGATGGGCTCTGCAGTGCAGATGTGGCTGAGCCTGGCAGAGCCCAGCATGCCTTTTCCACTGCAAACAAAGCTCTTTCATTGCTAAGCTAAGCAGGTCAGGCACAGACACTCACAGAGATCTCAAAATGCTTCCTTTGCACTCAGGTAATTCCTGGGTGAGCACTCAGAGAGCAGCAGGACATCCAGGAATCTGCTTTCTCTGGAGTAGATGATGAATGGGTCACCTCATACATGGAAGCAGGGGACTAACAGAGAGAATTTCCCTCAGGACAATGTTTGCACAAACCTTTTCTTACAGAGTGAGAGAGTCAGGATTGGCTTTTGCCCTGTGAGGTGGGGGTAACAAAACTGGCATTGCACTCAGTGAAAAAGTGAACCTTGTGGCCAGCAGCAGAGGCTTTGAGCAGACAAACCCTTGCAGGTAATGTGAATTTCTGTAAATACATTTGCTGATGATCACATGAACATTGCAGAGCCTGTGGAGACAAGGGACAGGGACGGGACAGCTCCAGAGCTACCTGGGCCTTCTCTCCCTGAAACAAAGCAGCACAAATGGGCTGGCAGTGGCAAATAAACCCAACTGCAGTTTGCAAAAGGCATTGGTGTCATTGCAACTTCCTTCATCCTTAGGAACTGAAAGTCTGGATAGAAAATTCCTAGTGGGAGATTAAACTTGGTATTGCTGCAGAAAGCCAGCATGGCTTATGTTCAACACTTTAAAAGGTTTTATGCTGTGCATTTATATATAGCAAAATGTACAGCAGACATGGGAAGTCATCAGATTTCTGGCTTGTCTGGAAAGTTGCTTTCTTACTCTCTGTATACACCACACAGCAGGAACGGCTTAAAGCTGGTGGCCCCGTGTAGGACTGCCACAAACATGCTTTATTTTTGTTTGAAGTCAGAGAATCTTTGGACTTACTGCCTTCCTCCTCTGACTGCAAATATAAACCTCTGCAATTGCATCCAGGCAGTTCTTTGTTCTGGTGAAGAACAGCACATAACCTAAATTTTGCCTTTGAGATCCTCAGTGTAACAAGACAGAATTCCAGAAGCATGAAGGGTGGTTGGGTGGTTGACTTTCAATAGCAAAGGGATGCCTAAATTCCTTCTGTGCCCTTGGAGATCATTCCTTTGTGTGTTGTTCTGACACTTGCCTAGAAAAGCAGTTTCTGCAATTTAGGAGTTAAACCCAGCATTAGCAGCAGAAAAATCAGTGCACATAAGGAAGAAAACCCATTTGGTTCTGGGCAGAGGCACAAAGAGCTTTGGGGCTCTGTTTAATATTCACTGAGCAAACGTCTGAGAAATTAATGTCCACTTTTTAAGTTGCATTGGTTGCTTTTTGTTTGTTTGTTTGTTGGGTTTTTGGGTGGGGTGGAGGGATGGAAGTCCCTTTTTGTATCAAGACCTACAACAGGGTGTCGAGTAAAACTGATTAAATCCATTTCATCCTTCATTAGCAATGATCTCTCCAGGCTTCTGGTAATAACTGAACATTTCAAATATTTGCGAAGCTTGTTCTTACTTTCTTGTAGATGAGCTAGAAAACTACATTTTCACCCCTTGAGATCATAGATCACAGTTCTGCTTCACCAGCTTAGCTAAGGATATCACTGACATCCAAAATAGAGCAAGGAACAAGCTAAATGCATCTACTGCTAATACAGCTAGTGATGAGGAACCTGGGACTCCTGGGATCTCCACCTTTTCATGTAAGTCCAAAGCCAATTGAGAAGAAAGGTTGCTAGAGAGTGCAAAAAGGTGAGAGAATAACCTTTGAAGTTACCTG
The DNA here is from genome assembly GCA_034509185.1 of Euphonia xanthogaster. Lineage (NCBI taxonomy): Eukaryota > Metazoa > Chordata > Aves > Passeriformes > Fringillidae > Euphonia > Euphonia xanthogaster. The sequence goes on from JAYDZK010000001.1 coordinate 2,799,620, forward strand.
CTTTACAGTAGCTCTAAAAGCCATTTTATTTTCTGTGGGAACAAAATATGGAAAGGTGACTCATTCACATCAGTGGTTGGGCTTTTCGGTGACATGTAAAGAACTCACCAATCCCTCTTACCCCAAATTATTGTGATTAGATTCTGTTCACTTGACTGAAAAGAAAAAAAATTCAGCCTCTAATTCAAATTCTTGTCAGGCTCTTTGTTGAAAGTCTTTTGTGTGTAAATAAAGTTGAGGAAATAAGAGTGCAAGGCTTAAAAGGGACTGGCAGTGTGCTTGCCTTTGGTGAAGTGTTTGTTTTTACAGGTTGTGGTTTTAAAGAGGAAGACTTTTTTAAAACAGAGCATGCTTGGAAATGCTGTTCATTTATCTTTGTCTAAAATGCTGAGTAGCTGCCTTCTCCTGTGGGGACAGGACACCAGTCCCTCTCTGGACTGTTTGACCCAGACTGATTCCATTCCCCCTGCAGGGAGGGGCACCCCAAGCCCTGGGTTTGAACCCACCCCAGCAGATGCAAGGGCAGTTTGGGGCAGAGCCTGATGTCAGCTTGGTTCCCATCTGTGGGAAACAGCAAATGCAGCAAGATGACTTCACTGGAAGTGTTTTGTGAAGCTGCCAATGAATTACTTAGGAAATTTTGGAAGATTGTGAGAGTTTAAACCTCCAGCAAGATGCAAACTCCAGCTCATCTGTACAGGCTGGGTAATGCCTCTATTGCCCATAGTGCTTGTATAAAGTCAAGAATCACAAGGTGATGGGGTTTGCCTGCTCCAGGCAAATGGATTTGTTAAATCCACATGACCTCCTGTCCCAGAAAAAAAAAACCTTTAAGCAAAAGGCTGGATTTTGCCCAGGTTTAGAAGAGCAGATTGCTTTTCCATGGGCTGAGTTAGCAGGAGTCTGTCACCAGCTGGTGGCAATGATCAGGCACCCCGTGATAGGCTAGGAAAGAGTAAAGCCTTGCTTTAATGACAGCTGTGGCTTAGTGAGGTGTTCTGTGAGCTGAGTTCTGGTTGATGGAAATCAAGAAGGGGAAAAAAACCCATTGCTCGAAAGGTAAGATATTGCTGAGTGGTAGTGAGAAATATTGTTTTATAGATAAATTGCTCTTTCTTGGGGCATGTTTTAAGCAAAGCCATCTTTATTTTGTATTGCAAGTTACCCAAAATTTAATTCACATGTAGCTTAGCATGTGTCTTATGTTCTACTAATGAAGATTTTTAATATTTTAAATATTGAAATATTTAAATATGCTGAATTGTAGATGATGAATCTGATGAATTCTAAAAATATTCCTCCCCAGTTCTGTAGCCCTCACACCTGCTCAGTTTCCTCATGCAGGGTGGTAATATTGCTGGTGCTTTTTTTGAGTGTGTTTTGGGTTGGGGGGGAGGTTGTTTGAAGTTTAGTATTATTTTTGAATGGTCATTTTGGTTCCTTGAGTGTCTCCCTCCCCCCAGTGCTCAGCTAGAGTGGATAGAAGCCACTGCACTAAGGAGGGTTGAGTTTCTGACTTTTTTCCTTATTTGTTGAGATACTAGAAATTCCTGAAAAAAAAAAAAACCCACAAAAACTAATTTTTTTAAAGTCACATAATTAAGTGCTGAGTTGATCCAAGTGCCTGTAGGCAAAACACCAGCTCCCTTACAGTTTAGCTGCTTATTCACATATTCCTACTGAAATTTAGCTGCCCCTTCAGCAGAAGGATGTGCCCAGTGTAACAAGGAGGGTATAGCTATTTTGTGCACTGAAAGCATTTTTCAAAAGCATGAACATCTCAGTACCTTAGTTCTTACTCAGCAAGTGGTGCATTACTTATCCATTGGGTATTAGCTGTTATGGTTTTCCTTGTATTTCTTTTTTTGGGGTGTGGGGATACGTAACTTGTATTTCTGAGAGATGAAATGTCAAATTGTGTCCAAATCAGGGTGGTACTTTTGATATAAAAAGGTTTCTGAGGCAACAAAATACTAAGTGCATACATATGATGAATGATATTAAAGGACCAGTATCACCAGTGAGTGACAGGCAGGACTCAAATGACATAAGTGAGTGTGGCCTCCCTTTCTTTGAAGATGATCTAGAGCCAATCTCAGGCATCAAGAGCCCCCAATGCACCAGAAAATATGCAGGCATTAAAGCATGTAAACTAAATTGCTGTAGTATAATTGAGGACCAATTTCAGGACTGCATTCCACTTTGAAGGAAACTGGGACATGTGGAGTTGTAGCACAAGTGCACAGGAGCTGAAAATGCAGAGCAGCTCCAGCTGTTCTGAATAAACCCTGAATGGCCCTCGCTGAAATGATTACGCCTTAAAATACAATGAAATACATCTGATGAAGGAGAAAACATAGGAATTGGTTACTTGCCCTGATCTTCTTTGTTTCCACATGTAGTTTAAAGCAAAGTCTAATTTCCTCAGGTACTATTAAACAATTAATTAAATTAATCATCTAGAGAGTATGGATGCCTATTTGGGTAGCATGTTAATTGGAGCCAGTTCTTTTCTTTGATGCTGAAGGTGATCACAATCTCCTGAGTAAGGCATTAGATTACTAGAACAAGCCTTGCACAGCAAAAAGGAACAAAAATATGCAAATGCAATTTCAAATGAAAAGAAACTTGCAAATGCTGCTTTATTTAATTCTTACAATAGGGAGGCACTTTTACATTAAAAAAGAAGTGCAGAGGTTTCATTATTAACTACAAAACCCTAAAGTATTATTCCATGAAAACAAAGAGAAATAGTGTCTGTGTGACAAAGTGATTGGTTTTTCCTTTCATTTCTATACAATTTATTACATTTAAACAAACAAAACCTAAAAAAAATCTCTAGAAAACAACTGCAAAAAATCTTTTGTTCTGCTCCTGCAGGCCAGAAGCACTTAGAACATTGATGACACTTTGCTTTCCTCATCTCTTACTTTCTGTGCTTTCTGTATGAGGCAGAGTCTGACCCAGGGGCTTTCCAAGATTAATGCGTGCCAGAGATAAATAAAGTGATCGTGTGTTTATTTGATGTCAAAAGTCTCAATTCAGCTCTGCCTTGCATGCAAAACCTGCTTGTTTCAGTCAAGTTGTTCTCCAACTAAAACCTGCATGCAGAGTGCGTGTGCTGGTACGGTGGAAGAGCAGGGAAGGGTGACTGCGGGAAAGGATTTCCCCTCCATGGAGTCAGAATTCCAAGCTTGTTTTCCATGCCATCCTAGAAAAATGACCTTGTATTAATGGCATTGAGCCCCTGGTTATCAGCTTCTAGCTGGGCTGTACTAGGTGAAAGTTGAGAGCAAATCCTGCATTGCACTACCCAAGTGGGAACTGAAGTTACCAATAAATTCAGGCAAAGCAGTAATAACAGAGAGGGGCTCAGATTCTGCACTAACCCTTGCACTTAACACTGGAAGAAACCTCCCTGATGTCACTCAGAATACCCCTGGAGAAAGGCAATCCACCAAATGAATATTGTCACAATCCATCCTTCTGGACATCCACTTCCACTTCAGTGTCTCAAGTGAAGACAGCAGAGCTGGGGTCAGGAATTCTGGCAGATAAATGTCTCTGCTTGATGGATGAGAGGATATATTTATACCTCACAGCAATTCTCTTGCTATTTATTTGGTTTGGGGTTACCAAAACCACCAAGTGAGCTGCACAGGGAGGCTTCTGGTGCTGTGAAAATGAGCTTGGAAGTGGAAAGAACACTCGAAGGATGTTAAAGAAATATTGGAAATTCTCAAAATCAGCAGACCTGAGGAAAGCAATACTTTTCTAATTACCTGTTGGTTTATTACAGTTGGCTGAGCAGAATATGGCTTTACATTCTGAGGTTACTGGCAAAATTCAGGTTTTCAATGGCAGCAGGGCTCAAAAATAAATCTGTTCTGGAGCTCCCTGAAGGCAAGGTTACCCTAAATAAAGGGAATATGATGGATCATCAGACTGTGCTTATGTTGAACAGTTTGATGGAAGAAGTATTTGCTGCAATTCCTTGGTTTAAGTCAGCAAATTCTGGTTTGACGTCCTGTGATGCAGAGGTCCTTCCTTCAAGCCATTTCTTCTGTTTTTCAAAATTGCCTGGGGTGTATTTTAGCCACTTCGAAAGTAAATGATCTGACCCAGAGCTCTTTTCAAACTCTAAAGCTAGGTTCTAAAGACAGACAAATTAAAGCTGGTCCAGTATTACCAAAATTGTTTTCAAAAACTGAGCTACTTAAAGAAACACTTCCATTTGGAAGTTGCTTTACCATCATAGATACAACCTGTAAATATTTACAGAGAGTTTGGGCTACAGATTGCAGGATATTTTTTCCTTTACCAAAAGCACATATTACAAAACCTGTAGAGATTTTTATTTGCATGTTATGCTTGAAAACATCTAGTAAGTCTGGTTTCATTTAGATTCTAATACATTAAAATTATCTGCAACTTGTAACTTTGTGCTGATATATGAAGTAGAAGATGTAAAATTCTTTCTAAACAGAAATTCCTAAACTTTCTGTCCAAGCTAAATACGTCAAAGGACATAGCACGAACACGAAAGATAAATCTAGCTTTAAGATTTCCCACTGATATATAAAAGAATGTTTTACAAAATTTTGAACTTGATTGTCTCTTTCCAGCTGAACAGAGAGGGTTTTTTCCCCTCCATTCTATATTGAAAGGGAGAAAACCATGCTGCTGCTTATTTCCCTGGCACATCTTGCATGAAATAATGCAAGCTCCATTATGGCATAAGACTAATTACACAAATTACATCTGAAAGACAAAAAAGTTAAATTAAGATCTGAACAGTTATTGCATGATCAGTGGGCACGAATGAGATCTGATGTCATTGTGTTTGGAAATGGCTTCATCCAGATCCAGCTGTCTGTTGTTGACCTTCACCTCCATGCAGCCATTATAAAAAGCAGTCACTGGTGTAGCACCCAGAGGAACATCTGCACAAAACACATTCAGTTCATTAGGCCAAGGCATGCAAATTCCTATGGATTTTTCAGGTCAGTCAAAACATGGGGAATACTCCACTCCCCATTCATTATTTAGTCATGGGAGAAAAGGAGCGATTTGGCAGGAAACACTTGAGTTCTTCTCCCTTTTCTTTAAGATCAAGATCGAGTCAGCAAAGCTGAGAAAGGCCAGTAAAATGTTAAATATGCATTAGAAGGCTGTTCCCATCCAGAAACTGAACTCCAGGAATGTTTTCCAGAGTAGCTTTTCCTGTATTAACAACAAGAGTTTGTTTCCTGGAATCCACTGTTCTTGTCCTGAGCTACAAACAGCTGTTTCTGGGCTTTGAGGTCACACAAAGAACTGTCTTGCTTTTGCCAGGAAGCTACTCTAGATTCAAATCTGCAGCTTCTCACTTGGGGCACCCCTGGGAACTTCCCACATTTCCCTGCTTCCTCACTGCTGCTTCCAAGTGAATTCTCTGTGAAAGACTCACTTTATCTGCTGATTGATTGTTTAGGTATTGTTTTGGCTTAGGGCAGTATCAGATCACGGATATGTTTGCAGGAAACAATATGTTAAGCACAAAATCAAGCAGGCATTGCTCTCAATTCTTAGAATACAACTGGCTTCTTACAAGGTAGACCTAAGACATGCAAGCACCTTCAGCAATTAGAATGAGGGTGATCAGGAGCTGCTATCAAAAGCACCCTCTTTTTTCAGGTGTTAATCACCCTATCCCTCCTTAGGAGATAGATTTGGTTATCTTAGTAACCAGAAATGGTGTTTTCTCATCATTTTATTTTGCTGTAAGCTGAAGTATTGCACAGAGTCCTATATAATTGTTCCCTTCTGCTGTTTTTTCCCCAGTGAGGAAAACACTGCTGTCACAGAACCATGGAAGTTTCATTCAACCTGCAGTGGTTGTGCTGAAATAACAGGGGAATACTGCCACCACTGTTACTAGTTTGTGGAAAGGGCTATCAGAAAAGGGGACTTACGGTCTTCATGAAATGCATGGGGTTTTTGAATGCAGAGGCTGGTTCTTTGGAGGGTTTTGTTTGTTTGTTTTATGGTGTTAATTTGCATGTTTAAGATAGCTTTTAGAACTTAAAGACAGAGATGACAGAAAACTGAGATTAAGGAGCAGCAAGTAACTAATACTTGCTTCTTATCTCTTTGGGATGCCTGAATAATGCAAAGCTCTTCATTCTCAAGATGTCAATTTTTCTGTGGCTGGCAGTGTACTAAAAGAGAATCATTTAAGCATCACAAAGATGAAGAGGCCCAAGAATTGACTGGAACCTTAGTTATTGGGCTCTGTTAAACTGCTGACTCACCTGTACTAAGTAAATACTGACTCATTCCTTGTCAATTCATGACTTGTTGGTCAAATTTGTAGCATTTTCTTAGGAATTGTGATTCATTCTCCATGAAATAATAACAGGATACAGAAAAGCTCTATAAGTAGCAACACTATAACCATGGCACCTTTCCTCTAGCAATTTTCAAGTTATAATTCAGGTTTTGATTATTTCTCACCTGGGCAATGTTCTTTTTCTTCTTGATTCAGCCTGAAGTCAAACTATTCATACAGAAGTATGTGCACACTTCCTGGACAAAATCATCCTTGTGATAAGGATAATGTTGACATTATCTCACAATAATGTTAACTTGAAGCTTGCTTTGAACAAAATATTTGCTGTTTCAATGCATTCTCTGTCCTATAAAGATTGACAGTCATCTCTTGCTCAGAGTTTAATTGTTGAAACCATATTCCTGACTTCCCATTCAGCTCTTCTGACACTTGGATTATTTACAAATGCCTGCTTTTCTTACGTTTTTGATGCAGTTCCTCTGCTGTGCCAGATGGTGGCATTTCAGAAACGTGCAATGCTCACCCAACTCAGAAATCAAGACATTTTCCAAATTCAAACCTCTAGAGAGCTACGTCTTAATGTCCAAAGACTGCTACTGTTAAAAAGCTGGCTGCCTCCAAAGCTGAAATGGAAACACAAGGCACTTGAGGGGAAACCCCCCCTTTTTTTTTTTAATAATTGTAGGCTTTTCTAGCATGGGTAAGGCTGAATACAATCAGGCTTGTAGAAATAATGAAATTAATGAAAAGAAACAGGTCTCACCTGGCAGGCCACCCAGGTAGGTGACAACATTTGCCATAATTGCTTGATGCAGAGTTGAGAGTTGCTCAGAGTTGCTTCTGACAGTGTGTGAATCAACAGCCAATTCAAGCTCCTGTTTGGTCACTAGAAGTCCAACCTGCACTCTTCTGGGGGTGCATAACTTCTTTGATTCCAGCTGTGCAACAATGATGTTCCCAATGGTCACAGTGATTTTCTAGACAGAAGAATGGGAGATCACCAAAGATGTCACATGCAACTTTAATAAATCATTATACTTGGTTCTAGTGCACTTTGTATTTGCAAGTAGAAGAAAATATTAAATACTGGTACCTTCAGCTGGAAAAGCTGATGTGTAACCATCACTTCAGATGACGAATGCCATTCTTAAACTTTTAAGTTCCTTGTGAATGTTTCACAAGGAACAACTCTGGCTACAGTTCTGAGGTGAAATCCTGTTTCACCTACAGTTTTAAAGGTACCCAAGCGTTCACTACAGGTTCTTATTTTGGGAAAAAAAACTGGATTAACCATGGTGTATAATTATGCTCTAGCTTGGGATGGCTGATGTAAATGGAAACTTAAGGACAACAAAATCAGTTTAGAATTTGGAACTAACATGATGCCCTTACTGTATACACTGCTCATAGTTCCCTTCCTGCTCTGTGCATTTGGAAGGAAAAGTTAAAACATGATGGGATGGATCTGAGCTCAGATCTCAGTAATCTCCCTGGCATAAGTGATTAGTACTTAGTCACTGCTGCAGCAATCATTAAAAGACAGACATTTTTTGCACATTATTACACAATCTAATTTTCAAAATACTGAGGCTACCAGCTGCACTGCAAGTGTGTGAGTAGCTTTTTTTTAGTTTGATTTTTCACCTGGCAGCTGCTAGGAGAATTGTAAGATCACCTGTGAGTCAGAGGAGTTAGAGTCCACTATGGACAATGCAAGAGGCACTGTTTCATTAGAAACCAAGGCAAACATAACACCAGTGTCTGTGGATGGGCGAATAGTCAGAGTCACATTTATTAGCCAATCTTCAGCACTGTCAAGATTATCTGTTTTAAAGAGAATAATCGAAATTAGTAAATCCACCTGCTGATGAAAAATTAATATGGGGTTAAAAATTAGTATTTAAATCTCCTCCCTACTGTGGAAAAATTAGTGCTAATTTTTTCAACTTATAGAAAGAACTATAATTCTAAAGAAACGAAAGCAGATAAAACAAAAAAATAACCAAACGAACTAACTTTTAATGCTGGCTCTTCAACAGTGGCCAACCTTTGCAAATAAACTTCTGAATGTAAAGCACTCCAGACACTGAACAGATAACACTACTGTGATTAGAATCCTCATTCAAGCAGATTCCTAACAGAAGTTAAGGGAATCACTGGTGGATGCAGAAGTGTATTGCTTAGTTTGTGTGCCTTTTAAAATTTTCTTTCTTTTAATATTTAATCAGTTCCATCACTCAGTCCAACAAGAACCACAGGAATAGAAAAATACTTACTATAGTTTATCTGGAATGCTGCCATTCCAGTGCCAGGGTAGAAGGATCCTCTCCCCACTGATACTAAACAGTGTTTGCTTTGTTTTTCTTGAATAACTTCATTTACTCCCGAATGTCCCTGGTTCATCAAGTTCCAGGCCCGGATACAACCATCCAGACGAGGGTTAATCTACAGCAGAATGACAGCATTGGGGGATTGAGTCCAAAGTTGGGTTTAAAATGTTAATAATGAGGCATTATTTTCCATGTCAGCTTATTTCTATGTAGGCAATACCAGTCTTAACAATGCTATAGGTCACTGAAGTGATGCTGGGAGAAAACCAAGCGGCAGGCATTTGGTACCTCAGCCTTCAAAAGGTATTTGTGGTTTAGCATTTCTCACTTTGCTGCCAGGGATCTGGACAACTAGAGATTGCTTCTACTTTTAAAGCTCGTGTTGTGACCTAGACAAAAGGACAGCAGATTTTCTGTAGCTGAAAGAAAATGATCACTAGCAATGCTCCTTGTTCAAAGCTTTACCTTTATACCAAAGTACAAAGAAATTTCTGGAATTGTTTTATATTGGATAAAGGGATG
>JAYDZK010000001.1:2824680-2860240 GCA_034509185.1 Euphonia xanthogaster
GCCGTGCGTGGCGGAGCGCTCCGGGCCGCGCGCAGCCGTTGAGCTGCGGGGCCTCGGCGGAGGCAGCGGTGAGCGGGGCGGGGAAGGGCCCGGGGGACTCGGCAGCCTGAGGGCTGACTCTCTCCTTCTCAGAGAGCGGATTTTGTAGAAAGCCTTGGGCTTACAAGCTAAAAAAGTGCTTCCACAGTGGGAGAGAGGAGCAAGTGACACGTGCGGGATTTTTGAGTTGCTGCTCTCTTGGAAACGGGAAAGGAAGGTTGGGAACGTGGCCGGAACGTGCAGATGCTCTCTTGAACTGCTGGACTTGTAGTTACAACCCTTACAGAAAATATGGTGGTCCTAAAGCTGTTCCGCGCAAAGATTTGAGTGCTTCGGGCTTTCAGGACGTCACGGTTGTTGCACCTTATTTAGCTCTCAACTACAACTCTGGAAGAGAGGATGGTGTTCACAAATTTTTGCTGAATTTTCAGCTACTTTGCTGCTCAGTCACTCGGTTTGCTGTTCAAAATATAACACTGTGAAGTGCCCTTATAATTGACATTCAAACAAGGAACATTACAGCAGGAAGTTAAATAATTATGTGAGGAGGGTCAGCTCTAAATGATTAGTTTAGGTGTGTTTCCAAGAACGTGAAAACTTGATGTGGCTGAAATAAATTCTGTATTGTAAAAGCCTCTAGTGAAGGTGATCTACTAAATGTACTCTGCTGAATGGTGCGCAGGCTTCACTGCTAAGTTTGACAGGTTTCTGGGCCTGTTGGTTTTGTTTGACTTCAGCAAGCTGACAGATGTAATATGTGGAACAGGTTTGGGATGTTGTTAGTGCACCCTATAAAATACCTGACATATATTCTGTACATATTTCAGAGATCCAGTCTCTCCAAACTGGCATAGCAGAATGGGATTTACCTCCCTACCATAACATTTTCAGCAGTGTTCAATGTCCTTTCCTCCTAGAGTGATTTGTTTCTGAAAATTTTTATCTAATTTGTCAATTCCTGCCCACCCCCTTTTATGGTTTTGTATTTAAATAAGATTCTTGTGCTCGGGCATAGCTGTTCTCTGCTTTTCACTCTTGAATAAATTCTCTTCATCTCATGAATTCCATCTGAATGCTCTGGGCCATATATAGGCTCAAGAGCAATTTTGTGACAGTTTGCAAAGATAGTCTTTATATAATGGCATGTGAATTGCTCTTATGGAGGTGCTGAGGCTCTGAAAATGTTACACTTATGTCATTTGACACAATTACAATGGTGCATTTTGTTCACTGAGCTGTTACATTTTTTCTTTCTAGAATTTTGTGTGGCTCTGTTCTCAAACTGAGCTTTGTTCAGACTTGGTCATGGGTTGAGGCACTACAGCCCACTGCGTGTGGGCTTTTATTTTTTTGGGTTTTTTAAAATGATTTTGTATTCTTCAGAGCTTGATTTTAATACTTGTAACAGTTGTAATCATCTTGCTCTTTTTAGGAACTTCTCTACTCTTCATACACTCAGCTCTCCCATGGAGAAGCTCTTCTCAGGTTCTGGAGGATAATGGAATATAAATGTTTAAAGAGTAGCTGTTGTCTCTGCTTTGGATGAAACCTGACCTGTTTCTGACACTGAATGACAGCAGACCCATGCAAAGGCATCCTTGAAAATGAACTTCATAGGATCAGGAGGGATTCAGTTCCTTCCTCTGTAAATTATCTAAGCTATCACAGTTGATCAGGATTGCTATGATCTTTAATTATTCACTTTTTGCCATCATTTAAAGTTACCTTAGTTTGAGGTTAGCTATAATTTAAAATATGAAGCAAATTTTAAGATGCAAGCTTTGGGAGACCTGCTACGGTAATTGTCAAAAAGAGGAATATTCTGTTTCTTTCTGCTTGAAGAGTAGAATGATGGCAGTACTTGGTACTTCTGTTTAATTAATAGTGACATTTACTAGATATCTTTGCCAGTTCCTCAAAATACTCACTAGAGAGCCACAGCTTCCTTGTTCTGGGATCTTTTTGTGTAAAAGAAATTGACACTTAAATGAATACACTCAGCAGGTAGGGATGTTCTTTGTTTGCTTTTAATGCTTTATCCTGTTATATTCTTGTAAGTTTTACTCATGCTTGAAATTGGTCCTTATTCTCTGTCAGTCAGCAGGGCTGTGGCATGTGTTGGTGAGACAAGCACTGAAGTTTTGTAGCTGGATGTGTCTTGTTCCTCTAACTTACAAGTTTCCTTCTGTGCTGTGGCCTGGCATTATTATTTGGGATAAGCAGTGCGTGGTGGCTGCACAGATCTGTAAGAGGGGGTGGATGAAGTGTCTGAGGATAAAAAAGGGAAAGATAACAAGACTGAACTTAACACACTGAACAGGAGGCTGCTGTCTTCTTTCTACAGAGTGTCTAACTCTTTTTTTTTCTTTTTTTTTTTTTTTTTTTTTTGTCCCTTTTTTTTCTTTTTAGGAGTGAAAAGAAAGACCTTGGCTCTGAAGTCTCTCTGCCAGTCTCCTTGGGTTGCTCTGGCCTGCCCACATCCTTCCTGCAGCTTTGGTGGCTCTGGATGGCTGGTGAAGAGGGATGTTCAATCTAATGGCCAATTGCTGCAACTGGTTGAAACGGTGGAGGGAACCTGTCAGGTAAACATGGGAAAGTATTTTACATTTCTCACCTTCCCAAACTGTGTTTTATTCATTGTTTCATATTTGATCATGTCCAGCCTCTCGCCCACCAGCACCCCAAGTTCTTTCTCCCCAGGGCTCTTCTCCATGTGCTGATACCCTGACCCAGCACCTTGTACTTGGTCTTACTAAACCTCCTGATATTCCCATGGGCCATTTCTTCTGCAGTTCCCTCTGGGTGGCTTCCCATCCTTCAGGTGTGTCAGCCTCACCACTCACCTGCAAACTTGTTGAGGATGCCCTCAGCACCTTTTCTATCTCATTAATGGAGATATTCAATAGCACTGGTCCCAGTATGGACCTCTGAGGGGCACTGCTGGTCACTGGTGTCCACTGCGGCCCCGAGCTGTCACCACTACCCTCAGGCTATGACTGTCCCAGCAGTTCCTTATCTACCTGCTACTCCATCCACTGAACCCATCTCTCCAATTTGGACAGAAGTCATGATAAATTATATCTCTAGTCCTTCCTTTGTCCACTGCTCTGGTCACTCCATCACAGAAAGCCTCTAAGCTGCTCAAAGTAAAGTTTGTTTGGTTTTTGCCTTACTCTTCCAGCTTTTGAGATTCTAAAGTACAGTTTAATTTTTGGGTTCTTTTCTCAGAGGTTTCTTGCTCTTCTGAAAGAACTTGTAGAAATTATACTTCATGTTTGATAGTATTACTTCATATTTGATAGTATAGTTTCAAGTCTGCAAATAACAATGTTTATTTAGAATTCTTTCACTTAAGGGGGCATAAAATTGATCAAATGGATTTGACCACTGAGTCTTTGTGAACAGTAAGAAGAACTGAGGTATACACACATAAATAAGGTTTTCCTGTGGCTTTTAAAATCCTGTCCTGGGAAAATATTAACCTGTATACCAGTTTGCTAAAAAATTGTGCATTCCTAGCACCACTTGCACATTTACAGTTTAGAAACAAAGGCATGGTAAGTCCCACATATTTCCAGCACTGGTGTTGTCTACACAGGTGTTGTTCAGACACACTTAAGGAGACAGAAATAATTTTCAAATACAGGACAAACTTTGAGGCAGAGAGATGGTAAAAATACAGGGGAATGGAACTGCAATTACAGAAATTGTTAAAGGGACCATGACCACACCAAATAAAATTTACAGTACTGTGAAATTAAATTGCAGCTGGCAAGTATCAAGTTGAAAGCAGAATCATTGTCTCATGTGAAACTTAGACCATGATAGGAGACTTTTCATTTCCTACCTTGTTCTGCTGTTCTGTCTAATCAGATAATTGGACATATTAAACACCAGACACACAATGGTAACAGTGCCTTGGCATATTGATACCTCTTCTTTCTGTTATTTGGTGGTAAATTTGCTGTGCACATGTTTAAAAAAAAATAGAGTGAATGATGTGTAGCTAGAGGGAAAAAAAATTAAATATCTTTCTGTTTTCTTTTCTCCTTATGGAGGAAGGTGACACTAATAATGGTGGGTCTTGATAATGCTGGGAAAACTGCTACAGTCCGAGGAATTCAAGGAGGTAAGTGATTAATTTATCATCCAAATGGAGCACTGAGAATATCATTCCTAATTTTCAATCATTTAAATCTGAAAATATTATTTCATCTCTTAATGTATCTCTCCCTCCCGTCTTGTTGAAACAAAATGTTGGTGGTTGTACCATCCAAATACCATATATACCACATTTTAATAAAAACTCTACAATGGACAATAGAGTCATTGGACTTGATTATTTTCTCTTTTTTTCCGTGTGTGCATGTGCTGAAGTTGCTTTCACGTAACCATTCCAGTAATCTGCATACAGCAGTAAACTTTATATAAAAATCAATGTTGTAAGTAAGCATATATAAGGTCCAAAAAAAGGAAATTGGTATGTATAACATTAAGGATGGTTCTAGTGTTACATATTTTTTATCATTATTTATAATCAGAAAATGATGATAAATAAAATTGCCATTAAGAGACCACTCGATTTTGAAGGGTACTCTGCCCTGCAGGATATCATTTGAGATAAAACTTAGGAAAACAAAAGTTCTGTATTTTTTTCCTCCACTTGTAGGATTGTCTTTCTAAATAACTTTCATCTTGTGCAAGAATAGGAGTTTACTTAGTAATGTTTTGGCAGACTTGGAGACTCCACCTCGAGTTTGTTTACTTGTGTTATGTAAGTTCACAAATAAAATCATGAGTATTCTCTCCTATTCCTCCATCTTTGCCCTAAAAACAGGAGTGTTTCACAATTTAGCCTTCCATTCTATTTGAATACCACCTTTACTATCTTTGCCCTCTGAATGTAACAGTTATTTCTAAAATTCCTATTTTACAGGGGAAACAAGTGAGATAAGGATGTGTATTTCTAAAGGGAAACTCAAGGAAAAGATAGTTCTGATTTTCTTGAGTGTTCCCCAGGGCTTAAATGTTCTGAATGCCCATCTTGGCTGTCTTAAGGGTAGGAGCAGAAGGCTGGTATGGACTCAGTTTCTGCACTGCTCTTCAGAGCTCAGTGCTTTTAGGCAGGCCTTCGTTTTTTTCCTCTCAATAAGCTGCATTTTCCATGTTTCTCCTGCCTTGTGCTCCCCAGCTGCATAAAACACAGATCCAATTATCTCAGCCCTGCAGGCGCAGCTTAGTGGTGTGAGGCGAGGCCAGGCTTTCTTTGCCCTCAGGAAAGGGAGACAGGAAGCAAAAGTATTAAATACAAATCTGTCATTTTTTAGCATAGTGCCGGGCAAATTAGAAAAAAGCAGCAAATAAAAATAAGCAAACAAACAAAGGCTAAAACCTGACCTTGAATAAAGGGAAGCAAATAATTTACATCTCAGAAGAACATGGTTTCAGTCATTTCACCTCAGCCCTCAGTTTGAACTTCTGAAGCTGTCTTGGCAACCATGAAGGATAAAATATAAATTTGGCAGAGCACAAGGGTTCCCAGGTCATAGTGCATTAACTGGTTTGGTGGTTTTCCTTCTCAAAGTTTAATTACTATCATGGAAATGAGTGGAAGTGAAAATGCAGTACAGTAACCACCACTGCAATGCAACTGTGGTGTGAAATACTGAGATGTGCCTTTTGGGCCCCTCTCTTTTCTCCCCCCTTCCCACTCGCCCAGTGCTCCTGTCTAAATTAATGTGAAGTAACTAGCTGAGAGACTAGATAATTTACAATTCCCTGAGGAGAGGGGAAATCTTCACATAAGCAAAAATATGGTCAGCAATATTTAACAAGGAGGTTTTGCTCCATCTTTTTAAAATGTGAATTTTGCTACACAAATCCCATTATAAGATCCTCTTTAAACTGAAGGCTTTCTTCTTTGACAGAGTCTCCTGAAGACGTGGCTCCAACAGTTGGGTTTTCCAAAATTAATCTTAAACAGGGACGCTTTGAAGTCACGATCTTTGATTTAGGAGGTGGAAAACGAATCCGGAATATCTGGAGGAATTATTATGCTGAGTCCTACGGTGTCATATTTGTGGTGGATTCCAGTGACATTGAAAGAATGGAAGAAACAAAACAAGCCATGATAGAAGTGTTAAAAAGCCCTAAGATATCAGGAAAACCTGTGTTAGTGTAAGTAGCATAATAAATGTTCTCCTAATAATCTGAAATTGAATTTAGACCTAAAGAACTATTTCTGCGACTAATACTGCTGTAACTTTAGCACTAACCAGTATTGCAATTAGCTTTATGGTTTTATGTTTTATTTTATCCTTCTGAGGGATATTTATTTCTCTCCTTTTTCATTAGCCATGGAAGAATAACAAGGTGGGATTTTTTTAATGCTTTAAAATTCTAATGTTACTTGAATTGCTAGGTTAAAAGGCTTTACAAATTTGTTGTGGCAACATGATGCAAAAATATTGTTGCTACTTATGCCTACATCAATTAATTAAATGGTAAATGCTTGATTATACTCAGCAATAGGGTGATCTCTCAGCAGTAAATGTCTTGTTCACTTAACACATGGTGCTGCTGATATATGATCAATAAAGTCTCATTAAAGGAGGCTTGCTTTAATTGTATTGGGCACCTGATTTTTCTGATTTTTCTCTGTTTAATAAGGTTTGTAAAAATATTGGAAAGAACATATTTTTTTTAAATTCCACATCAAAAATATTTGCTAACAAATATGCTTTTGAAGTTAAAAAATAAACTCTGAAAGTTTAAAATGGTTTTTTAAGTCAATATCTTTATGTCTGGTGAGCATAAGACCTCCTTAATACATAAATTGCACAACATCCCTGTGCTATCATAAAGAATCTGTACAGGTAAGAGGATAGACCTCTTATTTTTAAGAAATTGTGATGCTCTGCTGATTTGAAGCTGAGCCTGGCTAATTGTGTTGATGAAGTGTAGGGTAGTTCAGCAAAGTAATGGTGTATATGTTGAAAATAGATTAGATTTTACCTTTCACTGCTCTGCATGTTACTGAACAGGCAAGGCAATAAACCCAGCTTAGTTTAACTCAAATGAAAATGCAGCTGTGACTGTGGAAAGCTGTGCGGTGTTTTTTAATGAAATACAACTTTATGGGGGGTTTTGGGTTGTATTTTGGTTTTGGCTTTGTTTTGTTTGTTTGGTTGTTTGTTTGTTTGGTTTTTGGGTAGAAATCTCTGTAATCCTATAATGGAGTTATATTTGTGTGGCTGACTGGACCTGCAGAGAACTTACTCAGTTCCCTGGATCTTGATACTGCTTTTTGATCTCTATCAGTAGCTAATCAGAAGGCAGAATGTATTTGTTAATTGCTGTAATGGCGACTAAACCAAGTTTGTTGATGATATTACCTTTTATTAGATTCAATTTCAAGCCTTTGATCAGAATTTGCTTTTGCAGTATCCCAATTCTGTGGAGGGATCCAGTTCTTTGGTTTATGCTCCCATGTGAGCCTGCTTCTTGAGTTAAGAACTCTCTCCTGTATTGTCAGATTTCCAAATTTATGCTGAAAGTTAGCCTTTTTTAATATTTTATTAATTTGAATGTTCAGATTTCATTTGTGTTTTTTTTGGTTTTGTTTGGTTTTTTAATAATGAGATACTTGCTACCCATGTAGCAATAAGTTCCCTAATACCTTGCTACATTTTTTAATTAGTGCATTTTAATATATGCAGAATTGGCTGAATTGCACAATATGGGCATAAAATTGGTGCTAAATACTCTACCTTACAGAAATATGGGAATATGAGAAATCTGATGTTTAGTGTGATACTTGCTACAAATTTAATTGCTGCTCTCCCATGTTGTTATTTATTGCTGCCTAGGGAGGTGGTCACAGAATCATTTTAAGACAATTTTCCTCAAATGTGATAGTATTGTCTTTTACTGCCTCTTGGTATAGATTACTTAGAGATGTTAAACTTGTCATTTGGGGTTTTTTACTGTTCAGTGTTATCACTTTATTTATGTTTATGGGTAAATTCTTCTGGCAGCATCCTCAAGACTTATATACAAGTTTAAATTTTCTTCACTTAGGATTATTTTCGTCCTTTATCAGAAAGGAGCACACAGACATCATATTATGCAGGGAAATGCTGGTTTTGTTTGGGATTAGTTGTCTTTGTTTGGAGACTTTGTTTTGGTTGTGGGTTTTTTTATTTAAGTTGACATGGAGCATGGGCAAGAGAAAATGCAAGTCCATGTGCTGTGACTGATATTTTATACCAAGGAGATTTTTGGGCAGGTATTTTGTTAAGAGAAAGCAACTTTCTACCTGTTATTTTGGTGATAAGGGATTACAGCTATTAATGTTTCACTTTTCTTCATAGAACGCTTGCAGCTGGGCTTTGTTTGGTTTTCTGCATATTTATGTAACTACTGAAAACACTGGAAAGTTACTTTAGTGATTACTGCAAATTTCTGCTGCTAATAATTTTGAATGGTCAATATCAAATTCAGTGTAAACTGTAGTTCATACTATTATTTCATGCTATTTATTTTCAGTTAATAGTACCCCCTTATCAAGGAAAAATTTTCCACAAGTCTTTCTCACTTCCCAGTTCTCCTTCAGTGTGTTTTATGTTTTGCCTGTTTCTAACCAATTAACATCTGGAAATTACTTAATCAAGCAGCTCTTTTCCTACGTATTAAAACTTGAATTTTGAAAACTTGAGTTTTATTCCACTATTGGAAGTACAGCTCTTGTTTATTGGCTAATTTCTACTCTGCCCTTGCAACATAAAAGTATTTTTAATCTATGCAGTTAAGGGGAGAGTATTTAATGAAATTATTTCAGTGATGTCATCATCTACGTTTATTTTTTGTTGTTACTGTGTAAATAGTATTTTTTACTTTAAGGTTCAGACCTTTGATTGTATTTTGATAGCAGTTAATTTCTGTTGCAGTTTTAATCTGGGATGGAAGGAATCCAACTATTTCTAAATACCACAATGTGAAAATGACTTTGATTGTAGATTATTTCCCACTACGTGCAACTAAAGACATCCAGTTCACTTAGTGTCTTGCTGAATTGCAGTGCAGTTTTTTCTGCCTTGTCTGACTATCCAAATAAAGTGTCTTTGCACAGCACAAAGCAGTTCAGGAATACATTTCTGGTTTGCTGTTTGGTTTTAGTGTGATTTTTTTTTAAATTTCTTTTTGGAAAGAACATTTTTGTCCCAGTTACATTGCTATTGTCTGTACAATTGCATGAAGAGCTATTTCTCAGTTCCAAAAGGAGGTGGTTGCAGGAGGTTCCTTCCAACCTAAATAATTTTCTGCTTCTAGATTATGGGGGAGGAGTAGGGGGTGTAAGGATGGAGTTCTATTTTTTCATTAATTTTTGTGCTAGCAAAA
The DNA here is from genome assembly GCA_034509185.1 of Euphonia xanthogaster. Lineage (NCBI taxonomy): Eukaryota > Metazoa > Chordata > Aves > Passeriformes > Fringillidae > Euphonia > Euphonia xanthogaster. Next base: position 2,834,119 of record JAYDZK010000001.1, read on the forward strand.
GTGAGACTGCAAATGTGATTGTGTATTTAGGTAGGATAGGCAGCATTAAGAATGTGCCTTGTGAGTGTGTAATTAAGGATCATATTCCCCTATCCTGGTAGGTCTCTGCCTGTAGAGCTGAATAATGTAAGTATCTCTGTGTCAATTCATGAAAAGTTTATGAACTTTTCCTATAGATGTAGTATTGAAACATTCCTCATAAGTTTTCTGACCTCTTGTTTGGTTTAGGCATCCCATTCTGGATTGTTACTAATGGTGTCTGCTTTATGTGTGGAGATTTGTTTTGTAGACTTTTAGATTCCTGGGGAAAAAAACATTTAGAATTTGAGCAAGTAAATATAAATGCTAAAAAACCACAAGGCAATTAAAAATACTTATTATTATTTTGTGAAAAGTAAGTAAAACATTTTTATGAATCCTGTCTTTGACATTAACAATATTTTCCATGCCTCCCAACAGCACAGGGAGTTTGTTGCCACACTGTTTTAGTTTGAACAACCAAACTAAACTTTAGAACTTCCAAACTTTGAAGTTTGTAAGAACCAAAAAAAGTCACTTTCATCCTTTGATCCTTTCCTGTAGTTCACGTGTTTCTGTGAAAACCGTAAAATTCTTTACCCTGTCTTGAAAGACGGATGCAGTTTTTCCTGAGAGCTCAGCTGAAGGGAAAATGGGAAGAAAAGTGAAGCAGTTGTGGGATCCCAAGGGTGCTTTCCAAGATCAGTTTGGTGTGGAGGAACCACTGCTATTTCAGACAGTTCATTTCTGCTGTCATCTGCAGCACGGACAACACCAGCAGCAAATTGCTTTGCAAGGGTTTCTTCTTTTATACCTGACTGCAAGACCAAACTTTTCTTTAGATGCTTGAGTATATTCTTGAGCGTTGTTCATGTAGATTTCTATGTTGTTGATCATCTGCCCTTGCTCCTCCACCAGAAGTGAGATCTGGATAAAGAGTTCTTTCACATCTTTGATCTGGTTCTCCAGATTGACCAGTTCTTTGTGTCTCTGCTCAATCTCTGACAGTTGAGCTTTAGTGATCTTGACTTCAGTGAGCAGATTTTCATTGAAAATCTCCCATTTTCCTTGCTGGAGCATATCATTGACCTCCTCCTCAGACACCTCTTTCCCAGCCACCTCAAGCTGGCGGAGGATGAAGGTCCTGCACTTGTCCTGCTTGGCGGTGATGGCCTCGTTGTAGGAGAGCATGGCCTGCAGGTAGCGGTGGGACAGGAAGGCGTGCTGGGCCTCCAGGATCCTCACCGTGGCTCGGGCTGGCCCGTGCTCGCTCTCAGCTTTCCTCACTGTTTTCGACAGCTCATCCAAACCTCTGCGTACGTGTTCTGCCTGCAGTTTGATTTCCCTCGCTATGTTAGATTCCTTTTTGAGAACGCTGAATCTTCTCATTGAAGACACGAGGCTTTTTTGTTGTTGGCTGAATTTACTGACTTCTTCCACCAGGTTATTAATTTCGTTCTGAAGCTTCTGGATTTCGTGCAAGTGCCTTTCAGTTATGGGCTCTTTTTCATAAATAATGGCCTGCTGCTCAAACTCCTCCTGCTCCTCCTCTTGTACAGTTGCCCCATTGTTTTCCCCACCCATCTGTAGTTCCTTAGCCCTCAGTCTGAGCTCTTGCAGACGGTCTCTCATGGTTTTTGTGGTCAGGATTCTTTCCTAGTTTTTTTTCCTCCCCTCTTGCAACACAGGAAGTTAACTCCAGTATCTTTTTTGTTTGGTTTGTTTCATTGCACTGTAATCAAAATGTAACAACAATCAATGTTAGTGGTTATATGTATATATGAAAAGTAGTTCTGGAGATTTTCCAGAACATTGACATTTTCCCTCTGCACCAAAGTAAAAGTAGCAATGAGTTGGAATGGGGGGTATTCTAAACAAGTTGTGATTTGCAGCCCAAGGCCATTTTTGTGGTATTTGTGATGCAGCGCCCAGAACTTAGACTAGGGAAATGTGAAGAGGACTTTTATTTTGGGGAGGAAAAGAGAAGTAACTCCAGTTATTTTATCGTTACTCTTTACTTGATGAAAACTAATCAACCTATAAATATTTTTGGAAATAGAAGTGAGTGTGGCTGTGCCATTTTTGGATTCGCAGTAGGCAATATTCCAGTTTTTGAGATGATGAGACAGACTTTGTAATGAATCAGCATTCCGGCGTGAATTAAGATTATTAATTTGGCCACTCTCAAAAACCTTTCTCCATTTTCCTTGCCTGGGGAGTTAGACAGTAACTGAAGCAGCTACAACAAAACAGAACAGAACTCTCATCATTTAAGAACTCTAATAATTTAGCATGAAAATAAATTAATTTTTTATGTTTGAGTTTTTATGGAGTTGAATCCATATCACTGATGTTGCAGCATGAAGATTTTTTAAGCCTTTTTGAATTACTGTTATCTACTCTTTCACTGTCATTTACATTCTTTATAAAATTGATGCAAATGTGCATTGTGAACCACAGTGGGCTGCAATTCAGTGCTGTTTCTTATTTAACAGAAAGCAGATATAGTTTTGTTTTGTTCCCTAGCTGTTGTGCAAGCTTTACTGGAGAGATAATTAAGAGCAAGATATTTTCTAGAACACGCCCAATGGAAACTAAGTTCAGCTATTTTTAATCATAAGGAAGAAGGTATTTCTCTCAAACTCTACATAATTTCCTTGGACTGTGATCAAGAATGGAAGATTTCAGTAAGAAGTAACATGTTCAGGGCTAGAAGATTATGGGATTTTTTACTTAGGGTCTTCTGGTTCAATCAGATGTGTGGCTTTCAAAGGGCTGTTCAAGCATAAAGGTTAAACAGCACAGTGGTATCTTTTGGCTCTTTCAGAGCTTTTAGGGCTGTTTTCTGAAATAGTAGCATTAAATAGGTGCAACTCTTATTAAACCCTATTCTACAGACAGTATTTTTTCTTAGCAAGCAAATGTAGGATTTCTTAATAGTATTCAAAAGATGCATTTCTAGAAACTGCAAAAGGTCTATCCAGTAACCTGTCAATATGCAAATGATTTTCTTCTCTTTGAACAGTTCCAAATGATACTGTTGTGGTATCTCTGCTCTCCTATGCATATTTAAAGTCTCTAAATAGGTTTTTGTGTAAGTCATGGAGTTGAGCAGTGTGGACACATCTTCACAGGCTTAAATCTGGCTTTCTGCAGGAGGATTAGCTGAAAAACAAAACTTGAAATGCTTCAGAGGTCAGTCATGAGAAAGAATGGTGATATTCTACCCTAGTGTGGATTTTCCTTACTGCTTTTTTTTTTCCTCTTAATGCCTTAATATTTGAATTTAGTGTTTGTTGATTCACATCAAGAGAAGACTTGTGATTGGACAAGTTTGCAAGTTATTTATTGGAGAGTGTTACCCTGGGGTGAGGAAAATGCAAAATGTGTTCATTTCATGACAGTAATGCTTCTCTACTGCTGAACTTTTCAGTGGATGTCCCCATGGCAGAAGTCAGGCAGTTTCTCCCAGATAACATTCTTCAGGAATGTTCCAGAGCTGCTTGGCACCACCAACAGGGAAAGTTCAGCCCTGGGGCATGTGAAAGGACCGAGGGCTGCTAAAAAGGGCTTCAGAGAAGTGACCTGAAAATCTGTTCTAGTCCAGCCTCACACATCTGCTGACCCATGCTAATTTAGCAGGGCTGGGCAAACCTGGGATTACAAGCAAGTTCTAAGGGCACCATTAATGCCTATGCTGTGAGATGAGAAGAATTTCTTGTGTCCAAGAGAATTGGTGCATTGCTCTTGAAATAGCCTGTGTTCCTTGAGGCTGGAGGGAGGAACCTCACAGAACTGCAAAACAAATCTGCATATATTGTTAAATATCAGAGAAGTGAGCAGAAAATACTAGAGATTTTTTTTTCTTCTTGTTTAAAGATCAGTCTCACAAAAGACTGGAATGCAAGCAATTGAATCTTAGTTTCATATCTTCACTACTGTTGGGCTTGCCTTCAAAGCCTGCTACTGAACAGGCTTGCCAATAATTGTGCTTGATTATACTGGCAATTGGAACACATGCTGGTTTCAAAGAAATGAGGATGTCTTCATGACAGAGATAACCTGGGAAATTGCTGGCTTGGCTTCTTGAGGGCTCCATAACAAGTTCTGTTCATTTACAGAGTCCTTGTTTTGTCCTATGTGTTTGTATATAGGGGCACATCCTGTTTTTCTTTTGATTGAGATGAAAGCATTTCACTTTCCTTGAAGTTTTTGTCAGTAAAGGGAGAAAATGCCCATTCTTTAGAATGGAGTAAATGGAATATGTGGACTGAAAGCACTCCAGTGACTTAGTGTAGCCCCTACATTCACTGCCCATTGCAGTTATCATCATGGAAACCCATTGGTAATTGTTTGTTCTTCTTGAAGCATCTTTATCTATAGCCATGTACAGTTATATATAGTTGGCAGGTTCAGAAATGCAATTTTCACATCCTTGTCAAATATATTTTAAGGGTATTGCAAGAATCTTTGCCTTCTGATAACTTGACTGTGTTGCTTCTCAGGAACAGGGTTATGTGAATTTCTCCATTTAAACAGATGCCATGTCTGACTGGGGAAGTCTTGATAAAGACAATTACCTCAGCACACTGACTAGGGGAATAATAGATCCTGGTAGCTGGACCACCATTAGAATCTGTCATCATGATAAAATATGCCTAGAACTCAAATATAATGAGTTTCACAGACATGAAATTTTTTAGATTATCTTCTGCATTTGAAAATAAAAAGGTAAGTTGAAAGGTCCACTTGCTTAATTGCAAAGCAACCACATAGAATGTTCTTCCACCTGTCTGATGAATTTATCAGTAGACCCAGGAAACATGGAGCCAACATCCAAAAGTAAGATTTGGGCTACATTAAGTTAAAATACATAATTAGATATGTGAAGTAGGAAAGTTAATTGTATGGAATTCTCTTGTTTCTGGTTGTACTTGGGTTTAATGTCTTCTAATATGGCTTTGTTGGATTGTTTTATTTCTTCCCCAGTCCCCAAATTACCAAAGCCTCCTGTTCATTTTAATTTCTGCTTTTGTTCACTATTTCTTAGTTATTCAGCACTTTGATTAAAATGCCTGTCAGCAAAGGCTCTGTTTCTATTTGATCTTTGATGCAATTTGCCACCTCACCTCGGTTTTAGTATCTTCTAGAGAAGAGGACTTGAAGGCAATCAAGGAACAGAATACTCTCTTTAAGAGCTCTTTGATATCTATGATCTGTGTTCTGGCTCATGCTGCCTTCTTTACCTCTGCTGAAACTGCTGGATTTTTGTTTGTTAGTGTGTTTTTTTTTGTTTTTGGAGGGTTTTTTTGTTTGGGTTTTTTTAAATGATTGCACCAGAAATAAGAGTAGCCTTGTTTTCCTGACCCCTAACTATGAGTCAGTTAAGGGCACTGGGTAGACTTTCAGGCAATGAGTCCCAAGGGAATTTCGTGTTACATGTAATCTTAAACATTTTTTTAAATTATTATTCTTTCTTTCTCATTTCCAAGCTGCAGTGGAATTACATTACAGCTCTGACATGTGGTGCCAAGAAACCCATCTAACTTTTTTCTGAGCACAATGGCAATGAGTAAATCTTGGAGTCATACTCTGGAGCTTGATTACTGCATAAATGTGTTAAGTTAGCAACAAAAAAACTAGTGAGACACAAATACTATTTAAATGGATATAATTTAAAATCTTTACAGTAGTCGTTGGGGAAAGCTGGTGTTTTGAGCTGAAATTCAGTTTGTGCTCTCTCATGTTCTCACAAGGAAAGAAGGCACTTGTTTGGTGTTTTGAAATCTTGCCCTGTTACTCAAAGATGAATCTGAGGTTACTAAAGTAGGACAACTTGCTGTAAGTTACATTTAGTTTCTCCTTTGTTTGTAAAGTTTCCTTTAACTTAAATACCTTGTAAACAAACATACTTAAACCAAGGATTATAAGACACTAGGTGGTTGGATGAAAATATCCTCTTAAGCATGTCTGTTTTAAGATAAGTCCTTGGAAAAACATACTTAAAAATAGTTGTACATTCAAGTTTCTGTTTGTGGAAAGTGTGGGAGTGGTTCAACAAGAAAATACAAAAGGCAGAGAGCTTCCCCTGCCTAAAAATGTGCCACAGATGAGATGATAGTGCAAAATCAGTAACAGTTTCAGCAAAGGGGATGATCACAACTTCTCTCTGGGCAACCTGTGCCAGAGCCTCCCCACCCTCACAGTAAAGAATTTTGTCCGAACATGTGATGTAAATCTTTCCTCTTGCATTTAAAAAACTTCAGCCTTGTCCTATCACTGCATAAAAACTGCCACAAGACTTCCCCAGGGAATCCAAAATTACCAGAATGCACATGAATAGAAATGCTGCATTTAAAGCAAGGTAGCTTGGGAATTCTCTAATTAGTGTGAAATGGATTGTGGGAGGTGGAGAAATGTGGATATTGAGTAAAACCAAGAAATTCAAATACAGTAAAGGAGACCTGAGTATTCAAAGAATTCATAAGGTGGGGAGGAACTAGGCCAAAGTTTCTGGAAAAGTGAGGCCAAATCATGGTGCTCTGGAGTGAGTTTTTCAAGAGACATGAAGAGAGGGAGAAGAGACTCAAGATGTTCTTGAGCCTTTAACCACAAATCTGTAACACAGTCATGTTGTAGGAGATGTATCTGTGTTGCATCGGTGTTTTGCTATTTTTGAAGTACTTGGTTCAAAGATACAAAGAGTGAATCAGCTGCAAATCTGAGCTTGTTCCTTGGAGCTTTGACATCTTTGTTATGAATTGTGTGGCTGCAGATGTAGACTTGAGGAAAAGCATCTCCCAGCATTTCCATATCTGCAGACATTCCTGCTGATACTTTGGGTAATAGAAGGTGAGGAGTTCGTGCTTTTGCACTGACATAGTTCCCAGTGAGGGTGATGGACACTGCACCTCACTGACAAAACAATGATCTCACTCTGCAAGTCACTTAGTCTGCAGCTAATTCTCTGTAATTGGTAAGAACTTCATGTTTTGATGGTGATTTTTTTCACCTGTTTAACGAGAGATTTGCTGTCTTTAGAAATCCTCACAAACCTAGAGGTCACAGAAACCTAGAAAGAAGGTCATGATCTCCTCTGCTCAAAAATCACTTCAGTAAGGTCGAAATATTGATATATTTTAAAGCAGAACTTGAAAATAAAATAGGAGCAAGAGAAAGGGCTGCAGCAGGATAAAGTACAGGTGGAATTGTTTCTATTTAATAGGATATGTAGTTTGAATTCATACTTAACAGCTTTGTATTGCTCTAAGTGGTGTGAGAGATTTGTCTTCCTGACAGCAGAAGTGCAGACTCAGAATTTGTGCTGTGCACCATCTCATCTGCTTTACATTCCCATTTCATCTCTGTCAGACCACAAAGCTGCCTATCACAGCCTCGGAACTCACCTGTAATAAATGTAAGGCAGGGTTTTTTTAAAAAACATACAGGCAATTTGACTATACTGAATTTGCCTATGGTTTGATATATCAAGGTGAAATAGAGTATAAGAAACCAATTCACTTTTTTTTTTTTTTAATCTTGTCCAAAAATATATTGTTGTATCACTTATTGTCATTTGTTTTGGAATTACACATCTGGAAGCTGAACATAACTTGCTTTAGGTGAGCTCAGGCATCACTGGCTGCAGCCTGTTTGACTAAGAGGTGGGACTGAACTGACAGCAGAGCAGTGTGTCACAAAACGTTTTCAGTAAATAGGAATATGATTCAAACCTGTGGTGAGAATGAGGCCACTTAAGAAAATGAAACAAATTATAATTGCTATTCTTATGACCAGTTCAAAAGCTAATATGAAACTAAAGTTGCCTAGAGATATTGTAAACAGGAGGAGTTTAGAATCTTAGTTTTAACTGTTCTCTTATTTAAAAGTGACCTGGAGGAACTGTCTAGGGAAAATGTTGACTTATTGAAATGTCTCCTACAGCTCCCTGAAGTTGCATGAAAGCAGGCCAATAATCTTGTAGCACTTTATTCATCTTTTTCTAATTATAGTTAACCATAATATTCAAAGTATTGTTTTGCATGGGAATTGAAAGCATGAATGGAAATTAAGTCCCTTAATTTGAGAAAGAGCCAGGTGTTAACCATCAGAATTTGCTGATAGGTTTGTCATTGTTGTCAGCAACCCAGAAGGGGCAGGGGCTTAAAATGCTAAAGAAGAATGTGCTTGAAGATCTATTAACACTTCCATTTGGAAGGCAATCTGCAAAAAATCATCTGATAGAGCAGGCTCAGAACTTCATCAAGAGTGCCTTCCATGGGCCACTTGAAACTCTTGGTCTATTTGTCTGTTAAAAGTATGAAGAATTATATTTTCCATGACTTCCTCAAAAACTTCATGAACTGCCAATAACTAAAGAAGAAGGAACAAGAAAAACAAGCAGTCAAGTCATTTATTTTTGCCTGTGTGTAGGTCAGGAGTTTGACTTTTGTGGATGTTAAAATAAGCAAAGCATAAAGAGACAAAGTTTATCAGGCTGCATCTGCTGAGGCCTCACTTCTCTGGAATAAAACATCCTTGTGATGGCTGTCCATAGGATTGCCCGAGATAAAGGTTAATGGATGAGAGATAAAAATTCCAAAGGGAAAAAGGGTAGAGCAGGATTTTTTAAATAGAAGATTCACTGTAGAGTGAAGAATATGGCATTGTTCTTTCCCCTTGTTTAGACTGCAGTTAATTTCAAAGGTTCTGGCTTTGTTTTCCCAGCTAATTCCATCCCTTAAAGCTGACTTCTTGAAGTAGCCTTAAAGACTAATCTTGATCATAGGTAAACCATTCTCATAAAGATTCATTCTCCTATAGTTGCTCTCAATCATGGAGATTGTTCTGATGCTGTAATATTTTGACCTTAGGGATGCTTTGCTCTTCATTATTTTTGATGGACACTGCAGATCTGACACAAAATTCTGTGGTTGTGATCACTGATTCTAAATAAATATAACCCCAAAAGTAGCATATATGAGACATTTCTACAGATTTTGTATTGTCAAGTAAACTTTTAATACTGGTTTGGTTTCTGTTGGGGTTTTTCCCCCCCTCTTTGCTCAGTAATTGAGATTTTATAGACAGGTCAAGGAACTTCCATAGCATTCAGACTTTGTTTTTCTCTGGCAGAAGTGGCTTCTAAGAGAAATATTGTTACTGAGCTGTAGATGTCAGTTGTGCCAATGCACACATAACACTCCCTTTCCACATTGTTTCCCCTGACTCTTAAAGTTGAAAAGCTCTCCAGTTGCTTAGAAAAATCCTACTTGATCTAAAAGCAGTAGGTGCCAACTTTCTCTTTATTTCTTGCATGAGGTACATTTGTTACACTAAGACAATTCATATATACTTCATGTGAAACTGAAATAAGCCAAGCATGATTTTATAGATGAAAGCTTCTTACTCAGCAAACTTAATATGATAAACTAACAGCCACTCTGCTGTGCTTTCAAGTATGTTTTGATATATACCTCCTACAGGTTTTTAAACATGAAAAATTGCTACATATGAAGTTCAGCTGACTTGGAAAATTAAAATCAAGGTCTGTCTTTTAAGATAACTGATGTATTCCCAAAAGAAGGGGTTTTTTTGCATAAAACTTGCCTCAAACCCTGATGTTCCTGTGCAAGAGCAGCAGAGCTGTGAGTCCATATTCACCCACAGAAATACCTAACTCTTTAAAAGGCAGACATATATTATTTTTATGTCTCGAAACTTAGGCACATTTCCATTCTAAATCCCACTACAAAGCCTTTTTCTTATATTTGCAAATTTAGAAGCATTAAATAAGAGAAGAGTATTTACCTCTGAATCTTGTGCTGGTGGCTTTTACCCTTTACACAGGAACTCCTGAGGTTAAGCTTCAGTATAATCCCAAAAAACATTTTTCCAGAATATTCCCTAAGCAACTTGTCTTGAGTAACATTCCATGAAGTATTTTCTTCATTCCTCCTGCTTCTAATTCTTCTATCGTCGTCCAAGTGTGATCATCCTCAGGAGTGGTAGGTAGAGTGAGAGAGAAACTGCCTTCTGCAACTGCAGGAGACGGGCAAATTGATTACTTTGTGCCTGGGGAATCTGGTTGTGCCTGTTTGAAAGCCAGCCCTGCTGGGAGGCGGATCCCTCCGAGTGCCCAGCAGCAGGAAGTGCCTTGGAGCAGCTCCCTTTAGAAGCTACAAGTGGAGCACTGCCTACCTTGGAAGCACAAGTGTAACTGCAGGCTTTGCTTTCTTCTGCACCAAAGCATGGAGGGAAAAGGAATTATTGAGGGTAGGTGCATCTGTTCATGGGGATAAAAGAAGCCCCTGCAGATAATGCATTTTACTACAGTATCTTGAAAATGTTTGAAGTCTGTTTAGAAGTTTGACCTAAAGTCTGAAGTGGGCAGGGGTGTCCAGCAGTAGATGGACCTCAGCAAAACCAGTTCCTGAGGAGGATAGGCAGAGACAGCTGCTTTTCCAGGTGCCTCAGCCATGTTTTTGTCAGTATTGCTGCAGAGAAAGTGGAAGCTAATTGACCATGAAGACAAATATGACACCTTCCAAGGTGTTAGAGGTTAAAATCAGCAGCTTCTGCGAGCTGTGGGATGTTAGTGTCAAACTGCCACTGAGCTATGCAGCTTACCAGCATTTCATTCTGCTTCAGCTGTGCTTTGTAGGCTGTGCAGAGCAAAAATAGTGCAAGTAGTGCAGTTATTTAATCTTCAGGTGAGAGAGGAATTGTCTGTGGCAACAAACACTGCTCAGAAATATTTCCTTCAATTAGCTCTAGATGAATTGACAGCGCTGCTGAGGAATGCTTTTTGAGACTAAGAGGCAGCACAGTAGGATTTTCAGACTGTAACAAAATAGGTTATGTGGGAGAGAAATAAAGTGGAGGTAATTTTTTTCCGGTCTTTTAATTACTTTTTTGCATTGGATCTCAGTTTCTCCCTGGTTTAGCTTTGGTTTCATAGCTAAATACTGAGAGGACTAGTCTTGTTCTAGCTATTTGGTGAAAAGAAGCAGTGCCAGAGTATTATAAACATATTGAAAATAGATCACAGGTTCTGTGTATGCGTTGAGCAACAGTTGGGGAATCCCTGCACTAAATCATACAAAGCACTGTAGAAGTCCTTTCTTTAAGAAGTGGGAATTCATTATCAAGGAAGGGCAGGGAAGAGCTTTATGCTCTTACCAGCTCTGCAGGCCAAGCCAGCAAAACTCTGTTTATCAGTGGGACATAGGGATTTTTATCCCTGGGATGATGATAAATAAGTGAATGGTTTGAATGGTGTGGACCACAAATAGTTAGGAATGGTGAAGATTGAGAGAGACTGGACATTTGAGAAGCTGCTTTTCTATGGTCTCCTTCATAAACAAATTCTTCTTGAAAAGGAAGATGAAAGATTAGATAATGAATCATAGCTCATGAGGGTAATGGTGACAAGGAATGTGGGTTTTTGGGCTGTAGGTGCGACACAGCTTTTTTTCTAATGTTTTTGATGCTGAAAAATCTCTTGGGAGAAAAATAATTTAGAATTGAAGCTCTCATACTGGGATTCTGGAGAATAGGGACAAGTAAGGTCTTTGATCAAATTAAAGTTCTGACAAGGTCTGGTAACTATGGAGTGAATTCTTACCACTGTTCCTTCCCAGCAAGGAATTAACATCAATTCAAAGTTCAAGCTTTGGCATAAGTTCCCTAAAAGCCATTTGAGTTAATGATAATGACTTGAGATTTCAGGAGGAAAGCTATGATGTCTGGTTCCAAGACCTTCTGCCCCTGAGCTCATGGATGCCAAATATTTGTCATCTTGTCCAGAAAATTGAATCGGAGTTCTCATGTCATTGAAGTGTTGCTAAATTTCAGAGGAACATTATTTTAGTAGAATTCCTTTATTAGAGAGAAGCAAATACAAATTTCATATTTACTAATGCTGTGCAGCACTTAGCTTGGATTAATAATGTTGTAGAAAGTGCAAAATAAGGTTGGATTGTAATTTTATACTCCTAATGAATGTCTGTCTTCTAGAGTCCTGTTTCCTACCATATATAAGTGTCAAGACAATGATTTTCATCTTACACAATACTTATTTTGTGAGTTATGTGGGAGTCTTTTGCTTTCCTCTATTTAACAAAATATGGTTCTTGGAGCCATTCATGCAAGTTCTTGCCTCTGCACTTTAAGTTACTCAGGAAGAGCAAGTTCAAAACGTTGCTAAGCATCAGAGAGAAATGCTGGGTAGCAGGCAGAGCTGAGATGATCCTGAAGCACTTTTAAACAAAGAAATGCTCATGGTTTGGGAAACTGCAAAACTGTGAAGTTTCCTCCAGAGACTCCAAGATGTAAAGCAGGATGGTCTTTTATGTCCATTTTCTTAACTGTAAATATGATTGCTTTCTCTAGAAATAATATTAATTTATTACTAAGCACCTTGGTGATTATTTAACATTAGTATCTGATGAAAATGGTGCATAGACTAAAATGCTTATTGGGTAGAAGAAATAATTAAAGCTGAAACAAGGAATTTCATCTTTCCTTTCTCTGGCTTCCCCTTCTTCCTAGTTTTGTCACCAACTCAGCTTTTGGAGATGTAAGAGCCTGTCTTGTAGCAGGATGCGAGTGTTTCTTTTGATCTTCCTTCCAGGCTGGCGAATAAGCAGGACAGAGAAGGAGCTCTGTCAGAAGCAGATGTGATTGAGTCCTTATCTCTGGAAAGGCTGGTTAATGAACACAAGTGTCTCTGTCAAATTGTAAGTAGATTTTAAGATGCTGTATTTTCTCATATCTGTGTAAAGCTTCTATTAAGGTAGGAAATTAGGCTACATGGCATAAAACTGAAATGTAGATGTAGTATTCATTGTCCTGTTAAGAAAAAACCTAGCAGGAAGTTATTGTGGGGGAAGCCAAAACCAGAAATCTTTATGAAAACTGCTTAATATTGGTCAATATTTCAGATCATATATCCAAATTAGTAGTCCCTGAAGTTTTTCTTTAGGCCTTTGTTTTAATCTCCCAGTGTCTTAGACAGAGCTTTACTTCCACAATCTTTTTCTGATGGCAATAAAAAACATTTTGAAAGATAATGAGGGTTATGGTGTTATTAACCAAGATAAGAAGGCAGTTTTGCAAAACCATTTAAGCTTTGGATTTTAAAATTAAAAAATAATTTTAATTCATTAGGGAGATTTGCAAAATTTATAGAGCACTACATACTGCTATTATTTTCTCTAATAGCTGAGTTAGAGCAGGGCATAGCTCTGTTTATTATGTCATGATTATCTGAGTGTTTTTCTTCAGTTAGTGCTCTTTGCACTATGCACATATAGCAGTCATAAAAATTAAAATTGCAAGTTCATCCTTGTTTTTTTCCGAGGAATTTCTGAGCCAAAAATATTTTCTTGAGAAATATTCAGTAAAAAACAACCTGAAAGATACTAGTATATTCCAATACATCTGAATTGTTTGATTTCTGATATGATGTTCTTGTTCTTTATTTATATTTTGTGTGTAATTAGGAAAGACATCAGATCACACACTCTTAAGACTGTTTCATACTCTAATGGACACCTTCTTTACCAGGCTCTTCAAAGATAAATGTGGTCCCTGTGATCAGTTTAGCAGAGGCATTGTGAAACAAGATAGAAAGTTAGGCAATGACCAGAAAACCTTTTGTTGCTTTTTATTCTTGTAGTTAGCTTTCCACGAGTTCTTTAAATTTCCCCAGAAAGGATTAAAGCAAAAGGAAGGAGTAATTGCTGTTGGACAGAGTCAGTGAGAATGACCTTCCTCTTTTTCTTATTTAATATGTCTGTATATTCCATATTTCTAAATTTTTATATTTTGTAACCAAACTGCAGCAACAATAATCTTGGTGCAAACTGAGAAGAACATTGCCCCAGTGCTGGCCAGTGTTTGATCTCAGTTTTCTCAGAGAAACCAGTTGTATACATCTTCTATACATCTCCTTCCTGAGTAGGTTCTCCTGGAGAGTATTGCAGTGTTCCATAGTAAAAAGGACTCATATTTGAACCTTAATTTAAACATAACTGGTCAGAATTTTTTTTTCTGTTGTAAATTGTACATTCCATATCTGACTGTGGTGCCATTTAAATCCTTGTCAGATGGAGAGAGCACTGAGAGTTTTTCAGATGTTGGCATTGAAGAATCTCTTTTAATCTTCATAAACACAAATCCTGAACACCATCAGTGTGAAATATCATCTCTACATGTCATGCATACTCTACAGAGCTGGTTCTATTCAGTTGTCATTCAGAGAATGTTTTAAAAGACACTTACAGTGCTCCAAAACATTTTTGAAAACAGTTCCTGGGAGATCTTGAGAGAACATCTTTTCCATGTTCCCAGCTTGAATCAAGCCCTGCCTCATTTGTCCCAATTGATGCCTATTTTACTTGTCCTCCTGACATGAAAAATGAAGAAGAAATTATTATTTTCCTATTTGCAGTTTCACCTTATGTTTTTGAAGGCTATTGTCCTATCTCCCTGAAGTGCTTTCATCTCAAGAGAGGCACTCTAGGTCCTTCAATGTTTTCTTACCAGATGTGTTTTCAGAACTATTTCAGAACTATTTTCTCAATGAGGTTTGCATTTCTCTTTCAACATATTTGCCTAGATCATGTTTCTCTCACTTGCTGCTGAGAGTATAATGACAAAAATACTACTCCAATTGAATTGCAGTGCCTGTTCTGACGTAAAAAATTGGTTTGACACCTTTTCTGTCAAATTCACAGGACATTTGATTTACCCCTGAGGTGCTTATGAACATGTTGAACTTTTTTCATGAACTGAAGCAAAGCTGATTCTTTTTCATCTCAGATTTTTCCATTTTGATTCATAAATCTATCATGGGCTATCTATAACCCATAATTCTCAGTGTTTTACAAGCTTCACAGTCAATAGTAATTGTTCAGTTAATTTCTTGTTTCCAGTGAAGGAATGTGTTTTGAACTGCAAATTTTTCCCTCCTTTTCCATGTATTTACAGGAGCCTTGCTCAGCAATCATGGGCTGTGGGAAAAAGATTGACAAATCAATCAAAAAGGGATTACTTTGGCTTCTCCATATCATAGCAAAAGATTTTGATGCCTTAAGTGAGCGCATCCAGAGAGACACTACAGAGCAAAAGGCACTTGAGGAGCAGAAGAAACTGGAACGAGCTGAGCGAGTTAGGAGGATACGGGAGCAGAGGTATTTTCCTGTGATCCCTACTCCATCCCTTCCTCCCTTCTCTGAGATTCTTGAGTCATTCCTGTGCCTAGCTCTTATGGGAACCAGGCTATCCAGGATTTAAAGCTCACAAGCCAAAAATCTTTCTTGAAGTTTTTGCCCCTTCATCCCCTTTATTCGTTTTGCCACATTCTGGAAATGTACTGTGAATGAGAATTGCAAGGTAGTTGTGGGATAAATTTGGCCTTACTAATATAACTTGACAGAAGGCTAACCTAAAAAATAATTCCTCTGATTTAATCTGAAGTTACCTTCTAAAATAAAGTATTAAGTTAGACTCTTTAACCCATATGTGAATATCAAAGACTAGTTACGAAAATTTATTCAATACTATGCTTAATAAACTGCAGGATATCCAACAGGTGAGGCATGAAGGAACTAAAGATGATGCAATGAGGGAAACCAGGGTAACTGATTTATTACTCCCCTTCAAATCCCTTTCTGGTCTTTAGCAGCCTGCTGTGGTGCCTGTGAAGAGCTGATGTGAATCATTCTTAAAATATTTGCTGAGCACCCCTGTCCTCTCTCTACCTTATAAAGGCAGAGAATTTTGAGTCTCAGTTACTGTGAGAAGTAGCTGAGAAGTATCTTAGATGATATTTTGGATGTTTTGGCTTAAATAAGCAAGTAAATTACTGAAGTACATTTTAAACAGCTGCAACTTGACATGGTCTTCATATATATTTCACAAATTTCTAAAAAACTGGTTTGCTCCTAATCTGCCACATGTCTCTGCACACACAAAACCTCCTGACCACGTTGGATTATGTTGGGTTTATGCCACACTGAGAGGTGTAGTGAGGAGGGCTGACATGGTTCTCTATAAAATTTATGGCTTCTTCATAATTCTTTATTCATTCTCCCTCTTTTCCCTTCCCTTGCCCCCAAAAAACACCCCCAAAACCAAACACCAAAACCACTGAAACAACACAAAACCAACAACAATGCCAAAGGGAAAAAGAAGAAGGAAATGCACCTGAGGAGGAAGACCCTGAGCCTGGGAAATGTGGAAACCCCTTCCAGCCTATATCTGCTGTAATCTCTGAGGTAGGAGAATATATGGAAATCTAGGCTTGTTAAGATATACACTAACAAATGTCTGAGAGGGAATGAGAAAAATGGTCATTTGAAAGAGTTGTTCTAATTCTGTCTGCACAGCACTTTTTTAATTCTTACTTTAATCTTGGCAGCCTTGTTTTCTGTGCATTGAATCAATGTTTTCGTGATAAGAAAAACCCATATTATTGATTAAGGAACAAAAGTTTTGTAGACACAGTAAAATAAATGTAAACACATGACTGAAAACATTTCCTAATTAAACTCCTGGGATTCAGAAGTGGAAAATATTCAAGGTCTATTAGTTTCTTCTAAGGTGTTTTAGTGATGTGGTGAGTCATATCAAAGCTTCCTGACTTCTTCAGTTAGTCAGATTTGTGAGCATAACCTCTTTTCAGTTGAAAATAGACTCTTGAGAGTTTTTTATTAACTTTGAAATATGAAAATCACATTCATAATAAAGTTTCCGAAACCTACATTGCTGAGTTCATATTTTTTTATTCAGTTGCCTGGAGATAACACAATCTAAAGAAACACGTAAATTTTTCCAGCAAGTAATTCAAACATTTGTTTTTTTCCAAGACAAAAGCACCCATTTCCACAGAACATGTCAGGGCAGCTATATGCGCAATAATCCATTTAGCAATAACATCAAAAACAAGAAAATAAAGCTACAGCTCTGAATATTGCAGAGATGGTGATTAAGTGATAGAGAATTGTGAAGCAGCCAGTCGTTGAGGCTCTATGCCACAATATGTATTTATCCAAACTGGGATAACATTTTCTGGAGACTTAAGCTCTGTGGATCTATATTTTTTTAAACTAACACATAAAAAAGTAATCGAGGAGAAACAAAACAACCTTATACTTTCTTTCTTTTTTTTAGCAGGATCAAAAATAAAGCAAGAAAACAGGCAATAAATCTAAAGATCCTTTTGTTTTATAATTCCCCCTCCCTTCCTTTGGATATAATATTAGAAATTTCTTTGTCTATTTGAAAATAAATTCTATGCTAAATGTAGGATATTTGGGGAATATTTTCATTTTTTAATAATTTTTCTTTCTTACTAATCACTTTATAGCATTAGAAGTAATTTAAAAAAATTCTTGTCCTTTTTGTTAGAATGAAAAACAGCTGGAAAAGGAAAAGAAGAGACAAAAGTTGGAGACTGAAAAGGCTACAATTGTCTTGAAATCCCAAGCAGAGCAGGACCACTTATCAAGTAGCAGTAGCCAAAACACAAATGACAGCAGGCTGGAAAGGTGCAATTCTACAACTGCCCAGCTTTTGCAGCATGCAGAAGAGAGTGACCAACAAGCCTCAGAATGCCTTGACTCCGGTAAAACTGTTGCCTTTTAAATCATTTCATGTGATTTTTCACATGCTTCTTCCTTCTGTCCATGTTAATTGTCATAATACCATACCAGTGTTATCTATTTGGAACAGAAAAATGCAGGAATAGGTTCTATAAGTTGATTTTCTTCATGGAAATGTAGAGTTTGCATGTCTTTTATGCCCACAGTTTATTTTCTATAGCAAAATGTTGTGTGATGTACATTTCTGATAATTTTATGTCTGAGTTTGGACTGAAAGCTCTGATGTAGCTCCCCAACAATTGTATTAGAATCTTATGTAGGATATTACCTGAATATAACTGTAGGATATGTAATGGGTATTTTTTTCTGTTGGATGTAGATAACAATAAGAAAAAAAGTAAAAAACCAAAATTAAAAAGGGGCCACAGAGTAGAACCTGTTAATGCAGAGGACTCTATTCCCAAGAATCCTACACCACCAGCAGCCCTTCCACCAGGTAAGTGTAAAAACAGTAACTGATGTCTCAATTTGTAGTTGGTAATCCTTTAAAAGTCTCACCTGTGAATGATGAAACTGGACTGGTTTTCATACAGACAGGAGCTACTAAACCTTCCTCTCTAGAAAATCTTTAATGCAGTTTCCCACTTCATGATATGAACTTCCAGCAGTATTGATTTGGCCTATTCCATGGGGAAAACATAATTTTCCCAAAAAAAGAGCCAGAAATTGATTACTCACTGAAATGGTTAAAAATAGCAATATTTTTAAGGTAAAACAGTTTATTTTTAAAGTGTTTCATCATTCTTCACCATGGATGCAATTTAATGCAGAGCTTGGGCATTTCCAAATGCTTTGATTTCTCCCAAGGAGATGGGGGGTCTGTACAGCTCAGAATAATCCAGTGCAGCCATGGAATGCTCTGACAGTTTTTGTTTTCCTGTAGTTGGATGGGGAACTCCCAAACTTAATAGATTTGGAAAACTTGAGCCTCTCGGTGAAACACATCATCCTGGTAATTGAAAGTATTTGAAGTTTTGTACCTTTTTAAAACCATTCTCCATTGTCCATTCACTTCTACATTTACTTCATTCTTTGTCTGTTTTTCATTTCTAAATTCCAGTTTTCATTGACCAAAAGCTTTCCCTTTTGATTAATACAAAGCATCTTTTTGATTTTTTCAAATCTGATTTTTTTATTAGGAAAAACAATGAGTTCTCTCCAATTTCCTCATAAAGTGGCATGGGATATCAGAAGTTGTTAATGATCTGAAGTTATTTGCACCTAAAAATTATAAAGTGACACATTGCAAAGAGTAATGGGGCCAAACACATACTGCATTTAAAATGAAAATTTTTAACTGGAAATATCAAGGTGCAGTAAGGAGTCTTGATTTCTTGCTTTAATAATTACTATTTTCTATTTTTGGAAGATTGTGGAAGGTATGTTGATAGTACATTTTTGAGTTTGAGATGATAGCTTCTTCATTTTTCTTACATTTTTATTTTTCAAATTTTGAAAAGTGAATTTGGAGACATCTGGAACACAAGGACAAGGAGCTTTTCTGCCAGAGAACTAAAAGATGCCTGAAGGGGAAATAAGATTTCTAAACCCAAAATATTTCTCACAGGAAGGAAATTCATGTGGTTAGAATGTGATTTGTAATGTTCATCCTAAACCTATCTTGCTCTTTTTTTTTTTTTAAGGCAAATAGAGAGAAGGTGACAAGAAATGAAAGCCAGATGAAGAGGTAGGGAGGGGAAGAAAAGGAATTCAATTTTTATCTGTGCCTAATGGAGGTGTTGCATTCTGTAGGAAGAGCATGGGTGGGACAAAGAGGAAAAAACCTGAAACCTGCCTAAGCTAGGTGTTAATTTGTAAAATAAGTACAATTATTAAATAATTTTGGAAACTGAAAATGGCAAATATGTTGGTAGGGAAATTATCTCTTGACCAGAGGTGTAAGAGCAAACTTGAAGTACTCAGAATTTATAGCTGAATTCAAGGCATTGCCTACTCTTTGGGAGATTTATTCTTATTTCCAGGAATTTTGAACCACTCCCAAGATTCACACTTGGAATACTAGCAAGAAAACTGCTATTAGGAAAGCACTATTTATAAATGAGCAAAGTTCTTCACATTCATAGCTCAGCACTGTCAACCCTTTAGCTAGGTCCTGATCTCCAAACACATCATTTATTTATTTCTTTTGCTTAAAGCAGCTGCGGAGTTTTTAACTCTGTCAATTTGAGATCCATAGAATCAGAGAATCTTTGAGTTTGGAAAGGACCCTTGAGTTCCACTGTTAACCCAGTAATGCCAAGTCCAACCTGCACTGATCTAATTTCCCACCTGGCCTTGCCTCATTTGTCCCTTCAGCAGAGAAATAAATCAGTGTTGATTTTTTTTTTCATTCCCCTGCCTTTGCCCAAAATTCAAAGATGTGTTTAAAAGCTTTTTCAGACATTCAAACTTTGTAATTACACACTTCTGTTCACTGAAGACTGCAATTTTTCCTGTCATGCTAATAATTTTGGCACAACATGAGGTGATGAGTGCCTGTTTATTGTCATTTAGGAGGATACATTTGCAAGAATGTTAAACCTCTTTCATTATAGGAGGCAAAATTCTTTGATAGTCCTATAGTGCTCTGCCAGACTTCAAAAAATGGATTAATAAAACCATCCAGTGGACTGATTGTCATTGACCTTTGAGTCATTTGTTGCAGTTTTCTTGCTGCTGTAATTAGTGTTATTGAAATCAAAATATTTATGACAATAACATAAAAGTGTTCTCATTTTGCTGACTAAATGTAAGGATAACTAAAACATCAATCCTACAGACAGGTCCATATATTTTTAAAGTAGTGTAGTCCAGTTTATTTGCTTTTGTTAATCTTAGCTCAGGAATGCAATCCTAACAGAAGTAATTGCATCTGTAGGACAAGTGGGATATATTGTTCTTGGAAAATGATGATTTATTAAAGCTAAATTTTGTGTTGGCAGGCCATCAAGGCTTTCTTGGGCAAGAGGTGGTCTGTATAAACAGAATTGAGATTTGAATGCTTCAAAAAGCTGCTTTTATTTTTTTTCTTGATTGCTACCTCTTTCCTTTTACCATCTTCCATATTTTTTTGTTTGTGAAGTGCTTTGCATGTTCCAGTCTGCATGGTTTTTTTTACTTTACATCCATTATAAATGTTTGAGAACACTTGTTACTCTTTTCTGATGTACTTATTTAACTTTGACTTGTACAATTTTACCATTTTAAATTCCTTTATTGACTAAAGGAAATGCTGCAATTTTATCTAAAAATTCTGAAATTGTTCTTTTAGAAAGTTATTTTAGCTTGGAAGATAAATGCCATAAATGGTTCCAAAATTTTGGATTCTGCTCCGTATTACTGTCATTTAAAACCATGTTGTAGTGCAGTCTTGAATACAGCAACATACAAAGTTCAGTGTTTAATTTTTTCAGTGTTATTGTACACTTTGAAGTTCTCCTTTCCCATTTTTAGGGATGTTTACAGATCCCCTTTGGGTTTGATCTTGCAAATGCTGATGCATGTATAACAAAATGTAATTAAACCCTCGTTTGGCCAATCCATCTCTAGACATTAATTAGCTCTAGGTTTGAAAGTTTGCTTGGAGGAATTAGCTCTAAACTCATAGAATACCTGGCTTTCATTAAGCAAGCAAGACTTTAGTAAACATTCTGTGAGCTGGCAAGGTGGTAGGTGACAGATTGATGTGTTTTTCTGCTCTGGAATTTCTTCCACAGATTTCTATGGAAAGCCTTTACCCCCGCTGACTCTTCGCCAAAGACCCAACAGTGATACCCATGATGTCATTGCTTAACTGGAGCACAAAGAGAATTTTAAAAAAAAACATAAATTAAAAATCCTATCTTTTTTTTTACTCTTGAAGGAAATTTTTTTATGTGACATTTTATCAGCATGTGACAACTAAACATGGAGTTCATCCTGTTGTGCTTAATGGTCAGACTTTATAATTTACTTTTCACATCACCAGCTCTTCTTCAGGATTTATTTGGTTTACTTGTGAAAAGACATGGCTGTAAACCTGAAGAAAAACACCTTCAAGATCCCATAATACTGGATTGTACATTCCCACCGAGACCTTCTCCAGGTGCTGTGCAGGTGTTGGTATTTTTTCAGGGAATAAATTATTCTAAAGCATTTTGTAAGATTCCTGTATGATAGGGTGAATATAGAAAGGTTAAACAAATATTGAATATATTTTTCTACCTTTTTATAAAACGAGTTGAAAGTTTGAGTGGAGCTGTGTACCTACTACCAATGAAATGATACCTAGGGAGCATTATAAAGCTGATAGCCAAGTGTATAAAAATAAAGTGTGTTTGACTCTTATATTTCTCTTACAGTACCAATACCTTTTCTTAGGTATTATATAACATATTTAATATTTCTGGCAATCTGAAGCAGAAGGTACGATAAAAAAAGTTAAATACATTTTATACAAAATAATGCTATTTGAACTATCTGGAAGTTTTCTTACCTGTTGTTTTCTTTGTTTTGTTAACTGAGTTTGACATAGGTAATAAATTCTATAGAAAAATAGAGTGAATACTGTATTGCCTACTACAACAAACAAGAAAATTCACATACTGGGAAATTTGCACTAATTTAATCACCAATTTTGATACAAAACTGAATCAACCAGTATGCAGAGGCCCTCCCTCAGTTTTTAATCTCAGTAATACTAGAATACCATCTTGCAAACTGAAGAAACCCTGGGTTTTTAAGGATTTCTTTAACACTTCCATGTCACGTGTTGAAAACCACATACAAGTGATACCTAAACAAGAAGGGTTTCAATTTGTTATATTCCTGTTTAAATGTTTTTACTGTTAACACTAGAGACAACCAGTAGTATATTTGTAAAGGTTCATTGTTCTGCCACTTAATGACAGACAGGATGAAGCCCCCATTCAGGGGGTTTTTTGGAGAAGCAGTATTTGATAATTTTGTATTATGCTCTGTCATCAATAATGTGGTTTTACCAAAGGAGTTTAGATGTTGAAACAGTGTGGTGTGTTACATGTTCAGCACTTTGATATTGGAAATCCTTGCCATGCACCCCTTGCAGCAAGGAGTTGCACAGGCATCTGCCATATTAAAATGAAATAATTAAGATTTTTAAAGAGTATGGTGGAATCACTCTTAAGAATACTAAGCTTGGAGTAGGTGGAGAGGTTTATTCCTCTATGTTTGCTAGTTTAGAGAAAGGAGGAAACAATTTCTATGTGACTACCAGCATGAGACTACTTCTGTTGTATTCTAATACTGGAACATGATTCAGTTGAATTATTCTCAGGATTTGGTCATTTTCCCTTCAGACAATACAATACTAAGTGGAGGGGAGGTTGCACAAAAATGTATATGTGTAATCACCACTTTACTAACACTAGATTTGTTACCACTTAAGTTTTTGGCTTAAAGGATCTACTTTTGCAGACTTACTTTTTTACAGCTTCAATTTCTAGGAATGTATTACACTTTTGTTTTCCCTCTTTCCTAAAATAAATCATGGAAGTCTTTATTAAAAATAAAGCTAAATACTGCTGTGGTAACAAAATTTGAGGAAGTGAAACGTTGATGCTTATATATGATCTGTGTGTTCTGTGTGTTGTGTGTGTGGACATGTATAATTTTTGATTTTTGCTTTTAAAATAAATTTTACCAGTATGTGACCAATGTACTCAAAAATGTTTTATAAGTTTTTGTTTTATTACTATGCTTTGTAATTATTTACTATGCTGGGGTTTTTTTCCAGTAATTTATACTGCTATGACTTTTTATTTGCTCAAGATGACATTTATGTATAGAATAAAACTAATGCAAAGCATCAACATGTTTCCTGTATTTACAATTTTGTGGAAGTAAGTCTAGTCTATAAATATTTAAGGGCTGTAAGTCTCACATTTCTAAAATGTATGAAATAAGAGTCCTTATAGACAGAATCTTTGCATATTTTTGCAGGAGAAATGTGATCAAATTTAGAATATACTGATAGATTGGCAATAAGGTGGGTGTATACGTATACATATAAAGAGCTTTAATAGTGCAGTTAAAATTTGAGAGATAAAAGTTGTGCAGCTGTAAATTAAGAGCACAGATTAGATTTTGCCAGACATTTTATCATTCATAGCATCACTTTTGAAATGTATCAGTGCATGCACTAATAGTATTTGTACTTAAATACAGGAGTGGTAAGAACACAGAAGTTCACTATTTAAGCAGAACATTTTGTATTATCTATGTATAATGTCTTGGATACAATTTACACAAAATATTTTAAAGGTAAGTTAAAAGCATCTTCTAAGAAGGAATAGTAATGTTCATATACTGAATTAATGTGAGAGACTCAGTGCTTCAAGTTGTTCTGTTGTTTTCCCTTTTAGTTACATCCTAGAATCCACAGAAAGACCTTACTCATAGATTTAAAGGTTTTAAAATCCAAAGTATTAAAGATAGACATATTTGGTATCCATTAGGTCTCTGGTGTGAGATTGGAAAGGACTGATGGACCGTAACAAGGTAAACAGCATTGATTCTTTTTTTCCCCTTTAAATAAGATTCAAGAAGTATTTTTTTCAGTAATACATTCCAGTATTTTAGTGGGAAGTTTAGTACTGTAACTTCAGGATGCTTGCCCAATAACTTCGCCATCATGTTAGCTTCTTGGCTCCTGGGATTCATTTCAATTTGAAATACTTTACTATTTTGAATCGAACATACCCACCAGTATTTCATTTGTAAATGGAATAACTATGGAGCCTGTTGTAAATGTAATTAGAGGTAGGTTTATCTGCAGTAGCATGTAAGAGAGATACAAGGTGCATTATTGCTGTTTGCAGTTTGGCTGTGGTGGTGGTGCTGCTGATGAACTGGAGTCCTTTCTTTGGTGGAAGTCTAGTGTCAGACACATGGCACTATCTGTCTTATAGTGGAATATAGCCACAGATTTAGGGGAAGGTGACTCATTCAGCAGACTTTTTTGTTGTATTGCTACAGTAAAATTTAGTTCTTGTGTACATTTTCTGGTATGGTACTGACCTTGGCAGAATTATAACCACAGAGAACTACTCTTTATACCAGTTTTGTTCTGTGTCTGTCGGTAAAACTCACTTATCAAAAAGCCTTTCAGGTTTCCTTCACATTTGATATGTAAGATGTCTCTTGTTTTGCCTCCAGGCCCTTTGTCACAACCCTGATAGAAGCATTTTAAATCAGCTTTCAAGCTAATCTGCATGAGGTGAGCAAAAACGCTTAGTCTTCATTAGCTGGTGCCTGAAACTCAAATATTTATCCATATACTCCTACCTTTACCTTTGCACCCCTTTCCAGTCTGGATTTCAGAGGCTGGGTTCAGCCTGCAGAAGCTTTAATTAAAGCCACTCTTAAACAAGTTTGCTGCTTCCACAGGTCTTGATCTTAGCAAGAGAGCTGGCAAATGGGCACAAAAGGGTTTGTGGGGATTTGTTTTGTTTCACTAGGACACAGTGATTGCAGGATGCCCTTCCTTGAAGGAGCAGTTTGCAGGTCTCAGTTCTGTCCCGGTCTGGGATCAGATGAGAGCAGCCTCAGATGTTAGTGCTGCTAAATCAGGGACAGCTGAACTGGGGTGCAGTGGTCCTCCTGATTCCTGTCCCCAGGGAATGTTCGATCTGAAAGTGTGTGACAGAAATTTCTGTGAATAATTAATTCTCAAGCCTCCAGCAGTTTTTCATGGCAGTAGCAGCAGGTGAAATGGACCTGATCTCCAGTGTAGTTCAGATGAGCTGAGTAGCACTTCCAAAGCCCGGGCTAGATGGGAAAAAAGATCTGGTGAGGCACAAGCACAGACCTGATATTTGGGGGGGTGTGGATGCCATCAGACCCTCCAGCATGCACTGGGATGAGGATTACTTTTGCAAATTGATGAAGCGAGAGCCCAGGTGCTGTCTAATCCTGGTTTGGCTAATGATGAGGCAGAGGAGTTGCGATGGCAAGTAAGGCTTCCACAGTAAAGAAAGAAAAAAAAAAAAAAGGCAGCTAAAAACTAGGAAGTTTGGTGGGTTTTTTGTTTGTTTGTTTTTGTTGGTTTTGTTTGTTGTTTGTTTGGGTTTTGTTTGTTTGTTGTTTGTTTGGTTTTTGTTGTGTTTTTGTTTGTTTGTTTGTGTTTTTGTTTTGGTTTGGTTTGGTTTGTTTTTTTTTTTACTGTGAGAGTACTGAGACACGGGGACGAGGTGCCCAAGGAAGTTCTAGGATGCCTCAATGGTGGCAGCGTTCAAAGCCAGGCTCGATGCGGACTTGAGCATCCTCCAGGGGGTTGTGTCCGCACCCCTGGCCGAGGGCTTGCGAGCAGCTGATCATTCAGATCTGTTCCTGCTCTCTACGTTCTGCGGTGCCGTGAAGAGCTGCGATTCCCAGCCGCGCACCCGGCAGCGGCGGCAGCGAGCGCCGCCCCGCCCCGG
>JAYDZK010000001.1:2862638-2880740 GCA_034509185.1 Euphonia xanthogaster
ATATTATATTATATTATATTATATTATATTATATTATATTATATTATATTATAACATTCAGCTAAAAAGAGTTATAATTGATACTATTTCTAAATACTTATACTAATAACTAACTAATCACTAACAACATGCATAAGCTAATACATAAATGTGAAAGCCAATATTATCTGGTCATTTTTCACAGGTTCAGCCAGAGCCCTGGCCTGGAGAGCAGCCTGGCTGAGCAGGGATACCATCCTGCCTTCCCAGCAGCCCTGCCCTACCTCCCTGCAGCCTTCAGGTGTTACACCAGGACAGCTCCTGGCAGATTCCCTGCACAGAAACACCAGCCTGGCAGGCTGAAGGAGTATTACCTGCTCAATGCTGCCTCGCTGCTGCCCGTGCTGGCCTTGGAGGTGAAGGATGGGGAAGATGTTCTGGATCTCTGTGCTGCACCAGGGGGCAAATCTGTAGCTATCCTGCAGTGTGCCTGTCCAGGTAATGGAGCCAGGTGCTGGTGCAGAAAAAAAAAACAAACAGCAGTTCGTATTCCACCAAGTTCTGTGCTGTTTAATAAGGATTTCATGAAATCTTTTTTGCCTTTTAAGGATTAAAGATGCAGTCCTTACTTTAATATAGGTTAGTGCAGAGTGACAGGCAGAAGTGGGGTAGCTCTGTGAATTTTTTCTCAACTACTGCCTCTCCAGAAGTTACTTAAAGCCATATCAATTTGTTGGCACAGGGATGTAAGTAATCTGCAATCTTATTCTTGTCCTTTTTACTTTTTTTTTCCTTCTCCTCTGTTGCCTCTTTTGTCAATACTGTGCAAATACTACAGGTAAATTTAAGTGTGCTGCTGTAAAGCAGAGCTTAAGAAATTATGCAAGATGCAGTCTTGAAATGTGCAAGATCTGGGCAAAGGGAGAAGGCTTATGGTAAGGAATTGGTTGGAGGAGGATTGTGAGATGATCAGAGTAGCAGCAAGCAGCAGCTTGGGCCAAGGAGTTAAAGCAAGCAGGGATTGCTGTTTCCCAGTTCATTCGCTGGCTTGGGTAATGATCGTTTCAAACTGTTAACAGCACCTTGTGCTCCTGCTGATGAGACCATTACTATAACCACCTGCACCAGCTGATTACAGCTGATTTCCCTCCCTCTTCTAGAGGAATGGGGTGATGCTAATGAAGTAAATTAAATAGGAATTGTCCTTTCAGAAGGTTTAGAGAAAAAAAAAACAACACTTTACCTTTTGTCTGCTTCTGAAGAGACCAAAGTGTTGCTGTGAATGAGAGATGTGAAGAATTTGATTCTTAATATCCCTCAGTGAATGCTAAGATACACCTTAAGATAGAAAAAAAATTTGATGTTTTATTTTTTTAAAAGGCAGTTTAATAATATGGGGCATGCACTTTATGTAGATGGTGGCTCAAGGAGCCCAGGAAGGCACTCACTCTTTGGATAAGGGTCATGATTAAAGTTTGTTTTACTGTGCTGTTGCTACAGAAGGATTTGCTAGTAAATATTTGGGGTTTGCTCTGTAGGAGCATGTTGAAATTTATTTTGGTTTATAAAAATTCAGTAGTATTCTAAAAAGTGCAATAACACAGCACATAAGGTGTAAACTCCTTGGTAGTCATGGCAGTCCAGTAGAACTTCCAGAATGGGTCTAACTCCTTGTATTTGTGAAAACAAAACAGAAAAAATATATAGACACTTATCTTTGGGTGTTTACTTCTCTTTGTTTGTTTGGTTTTTCCTTAATTTTCTAAGGTCATTTTCACTGTAATGAATATGATGATTTGAGGTCAAGATGGTTGGAGCAGACAATAGAATCCTTCATCCCAGATCCTTTCATTAACTTGATGACAGTCTCTAAACTGGATGGTAGACAGATTGGTGATCTTCAGCCTGAATTTTATGACAAGGTAACATTATTATTGGCAAATTATATTTCTGCATTCTGATTCTTCTTCCTTGGCTGCTTTTTCATGTTATTTTTTTAAATTTTTTTTCTGGTCCCTCACAACGATACCTGACTTATCAAGGGGAATAAAGTAATGTACAGGACTTGTAGAGCCTCAGGAAACACTTCATGAAGCTTGTTGTGCATTTATTCCTGTGTTGGATGATGTTAGGAGTGAATTCTGAAGACCTTGTAGCTGTAATCATGCATGATGTGTAATTAGGATGGGGAGGAGAACAAGAGGGAGCTGTTCAGGTAGATCTTACTTTTAGAGCATTAATTTTTTATCTCCCAAACTGCTAACCCTATAAGAACATTTAAATATAGCAATGGGATCATTTCACCCCCAAAATGGAAAATAAAATTTTCTTAATATTTTCAAAAGAAAACTGAATATATTTTGGCACATGGTGTTCAAAGTGACCATCTTTGTTGAGGTTTTTTTTAAATTTTGATTTTATTAATTGTTTAGGTCCTGGTTGATGCTCCTTGTTCAAATGACAGAAGTTGGCTTTTCTCTGCTGACCCTCAGCAAGCTGTGCTCAGGCTCATGCAAAGGAAGGAGTTGTCCTCCCTGCAATTCCAGCTTCTAAGGTGAGAAGTGCAAAAAGTTGAAGGAACTTCCTGTAAATAATAAAAATTACATGGGAGCAAGATTTAATAAACCAACCCAGGATTCCTTCTCTGGAAATAGTGTCAGGAATATGTGGTTGGGATTCTGTTTGGAATAACCAGTGGGTCTGAGATAATGAGGATGTGGAAATATCTGTGGGTGATATCAGCAGTGATGCCTTGGTCCCCTTAACTCACTCACAGGAGTGTCCATTTGCAGATGACTCACAACAGCCTGGTGTAAAATCAAAATATTTGAGGTGGACACAGCTAAAATGGGTTTAGATATATTCCATATTGATTGTTTATAGCACAGGAAGGCTCCCAGTCCTAACTGGCAGGGTAAAAAAGTAAAAGAATGTGAGGTTTGGTGGGGGAAAGAGAGGATTGTTTGTTTTCGAGAACATGCCCTCCAAAGCCAGGTTGTTGTGTATTACACATTTTAATGCTACCAGCTGTGGGCTGATATTTGTGAAGCATTTCAAACTGCACAGTTCTTCTCATGGGGGAAAAAAAAAAAAGAGTGACTTTTCAAAATAAAACCTTCTAAAACAAAACCTTGAATGTTATTTGTGGAGTAACAGTCATGCCTGAAGTCCATCTCTCAAAGCAAATTGAGGGAAAAATAACATATTATTTTAAAAAAGGGGAATTTTTTATGGAAAGTTCCCATTGCAGTTCAAGATAGTTTAGCAAGACTTCCAGTTGAAAAGGGCCTGGCAGAAGCCTGTGATTTATAACAGAAATATGAGGATCTTATTGCAGTAATGCATCATGTCATCCATTTCCTTTGAAGAAATCAATCACATTTAAAACACTGACCTGTTCCAGTTTTCCCTTCTCAATATCTGACATGGAAAATCCAATTTGTGAACCTGTAGCAAAAGGAAGCATACATCATGCAGAGAAATTTTGAGAATTTGCATAAATCATTCCACATTGTAATCCTGGAGAACTCATGACAACAGAAACCTTGTTTTTTTTTTAAATAAAAAATACATTCCTGTCAGCCCAAATCAGATTTAATTGAATTATTCCTACATAGAGAGAGAACTTTCTGTTGGAAATGTTCTTTACTTTAGCAACAGTAATAAGAATTTGTAAAGACAAAATACCTTTGCTATATAAATTAGTAAAATACCTTTGCTGTATAAATGGTAGTAAAAGGGTGGTTACTTTCAGGAGTTAGAGTTTATAAGGGTTATTGGATAAAAGGGCTATTGGTAAAGGATATAAGGGTTATTGATTGGGTTATTTGGGTTATTGGGTAAAATATTTAAAGGATAGCTGTCCATTGGCTGGTTATTGTTCTATTTACCTGATCACTTTAGAATTAATTTCCAGTTCTAGAGGCATCTCAGATCCCATGTGAAAGGGGAAAAAGGAAATGATGAAGCAAGATCACAGAAGGCTGAATGGGTTTGTGACAAGTGCATTAGAACTAAAATTCTGGAGTGCTTCCCTATTCAAGGCTCTGTTTAATGGCTAGACTGTATAATTATAAATAAAAAGTTGAGTTTGAATCCCTTCTCCAGTACTTCCAGTAATATTCAGGAGGGCTATGCCTCCACGAATATTACTGTAAAAAAAGAAAAGCTGTACTGCTTTTTAGATGAGCCAGCTCCTGCAGGGCTCTCTCTGGTTCATTGATTCAGGTTACCTGGTGCTTGATGCTCCCAGGTGTTCCTGACCTTGGTTCCTGTATCTGTAACCAAAAACAAGTGTAAGGCTGAATCCCAGCATTTTTATTGGGACTAATGTAAGAAATACATTATAAGAGCATGGAGTGACAGGACAGGGGGAATGGCTTCAAACTGAGAGGGAGTAGGTTTAAATGGGACAGTAGGAAAAAATTCTTCTCTGTGAGGGTGGGGAGGCCCTGGCACAGGGTGCCCAGAGAAACTGTGGCTGCTTCTGGATCCCTGGCAGTGCCCAAGGCCAGGTTGGACAGGGCTCAGAGCAATTTGGGATAACTGGGGGATTGGACTGGAAAGAGATGATCATTAGGTCCCTTCCAGCCTCAGCCATCCTGTGATTTGAAAGTGAAGCTAGAGGTACCAAGCATTTTTTCAGTTTACCAGGAGGATTAAGTGTAGCATAAAAACGAGAAGAAGGAAATGCAAAGTGGAGTTCTGTTTTTATTTCTGTCAAGCAGCAGCCTAAAATTTGAGATTCCCTCCTTCTTAATGAAGTAAATGCTTCACCTCTATTTTGTTCTTATGGATGTGTTTCTGAGGAAGCTGGGTCATCAAAAAGGGAAGTTAAGGAAGGAAAAGTAGGGTTTGCAATATGATGTAATTAATTAAGTAACATAGAGGCTTCAGAGGATCTGGAAGAAGCTGATGGAAACATTTTCTTCCTGCAGCCTGCATAAAATCTGAAATGTAAATAAGTGATATAAATGCTGAACAGCAAATGTTCTAAGCAATGAGGGCACCACTGATTTGAAGGAAATTGAGATTGTAATGATTGTTCATACCCAAACCAAAGCATCCCTGCTGAGTGCTCTAATCCAAGAACACACTGCAAATCTTGTTTGCATTTGGAGTGCTCGTGCAGAAAACAAATTGCAAAGTTAAAAAAAAAAAAGAAATATTCACTTCCTGATGCTAAATGCTAACACAAAATACAGTGGTTCCCAAAAGCAAATTTACCAATGTTACCAGTTTTCAGAGAGAAATGAAATTTTGGGCTAAGCTTGAATGCCCAATTACGTAGTGGTTAAACTGTTATGGATGTTGTAATTATTCTTAGACTGGTTTCTGCAGCTGAAAGGAACTTGTGTTAGGGCTCAGCAGAAAAGGAATGCAACAGAATACAATTTAGAAAACTCAGCAAAGGCATTCAGACTGCTGGAACTCTTCTTATACACAGCATCTCTGAGTAACTAAACAGCTCTGTATTCTCACTGAATTGTGGAGTTTTCCACAGGAGAGAAATGGTGTGCTCTTAGCTGGGCTTTTTTGTGGTTATAGAGTGAATGCAAAAATTGTGTTTATAAATATGCTATCATATATTTAGCATATGTCGCCATTTCTGCTGTGTGGAGTAAATTGCGTTGGGAATTGCTTCATCACATCTTCAGCTCTTTCCCTTGGAATTTTTCCTTCTGCTCCTCTGTAGCTGCCCAGTTAATCCTTTTATTGTCCAAAACCATCTTCTCAATTAGGTCCACTGGGAATTTTTGAGAATTCCAGCTGTTGGACCAGCAAATCTGCTGTGGGTTGTGTGGATGATAGAATTCTTTAGCCACTTTCTGTCCTACAAAAGCTGAATACTTTTTGTGTGTTTGTGCGGTGCCATTCCCCAAAACACTTTTGATTGGGTTGTTGGAGGTATTTTACATGGTTGCTTGGAATTTCTTCACAAAGTGTGCATGCTGTGGCCCCTGCTGTGGCTCCAGGTATTCCATCAGGTGTTCCATCATGTTTTATCTTAAAATAATAGGTTTCTGATTTTAAGTGCGGAAGCACCCTGTGAATAGCTTATGGATCAAGTCCCTTAGGATATGTTGCAAAGCCAGGTTTATGGAATATATAAATGACTGAACAAATAAGCTGCTCAGCAACTTTTTGGGATCACATATTTGAATTCAGGCACAAATTTTGCATTAATTCCACCTTTGGTCTTTTCTCTGTGTGTTTTATGAGCTGTGAGGATAACCACTAAAGTTCTCTTTAGTGGGCTTCAAAGGTCCTTCATTCTCCCTCCTGGGCTGTCTCATATCTGGAATATTCATCAACAGGGATCTGTTTTAACAGGATGAATATTCCAGAAGTCACCATGCATTAAAGGAGAAAGATCAATAATTCTAGCTGGTTTTTTTACCTTTGCTTTAGAATAATTTAGAATTATTTGCAATAGAAATGTTGCGTATCAGGATTTTCAGGACAAATTTTTGTCTAGGGTAGAGCAGACTGGGTTTGGTTGAGGGGGTTTTGATGCCTGTGTCTCCTTTTATTTATAATTCAATCTAATGTTGAAAAGGCAGTCGATTTTCATGATCCTCCTGTTATTCTGAGCTGCAATGTTTCTCCACAGGAGCAAAGTTTACTTAGAGAGGAGCAGAGGGAGTTCTTGAACTACTGTCACTGCCCATCACAAAGTATTAAAAAAAATTGGGATTTTGACACTGAAGGATTTTCTTTATTATTTTGTCCAGGTTCAAAGAAATAAAAGCAAAACCTTTAACATGCAGGTCATATTGCCACAAAGTATCTGGTCTCTTGTGAGAGGCAAAAGGTAATGTGGATAATTCAAGTCAATAAAAATAATAGAATTGGCATTTTTTATTGTGATGAGAATTATCTTGCCTATTGAGCAGAAGTACATAGTAGTTGCCAAAAGATGGCACTGTTGAAGTGTTGTGTTAGTTTAAAATTGCCCTAAAATTGTGTCATCTTTTCCCTTTAATACAGCAAATGGTTGCATTATTAACATAATTAATGCTGCCCCTTCCCATGGCATGCAGCATACACCCACATGCCAGAGGATAGCCTGGACATGCAGGTGCTACCTGTAGTGTGAAATATATATTTTTGTGTCTGCCCAGTTTTGAAAGGATATTTGAGGCTCCAAGGCTTTTCTCTGTCAGTGGGAAAAATCCTTCTTAAGTCCTGGCTAACTACGTAATAGTTGCATGGAAGAGTTTTTTGGGTTTGTCATGTGGCTTTAGCATGATAATTTTTTTTCCCCTGAGAAATTAAACAGTAATGCTGTTTTGTTTTCCCTATTTTAGTAAATCTTGAGAAATAAACAAAAAAAAAAAAAAACAAACAAAACAAAAAAAAAAGAGCTTTAAAATAATATATTCTTTCCAAAGTCTTTTTGGTACTCCTGTAATACAGGGAGTTAGGATAGATTACTGCATCTGTTGTACCTCTGACTTCCATAGTACAATATGAACCTATACCCAGAGACACACCCTGCAAAAATATAAATATAAAATATTTCTATATATGATAAATATATATTAAATATAAGTTATAATATTTTAACTTTTTTTTGTTAGTGCTGTAAAGTCTTATTTTGAGGGGAGCAATCTACATGTGTTAAATTTGTTTTACAGAACTTGTGGAATGAGATAGACAGACAAAGGCTCCAGAAAAATTTTCCCAGGCTCTTAATGAGTGTTCTGAGGTTTTGTCATGTGAAGTATGAAACTTTGCAGTAGTAGTGCCTGCAAGCTTGCAAAATTCATTACAGGAAATATATGTACCTGAAATAGAATTAGGATATTAACTAGATGTTTATATCAGCTGAAAGTTTTAGCTCTTTAATAAACAAATGTAATGTGTGCCACCAAGAGAAAAAGAACTGCAGATTAACTAGTTTAAAATAATGTGGGGGGTTTTTAACATTGTAATAAGAGGAAGGTGAAAAAATAGTTTGGCATCTTAATCATTCTAGATTTGACTTCCTAGTTTTGGGAGCCACAAAGTAACAGACACTGAATTCTTTCAGCTAAGAGTGGATAATTAAGATTCCCAATGAAAGAGAAATCTTAATTCCTAGATGGTGGAGTTACAGTAGGACTAAGCTGTGCTTCATCTCCAGCCTAGTCCTTGGATGAGCTTGTTTCCCTCCAGTGGTTAGAGAGGAAGTTGGTTAAATATATTTGAACAAGTTCCCTGATGATCAAATCCTGTCCTGAATGAATCCTCTGTGCTGCTGATGAGGAGAGGACCAAACTCTGTGGCTCTGCTGGCCCAGCTCAGTGTCACCCTGTGTGACTTTGAGCCCAGCACTTCCTCACTTGGAATTTTACAGCTTCCTGCAGGTTTATCAGAAGCCAGGCACGGCTTAATCAGAGCTGCGGGCATTGACTGAGCACAGGCACTGAAACAACTGTTGCTGTGCCTGACAAGATGGATAGATACATTGATTAACCTTGCTGCCCGAAGTAATTCTCCTTAGATATTTTAATTTCTGCTGTAGGTTGAAAATAAAGAGAGCTGCACTGAGCAGGCTGACCTTTTTGGGTCATGGGCCAGTGAAGTTTCACAAGTTGAGGTTTAGATACAAGAGGGTTTTGAGGTGAGATTTTCAAGTTTCCCTTCAGGGGCCTGTGCTGCTCTTTCCTCTGATGGACTCAGCTGGAGGAGCATGGTGCCCTCGAAAATGTCTTGATGGGTTCTTGCTTTCCATATGGGAAGAAAAGGACATTTAGCAAGTGTCCCAGATTTTAACCTTGTAACCTATAGCTACATCTACTTTTTTATCTTTTACCTTTCCCACTTTTACATGGTAAAAGAATTTTCTCTCTTGTCTAAGCCTGTCTTAGAGGAAGGAAAGTTGTTGCCATTATCTGCTTCTCTGAGTAAAATTCTCAGGTTTGCTAAAAGTACATCTCAATTGTCACATTGAAACAGTTCCCAAGTTTACGGGCTGCCCTCAGGGCTTGGCACTCCTGCATGTATGGAAAAGGTGTAGCTGGCAGGGGAAAGTCTGTCAAAAATGAGTTATGTGGGTGGATTCTGATAAAAATCTGAAGATCAGCTCGACTTCATGAGAGCCCATTTAGACTTCAGCTCTGTTCTCTTTGAGTTCTAATGTGAAAGATAAAAAGCAAAATCCAATATGGGGGCGCAGGGGGGGGGGAGTGATTTTTAATTTCCCCAAATGGGAGTGAGGCCAAGAGACAGTGCATCAGGCTCTCTTGATGGTTTGGTGTCCATGAGAAGGCAAGGTTGCACATCCCTGCTTTGCTTGATTTTAGCAGTTAAGTCCATATATGTGGGTGCACTGTGGTTATTAATATATACTTGGCTCACTGGTTATCATAATCAAGACTAATAAAAGAATTGAGCAAGGGCATGTTTATGCTCCCAAGAGACCTATGTTTGGTATAATTCTCAGGAATTTTCACCTGGTCTTATCATTGTCTGAAGCAGTGTCCTGGTGTTCCCATATTATTTTGGACAGGACTTTCAGAGCAGCTTTGAAAGCTGTGATCAGCTTTGATTGTCCTTGTGCTGAAACTTTTATTTATTGATTATTTTCTCAAAAAGTTTCAATTCTGTTAAAATGGCTTATCTCTTACCCCCCTTGTATTTTCTTCTTTCCTTTCTCAACTGTTTTTGATCAGCTATCACCCTTGGGAAGTCCTCAGCTTGTTTCTGGAGGAATTGCTATTTCCATGGCATTGTCTTTGTTTATCTAAGCTTGGAATCAAGACTTTCTGCATTTGGGGGCTGCTCACCTCATCTGGTTTGAGGGGATGGTTGTTTCTTTTCTTCTTTTAATTTGTCCCAGGATATTTTTCCCCCTGGTGTGTGGGCACAGTTTTGTCTCTGATTATTCAGTGTCATTTACACCATTCACCTGTTCTGGTTTTCTTGGTATTAAATAAAAGAAATCTTATTGAAGGAACAATAGACAGTGTTTTAATAGCAAATGAACCTTTTGTGGAGCTTCCTTTTAGAAATGTGGTGGTACCAGGTTTGAAGAATTATTCTGCAGTGCAAGATTTTTGAGTTTTCTCCTTTCTCTTTTAATTTGGAGTAGGTGAATACAACTTGCACATCTCATTTCTGTACTCATATGTTGCATTTCATGTGTCTGAGTAAGGACTTTGCAGATCTTGTAGTGGGAAATAAGCAGTTTATTTAAATTCACTTGCAGTGGTAAGGAGCCTCTGTTCCCTCCACCCAACAGTAGTTGTGAAGTTTTCAGGCTTTAAGCCACTATTTTACCTTTGTTTAGTCAAAATTTGTCAACAGGTTAATAAGTGAAGGGCACATAAATATATGATCCTTAAAAAATGAGGTTTTTAAGGCCTCAGTGACATCCCCAAATCCTCTTACCTGCTAAATAAGTTGCAGAATTAGCAGGAATGTTTCTAAAATTAGAGCCCAGTCATTAATTCAGGCTGTTACTGCAGGTTCACACAAGCATCTTGCCAAGTGTCTAAC
This sequence comes from Euphonia xanthogaster, assembly GCA_034509185.1. Classification (NCBI taxonomy): domain Eukaryota; kingdom Metazoa; phylum Chordata; class Aves; order Passeriformes; family Fringillidae; genus Euphonia; species Euphonia xanthogaster. The sequence continues at coordinate 2,873,103 of JAYDZK010000001.1, forward strand.
AGGCCCTTTTGATGTGGGGTAACCCATTCTGTGTGCAATTGCAGCATTTTCACAGCAGTGCTGAGCACAGGGATGCTTGATGTATATTCTGAATGGAAGCTGCTTTCTACTTGTCACTGTGGTGTAAAAAATACCTTCAGCTAACTGAGAATACAATAATAAATGAAATGCAAAATTGTGTTGTGGGAGGTTTCCTGAACTTAAAGTTAAGACATTTTTTAATGTTATTTTGGTCATATTTATTTATACTCTGGATTTATAAGTCTACACATTCTCCCAGTAGCAGTATGTCACTTGTGATGTTGGTTTTTTTCCCTTTTTCCTGTTCTCTGCAGGTCTGCAGTTCAAGCCCTGCGTCCTGGTGGCTCCTTGGTCTATTCCACGTGCACCCTCTCCAGGGCAGAAAACAGTGATGTGATCAGTCTCATCCTGAGCTCCTGCAGGAATGTGATGCCTGTGGATATAAGTGGCATGGCCAGAGGTGTTTCCCAGGAATTCACTTTTCTCAGTGGAATGCAGCAGCATGAACTGCTGGTTCTCCCAGAGAAAGGGAGAGCGTGGGGTCCCATGTATGTGGCTAAATTAAAGAAAGTGTCCTCCAGCTGATGCCTGTTGGTTATGAGGAGTGTATGATAAATTAATATTGATTTAAATACAGTATGTGTATGTGAACACATCCAAGGCAATTGAATTTAGAGTGTTGCAGTTTCCTGATCAAAAGGAAGCAAGAAATTTTCCTTAAAATATGGAATGTGCCTTCCAGCATGGGCTTGTGAGCTTCTGAGAAGCCCTTAGGAAATTTGCAGTTTTTTCAAGGTGATGCTTTTAAAGGGATTTGGATTCTAGAATTTGGAGGCTTAATGTGGTAGAGTTTTGCACTGGTTTTGGTTTTTTTATTTACTAACTTGCTTCTAATACAGTATGTTTTTAAATAAATGGTTTTCAGTGGTCTGAAGTCATGGAAATCCTGCATTCTCTCTAAAGACATCTAGAAATCTCTGTTTCTGCAAGAACAGATTTGTATGTACAGTGTCATCCTCAAGCACTGGCAGAACAGGTTTCATACTTGCTAAGTTGTTTGCTTAAAAAAAAAACAAAGCTGTCTTTTGTTTACAGATGAAAAGGTCATCAGTTAGATCAACACCAGCTTTTTTTTTTTGTAATTTATTAATATTCTTCTATTTTGAGCTTGCAAAAATATGAATTGGAAGACTAATGGTGCACATATTCCAGCCTATGCTTGTCTTGAAGCAGAGTGGACCCCTTGCATCCCCAAGGGTTCTTTCCCAGATGGAAGGTGATAATCACTGGTTTTAAAAACATTGTTTTAGAGAACAGAAGTAGATGAGTTCTTCATGTGGAAATTGGGATCTGTGACATTGTACATTTTATAATTTTATAGAATCACAGAGAGGTTTGGGTTGGAAGGGACCTTAAAGATTATCAAGTTCCAGCTTCCTTGCTGTGGATAGGGACACCTTCCACTAGACCAGATTGCAAAGTCCCATCCAACCTTAAATTAAACACCTTCAGGGATGGGGCATCCACACCTTCTCTGGGCAGCCTGTTCAAGTGTCTCATTACTCTCACTGTAAAGAATTTGTTTTTAATATCAAATCCAAATCTGCCTTGCTTCAGGTTGCAAACATTTAGTATATTTTATGTGTTTTTCACACAGTTTGCCCTCAGAACACTGCTGTACCTTCTGCTGAGGCAAACAAATGCATCAGAGGTTCTGAAACCTCACCCTTTGCTGTGTGAGCTTTCACAGTTATCCTTTCCCCTGCTTTGGGATGAAAAATGTTGGAGGTGGCCCTGCAGTGTTAAATTGTCAGCAATGTCTCTGAAAACTTGAGAGGCTGTAAAGTGGATGCAGTTTGAGTATGCAGAGGATACTGTGAAAAGGCCTGACAGCATCTGTCCCAGGAACATTAAATGTAATATCCAGATTTGGAGTCATGTCAGGCTGCTGGGTGAAATAACCATACCTTTGGCAAAATGCTTCCCATCAGTTTCATTTGCCCTGTGGAAATTGAAATGGAAAGGCAAGAATGTAACTTGCTCAGGGATGGAATTGAAATATGTGCTTGAATTGGATGGTTGAGGAGGACGTGGACTGGGTAATCACAGGAAGAACAAAGAGACCCTTGAAAGCTGAACTCAGTCTCAGCAGATGGGCAAATTCCTGTGAGCTGTTTTAGACCTGTGTCTAAAAGCTGCTCTGAGTTCTGCATACCCTTTTGCTGATCTCCTGGAGTCCCTTTCCAGTCCCAACCAGTCTAAAAATGCACCAACAAGAGAGGTAAAAACAAGGCTAATTAATAAACTTTTGTTTGTACTTGATTAATTCTGGTTTGTACTCTGTTCCAGAGTGCTGTGGAGTTGTTTTTTTCATTTGTTCTAATCAGTTCTGGCTGGTGACAGGAATCTGGTGAGCACATGTGGAGTGAGAAGGGAAAAGCAGAAAGGATGGAGGCAGGCCTGTAGAGGTGAGGGGCAAAATTTGCACATGTTGGCAAGTACTATCCCCTCAAATGCTCTTCTTGAAAAGGCTTCTTGTCCATTCAAGTATCTCTTGGATACTTCTGTCTTTTGTTCCTCTTCATTACAAGGCTGCAACATTTTTCCTTTTTACACCTTTTTTTTTTTTTTTTTCCAGCCAGGTAATTGTAATTTAATTCCTTGCCATGTCCTTCCTCTTTCCTGAGCAATACTGATGGAGATGGGGTGGAAAACAAGTCAGCCTTTCTATCATAGAAGAAATTGCAGCCCCAAGCAAGATGAGGGCAGGAAAATGACCAATTTTGTTGGACTGGGGAGTCCCCGAGAAATCTTCATGATCTCTAATGAAACTGCCACAGTTGTGTGTGTAGCACACACCAGTGCCAGCACCTCAGAGGCTGCAGAGAGCTCTGGGGTTCAGTTGCTCTCATGCTTTTCTGCTATTCCCTTTTCCAACATCCAGAAAGTCACTTCCCTGTTTCAGGGGGGTTGGCACAATAAGAAATTGGAAAGCCTTACCTAAAGGCAATTTCAGTATTTACCAAATTTTATCCTTTATTCAGTGGCATCTGACACAGTTCAATTATGGCTTGTCAGAAGCATTCTCCACTGTGGAGTGGAAAAACAGATTACACAATGTGTGTGGGCTGATACAGCTGACCAGGGGACTAATGAACTCTTGGCTGTCTCAGTAAGATGTGGGAAGAGAAGGTTGAAGGAGGGGCAAAATGAAAAGATCAGGACTACAGCAGTGGGTGAAAAATGTGACATACTGTGGCTTTTAGCATGGAAGAGCAGCAGTGCTGCAGCCTGTTCAGGAAGAGCTCTCTGAGTGGAGAGGGGAGAGTTCCTCTGGGGGAGAGTGATGGGAGAGCCAAAGGTACTGGGCTGGGAGGACTCCCTCACTTCATTTGACTGTCTTAGAAGGGGAATTGAGGACATCAGTTGTGAAAACTGCAGTGGCATTGCTTTAAATTTGCAGGGTCTTTAACCTAACTATAAGCATTTAAATCAAACGTGTCTACCTGCTTCTCGCCATACAAATGGCTGTATTGGTAGATGTTCCTAGCAGAAAAGTTTATTTGGTGAGTGGGAGAAAAATCTGAGACTCAGGCCTGGCTGTAGTAGAACTTCTAAGCTGATGTAAATTTATGCAGTATTGTCTATAAATGAGATTCTTTGTTCCAGGGGAAGTTGGAACAGGACATGCTGGTAGTTTCTTAACTGCCAGGGAAAAGTGAAATTTGGAGTTTTCTGTTTGCCAAACCTGGGTCAGAGCACACAGGGCACACACAGTCACTGGTCACAGCTCTTAGATGTCACTCCACTACATGATTCCTGACTAAAGACTGGTTGTTTATCACTTGTCAGAAAATGTTTTCCTCGTTTGATCTTCCTGTCTGCATCCTATGACTTGAGTTCAAGGTCTTCTGACCTTGGAAGTTTTTATTTTCTTAGTAGTTTTATATAGTTTTCAGCAGGGTCAAGCATCGTGCACCTTCCACAGCTCCATCTCAAAAATGTTTTGTGTGCCATCAAAACAAAATGGATCAAAAAGTCACAACTGCTCTTGAGAGGGAGAGATGGAACATAAACCTGGGTCAGTTTTTTGTACTCCACTGAGGAATTTCTGCTCCCTACAGCTGTGTCCAAGGTGGTTCTTCCCATCAATGTTTTCTGCTGCTCCACTCTGAGATGGCCCTTTGCACATGGTGTGGTGATGTGACCCTTTGTGGGCTGAGAGGAAAAAGAAATGGATCTGCTGCCTAAACCCCAAACAGGTAATATGTCTATAGTGACAGGTCCACAACTGTGGCTGCAGAACTATTATTTTAAAGATAAAGGCACTAGGAGGCAGCACAGAAATCCAAGTTTGAATGGAGCCAGCACTTCAGCTAGTCAGTGACATTCTCACCTTGTTCTGTCCAAAATGATGCTTCCCTGACATGAGGCTTTCATCTTTAAGGACCACCAGCATTTGGCCTGACCTCACCTCTGACAAGGCAAATCAAATAAAGCAGTCAGACCAGACAAGGGGCTTGTTTGCATGCAGTGTCAGAGCAGATCTTGCAGCCGTCCACAAGAGATTTGGGTTGATGTTGCTGTGTCTCAGTCCCCTGTGCTGCTCTGGGGTAATTCTTGTACAGCAGCATTTGTGTTGAGGATGGGCCCTGACACGACTCCTGCTGATTCTTCCCCTGTCTCCAGTAAATTCCTTTGCTGCTGGGGAGATCTTTAGAGTCACAAATCTTCAGTGAGAACCTGGGAATGGCCTTCAAACCACCATTTCATGTCATTTGGCCAAACTTCTGTCTCAGAATAAGTGCTGTTGTAACATTTATTGTAACCTGCTCGAGGTCCCTTGATCTGAGGGTGCCTCAAAACATAGCACATCTTTTAGAGCTACTTTTTCCTCCTTAATGTACTGGCTCCTTATTGAACATCCTACCCTAAAAAACAGAGGAGACTGGGTGCTCTCTACCCTAACCAAATCAAGGTAAAGCCCAAAAGTGTGATGAGACAGTAGGGAAAATGTGGGAGACGAGCCCAGGGATTTCAGCCTTTTTGAGAACCTTCCCACCACTAACAAATGAGCAGCTCCTCCTCCCTGCATTTGGATATGGTGGGCCATAAAAAGCAGGGGAAAATGTCACTGATAGAGTTCTCAAAAAATATTTTCTAATTGTTCCAAAGTGGAATAAAATGCAAAGAACAAATTCAGATATATATATATTTATATATATATCTTCTTTTTAGGAGGGGATTTTGCTTTGTTGATTTACTCTAGGAAAAATTCTGTCTTGTTTGAATATGTGATTAAGTAGCTGATGGAATGATTCTTTACAGGGAAGAGAACCTGCCAGAACATTTGAGTGGTGTAAAACAGGGCTGTAGAGAGGATTAGAAAAAGTACAAGGAGGAGTAATTTTGTATTGGTGGGAAGCAGACTTAATAGTACTTTTTTATCTGTAATTTTTATGATTCTGTGGCTAACCAGGGAAATGTTTAATGTTCCTTGTACAGCAAGTGAAGGCAGAAGAAGGCAAATTGACATCCCCAGCACTGTTATAATTCATTCCATTACTTCAACAGGGCTTTTATATTGTCACGCCCATAAAGCGCCAGTGTGCCCGCTCAGAGCCAATCCATCTTTATATACTGCTGCTGATCCCATTGAAGGCAATGGCAAAACTCCCATCAATTTTAATGGCACTGGGATATGGCCCATTTTGTAGATATACAATGGATATTTCCTGCACACACCATTTTTTGTGTGTAACGTGCTCCTCATCCGAGGTTCAGAGAGTGTTTTATAAAGTGGTGAAGTCACGACCATTGATGCAGTCTCCAGCTGATGAAATAATGTGATCTGCCTTCAAAACAGAATTTAAAGGTTGGCATTTATTTATCTACCTATTTTTTAATTTATTAGGGGCAGAGGATGCATGCAGAACCTCTCCATGTGTATAGTGCTGCCTTTGAAAAATTTGCCCAGATAAATTTCAGGAGGTAACTGTGGTAGAAATAAATGCTGCACTTGCAAGGCTAACATTATGCCACAGCACTTAAAAACTAGAAAGCATCAAAGAAAATTGAAGGCAGTATGGATCAGTGGGTTAGTACATAACAGAGCAGTCTGCAGCACCAGAGGCTAAGAAAGGTCCCTTTTGAAAAGCAGCTATTTGGATAGCGACTCACTCCATCAGCAAGGTACAAACAAACAAAAATTAATTAGATGAGTATATTAACTCATGTTCTAATTGGGAAATGTTTTTAATGGAGGTAAGATGCCTGTTTCCTGCAGAACCCATTGTCCTCGACCTCTTTAAAGAAAATGCATAATGCATGAGCCATATTTTAGTGGCTGTGAACCTTGCTGGCTATGCATTGAAAGCTCTGGATTCAGAGCAGCTTTCAACGTGTGCACAGTGGAAATGGGATGACCTGCCAGGCTGATGTTCTCACTCAGCTTCCTTTCCTCACCATAAAGTATGCTGGAGAGCAGCACATTCCCAGTTCAGTGCAGGAGCAGGGTTTGCAGAAGACTCAAACAAGAAGTTTGCAGCGTAGCTAAAACTTTTAGGATGTAGATGTGAGTACAAAATTCAGCAGGCCTTGCTGTACAACACTCTTACACTTAGTGCTGGCTGCACTTACAGCTCCTGCCATTGGATTATGCAAAGGCTTGTCAACTCTTTGCTTAGCTGGGTGTACACAGGAGCATTTCCAGCTTTTGCTGAAGCACAGGCAGTGCCAGGATATTGAAGAGTCCTTCCTTCTGGTGGTGTTAAGTGGCTGTGCTGCATGGGGGTGACAAAGCCATTGAACAGCTTCATCTCAATGCACAAGCAGCCCTCTTGTACCCAGTCCCTTCCAGCACTCCTGGAAAACAGCACTGACCTAGGACATGAGAATTAACTGGTTTTGGTGGGCTGGTTTTCACATCTTCATGTTTTCAGGTTTGGTTGTGTTGTTTATTTAAAATATGTAAGTAGCAGGATATTTTGCTTTGTTGGTTTTTATTTTGCTTGGGAGGGGCTGTTTGTTCATGTTAAATTATAGATACAAAATTGACCTGAACTTCCAGGCTGGGATTTATATTTCTCTCCTGCTTCTCAGGAAATTGCAGACCTTGAATTCCAGCGCTGAAAGCAGTTTCAGGTGGAGCTGTGTTCCAAGTGCTCAGCTGTGCACCTCAGCATCATTCCTTGTCCAGCACCTGTAAACCACCACAGAGGCTTTGTGGAGAGGCTCAGGGTGGGTCACAGTTCAGTTCCTGGCTTCTTTTTCTATTTCTCTTGATTTCCTTTGGCAATTTGCTTCTGCTGTGATTTTTAAAAGCAACTAGTGTAGGCCTAAGTGCCATCAAAAATCAAATCTTCCCACTGCCTTACCCAAAAACAGATTTAAGGCTTATTGGAGATTGGATTTAAGACTCAGTTGCTGGTTTAACCTCAAAGTCTCCAGGATTTCTTTTTTTCATCTGTCTCCTGATAATGATACACTCATGTGAGCCATACAGATCTTGGAGAACAGAACCATGCTTGCCCCAGTAGCATTTGCTAACTTCCACAGAGCCCCAGAATCACTAAAGCTGGAAAAGACCTCCAAGATCATGGAGTCCAAACTTTGACT